>CM029128.1:13269603-13752103 GCA_016859345.1 Istiophorus platypterus | reverse complement strand
TCACCGAAGAAATCCCAAAATATTCTGTGCATCCATGCTGACTGACTCCAATCACTCCATTTATATTAGTGTATGCATCAGGAGTAAATGTTTGTATTGTGATTGCTCTATGTGCAAATTGATAACTGTACAACAGTAGCAATTTTAGCATATGGTTAAAAAAAAACAAAGCAATAATCAGTAACTTTCCTTAACTGGGAAAATCTTGCCCAAAATAAGATGAGAAAATTGATACTGCACTCGGGTCTTTGCACTAAATCTAAATGCAGCCAGGAGATTTTTTTGCTGTATTTTCCCTCACAAGCATTTTTTATATTTCAATTTTTGTACCAGTTACACAAACAAGATGTAACATGTTAAATTGTGAGTTTAAATGTGCTGGTAGCCATATTTTGTTTACTTTGGACTGACAGGCCTTTTCCTACTGCTTCCAGTGTTTATGCTAAACTCTATGCTCACTCTAAATTCAATGTTGTAATGTCGTTTAAAGCATTATAACAACTTGATGCCTGATTACATTGTCTGCATGCTCAGTGTATCCTGCTCAGAACACAATCACTGCAGAGTTGCATCGGAAAAAAAAAACAGTTATAACATATTAGATTTAGGCAGTGCTTGTGGTTGTTGTAATATCATGTGTTTTTGCATCAGCGAGTCTAAAACAAGCCACAGTGTAATGTTTTTTGCCATTTGCTCTGATCCAGACTGGACCAAGAAGTTACATCATTTTGGTCAAAAAGATGTCATTACATACAAATGTTTACTTCGTTCTAGGTATTTCCATTATGAGTTTACCTGATGATGAGGAGCTGAATGGCAATGACTTGAAATAAATTAAAAATGATTTAATTTGATCTACTCACATGAATTCATACTGATCCAATTTGGGTTATAATTATTCCCCCTCTTCATCATCATCAGAGTAAAACGGCTTTCTTTTAATCAAATGTAAATTTACTTCTGTCCCCGTAGCTGTTCTTGGCAGTAAAGGCTTTTTAATCCTGAAAATGCTGAATTTTACAGTGATGTAGGTTTAAATTTATTTAAAGAAGCATTTATGCTTTCAAATCGTGGATATGCCACTTTAGGATAAACAGGTCCTTAATGGGAATTAATTGCTAAATTCAAATACTGCCTTTTTTAAACCAACAGAAGATTATACAGATAGGATCTTTGCTTTGCTTAATTTAGAAATACAAGTTTTGGATCATACTGGTAATATAAAACTTTACAAAATAATATGTGAGTAAGAGTAAGTTGCTAAATGGTATAGTTATAATGAAGAATAGATGACAAATGAACTGGTGGGCTCAGAGATTTCTACGATGGCTACTGCTGGCACTAAATGGGATTCTTGTGGGTAGAAGATTGCTACTGTTCTCCCTAAACCCCCAGGAGGATTGTCATTAATCAGATGTCAACAGTGGAAACATTTTGTTCCACTTATCCGGGGGAAGAAGGACGCTGATAACATTTGCCGTCATAATGTGTGCATCAGTAAAGTCACAGAAAAGCACAAATGCACCATGATGCTGTTAATTCATGAAAAAAAATGTTAAAAATATTATCTTCATATAGAATATAGAGATATAATTATAGAATCACCTGTGCAACATTCAGCAATAGCTTTTTCCAAAAGCATCTCCAAGTGAAGGTTAAAATGGACTTTTTGAGATTAAATTTACCAGAGAAACAAATTTATTTTCTCTATTTATAATGTAAAGATCACATTCTCGCACCATTTCTTACCTACATATAAAGCATAATCTTCTATCTACTCTCCTCTGTAAGTTATATTACGTGCAGCTCAGACTGGCTGTGTCAACTGATCCTCAAACAAAAGACGTCACGCAAATGTATGAGATTATTTCAGTGTCATGGAAATATTGTTATATCATAAACAGATCACTTCCTCCACCACTTTCCAATAATCTTGGTGGTGATTGTTTTTTATATGGTGACTAAAGTTAATGTGTGTCTGTGTGTGTACAAGTGTACCTTGTGATTGTGTGCATGTGTGTATGTGTGTGTTTTTATCTGTATCAAATATTGTTCCGCACTTATGTGGTTAGAGAAATGGATAATGGACGCAGAGTAATAACTGTTGTCCTGCCACTAATAGCAGCTGCAACATCGCCTGTCTGTTCAGACCATGGACAGCTCCTTAACTGAGCCCTTTTACATCAGCGTAGATCAAGACTAATGCTGTAAAAACTAAAGACTATAGACTCTGACTCAGCTTAAAAAAAACGGCACTGGTGGTTTTGCATGTTGAATCACAATAAAGCCTAAGTTATCAAAAGCTAAGGTATATACTTTTATATACACATGAGCATTCGAGGTATATTTAGGAGCATGAGTCAGAGATGAAAAATCAATGTTCTGTTTTTCAACTCACAAAGGCTAAAGTTTTTTTTAACACCAATTTTTTCAAATTTGCAATTTTAAAATGATTACTGATATAGTTATTTTACCATTAAAGACAAACTGCATTATACTTTACAGGTTTGCCAACCATTTTTAAAGCATAATATAAGATTTTAGATTGAGTGCTATAGGGCAATTGAGTGCTATAGGGCAATGTTTTTAATAGTGGATCCCCATTTTGTTTGTATCATGCATGAATACAAGGACATACAGTATCTGTACATGCAAAAATATAGGATGAAAAATATTTTTTGCAAATGTTTTGTGCAAATGCATTTAACACTTTACACACATTGCATTTGGTGAGAAACACCAAGTTTGCAGACTCTTGCTTGAAGTAGGTTTATTTTTGTGTTCTCCTCCATTATCCTGTGGTAATGCAGTTTGAAACAGAGACTGTTGCTTTTCACAAAAATTGCATTAGCTGACTCAAGGATAATTTTTGAAATGACTGCAGCTGTAGTACCACGTGGCTTCAGTATCACATTGCACGATGATGGATCACACACCTAAACCACATTTCAAGAGCAATGCCATACTGAAATATAAAAGAAACAAATGACTGACTAAAGGGAGGAAATCAGTCTTAGAAAATATACTGTTTAAAAGTGGTTGGCTGTATTAAGTATCACTATAAAGAAAGAAAGACAAAAACATTTGAAACCACCAGTATGATCATTAATTCTATTTTACAAACCAATTACAGAAATTCTTCAGTAAATCCAAAAGTTGACACACTTTCAAGGTGGTTGTTTACTTTAAGTCACTTGTACATTGGTAAGTAAGGACTTGGTTATGAATATGGGGAGGAAGTTTGGTGATTTAATGTGTAGCATTAGCAAGTTCTTCACTGCAACATAGAGAGGAGCATAACACAGAGTTCGTCCTCTGAAGGGCTAAGTAGTGGTTTGCCTTTTCACAACAGAATGTGGGACTTCGATCCCAATTCATGTTTGTGAGTACACAAACATATGTCAAAGCCGTAAGATCTAAGAAGCCATCAGTAAGTGTAAACTGTGGATGCAGATGGCAGTAATGCCGATATAGCGTTCTAGTTGTAGTTAAGTGTGTGTGTGTGTGTGTGTGTGTGTGTGTGTGTGTGTGTGTGTGTGTGTGTGTGTGTGTGTGTGTGACTGTGTACGTGTGTGTGACTGTGTACGTGTGTGTGTGTGTGTTTACATGCAAGCTTGAAGGAGTTGCATAACTAGCATCTCCCGGCATACATTAGTTGCAAGCTCTTTTACAGCATTCCAGACCTCTCATCTTAATCCTAATGATTCAAATTCCCTAAAAATTATTCATGTGGCATAAATAACCTCACAGAATAAACACACATACACATACTCAAGTTAAAACCATTAGTTCTCACGATGTATGATACCCAAATAATTTGAGGGAACCCCTTGTTGTCAGTGGATATGTAAATAAAGGTTTGAGAAAAATGTCTGAATATGAAATAAATGACTCACTCCTGCAGCTTTAATAATGTGGACCAACTGGAGCTTGAATGGAAACACAGTCGCAGAAGTTTAATATTAACAATGTCTCAAGCACACAAGGCTCAGCATTAGGTCAATGTGGCAGAGAAAATTTTATGCACATCCAAAATCTTCTTTCAAGAGGGAATCACTGAACAGAAGAGTCTTTCGAGCTTAGTAAAAGCACATACTCAGGATATTATCAAGAATGATGTGTTCAAACACTCTGATTAGGGCAAAATAAAGAGCCTTACAGGATAAGTAGTTTAGATTTATCAACACCACAACTACTAAGCGGAACTCAAGCAGCTGGTGTTTTGTTTGAACGCCCTGTTTTTTCTGCGTCCTGTCATGCGTGTTTTAGTGTGTGTTGTAGCGTGTGGGTGCATGTGAACTCCTCTGTGTGCTACTCACAGAGCAGGAGATGATCTAGACTTTTATGAAGGGAGAAGACAGAGGAGCGGCAGGGAGAGGCCGGCACTACCGTCAGGAGAGATTAACTTCTCCTCCACGTAACACACACATCCTCATTCACCTCACTTTTCAACCTCCTCTGTCGCTTCCCCTGTTCTTCATCTAAGCTCTGCATAGCTCCTGTAATGTTTGTGCTTGTTTATGTGTTGTATACATACAGCATACACAGTGTTTGCTTTTGAGTTTCCACTATGGCTCAGGGGCAAGTAGCCAAATAGATACAGCTATCCTCCTCTTGAGCAGTAGTGTAGTGTGCTTTAGTTGTACCTTAGCGTGCTTTGATGGTACTGAAAAAACACTAGGAATTAATCAATTTGTAAATCAACAGAAAACTGATCACCAGTGATTCATATTATCAATTTCTTTTTTAAAATGTGACATTTTGGTGATTTTACAATATATATCTTCGGTTTTTGGACTGTGATGTGGAAACAAAATGTCATGTTGGATTCTGAAATATGTGTGGTGGATGTTTTCTGGTATTTTCTGCCATTTTACAGAGTAATCCAGTCATTATTTATAAAAAAAAAAAATTATGGATAGATTGATCGACAATGGAAATGATTGCTAAATGAAGGTTTATGGACTGTGCAATAACAACAATCTTCACTGCATATCATGATAAGTGAGAAAAAAGGCCTAATAAAGTTTCATTCGCAGTCTGCGTCAGACCGTTTGATATCAGTTTTGAGGCTTGTCAGTGAACAATAAACGAGCTTTCGCCAACGTATTCTTTGCCGTTTCATGTTATATTCTGACTGGTTGGTGTTCAGATGTGGGACGTAGCAGTAGGATGTTGGATGTTGGTCTTAAATTTCTTCAGAATTGTGGAGCAGGTTGTCGGCCTGTGAATCTTTGGACGGTCTCATGATACAAGCCGAGATTAACATCCAAATATTTCACCATGTTTCTTGCATGACTGTCAACTTTCATCTGTAACAGCCCAAAAACATACTGTCTGAAGGGGCCTTTAACGTTTAGTGGCAGAAGAACCCACAGTTTCCCGCAGTTAACAAAAAATTTGACATTTGATGCACGGTTTGATGCCAGATGTGAGATGCAGTCTGTCTCAGTGAATCTAGATCCAATCTTAAATCAGCCTGAACATGGCCAAGGTGAAACAGATCCCATGTGTGCATATTAAATTTTGCCTGTGTACTATATGTGATATCTAGAGGTGTTCCAGCTGCACAGTATATAGAGGATCCTCCGGGGAAAACTCTGCTATCCCTTGAGAAAAAGACATGCCCCACAGGAATTATAAGGGCAAGGGAGTGTGTATACTGGAGTGTGTGAATGTGTGTGTGTGTGTGCGCTGTATGTATGTAGTGTGAGAGCAGGCAGTGAGAGTGAAACAGGGCTCCCATGACGTGGGCAGCGAAGCTTCCAGTCACATCGATGACATAACACATTTGATGTGAACAGGACCTATTATTCCCTCAGGCCACACAGAGAATATCAGAGGGCTGGAAAATAAGTTCTGAGGAAGATCAGTGTAATGCTAATGAGGAGCCCAAGAGCTGGTTAGGGATTACATGTGCTTGGGTGAACCTTCATGCTCACATAATGCTTGGATGGACCTTCATGCTCAGAATACACAAGTGCACACATGCACATATGAATACACACGCACAAGCCTGAATATAAATACTCAGCACAGGCGAATCCATAAAACTTTCTCACATGCACAAACAACGTCTGGTCAGAGATGCACACACAAGAACACACACACGATGTGTGCATACATGTGCATACATTGACAACACACACACACACACACACACACACAATCACACACACAAACACACACACACACACACACACACACACACACACACACACACACACACACACACACACACAAAATCCACAAATACACACTGAAATGACCCCAATCTGCAGCAAAACATACTGCACAAACGCTAAATAATTTACATCTGACCCCACTGCACAGTTGCTTAAATGTACAGTATGCTCGAAATACTCTCGCAGAACCTTAACAGAGGTTTCCTCACTACTGGTATCCACGGGGGCTTACAATCTAGATCCATCCATAAACACACGCTATTTTATCTTAAATAACACCTACTGTGGGTATATATATATATCATATCAGAGAAAAGGGCACTTCTGCAGTTGTAACAGTACAAAACTTGTATTTTCTACTCATCAGCAGATGCTTCAGAATCCCGCAGGCTCTTCCTGGAACAAAGAAAGTGCGGGGAGAACAATACGCTAGTGCTGGCCTCTTTCCATTGGCTGCCAGCAGCAGTAGAGCTTAGAATTAATTATATTATTAAAAGTAATATAATATAATAATTACAATAGTTTTTACCAATCATGAAATTACATGGGTTACATTTCTGTTGTGCCAAACAAAACTTAATATCTCTCAAGCTGGCTAACCAAAGTCAACTACATGTTCCCATGTTATATTCCCCATCTTTCCTTAGCTGATCTTTGATTTTTTTTTGTTAACCTTTTTCTCTCTTTTGTTGCTCATGTATTTATTAATATCATGCCAGTTTGATATTTTTGTGCTAAAGGCTTTTATTGTAAAAACAAATTTTCCTTGGAAAAGAGCTATGTAAATATTTTTTTGATTACTTTATGTACTTACTATTTCTTCTGAATAACTACAAAATTATGTGTGAATGTCAATTGTTCTGACAATCTTGATTGATTGATTTAATTTGTGTATGGGAATCAAGGATACTAGTACAAAGAATTCTATAATGGCTTCTCTAGCACTGCACAGCAGATGCATATGGCAAAGTCTTAGGTCTCAAATGAGCCGGACTCAGTGGCACAGAGCAATAGGTGACAGTTACAGGAGCACAGGTCCTGTCATGTCATCTGTATCCGAAGAGGCTGACCTGTCTGACACTGTGTACTCCTCTCTCCCTCCTTCCTCTCATCCTCCTTCCCTCCATCTAGTTGCCCTTAGTGTTTAGTCCACTGAAGACTTCTGTCCTATGTTTAATCATTCAAGACCTTCCAGACACAAAACACTAGGGACTGACAGAGAGATAAGAGAAGAGAATACAAGGGTTGAGTGAAGGAAAATGACACAGGCAAAAGGCAGGTACAATTTAAATAAGAGAGGGAAATCAAGAAGGTATTTAGCAGAACAAAGAAAACAGCCAGAGAGAAAACTGTGATCAGGAGAGGAAGAAGCTTAAGGAGGAGGGGAAATAAGGGGAAGGAGAGAAAGAAGACACACTAAAAATTACTGGGGACAGTTGGAGACAATTAGTGATGTGGAATTAACAGGCTTTTATCAGCATGTTCATTTGCTCGAGGGCTCACCTTGCCTGGCTGTGTCATAGTGTGATTATGTAGTGATATAAAACCAAATAGGTCACAAAATTAAGTTTTTGAAAGGGCATTTAGGCCTGCGACACTTTCCTGCCTGTGTGCAAAAAATATAAGCCACATTTCATGACATGGATTGGCATCAGTGAGGCCGTAAGTGATCTTATCCTGACTACTCTCTACATTTGTCCTTAACTAATCCTCAGCACAATATCGTAGATGAAAAGAGAAAATTATGTCAGAAGACCCGACAGTCTGTGAAATTATCTAAAAATACATTTGCTTTATATATGTGAACAATATTATCTGATCAATTAACTGCAGCAAATACATTGACACTGAGTGAAACAGCTACAAAGCAGCAAATCAGTGCTCAAACAGTGTCTGCAATCATTTATTTCACGAGATGGGAAATCATTTTAAAAGTACTCCAGCTGCATGACAAGATAAATTAAGTGCTGCTCATAATAATCTTCACCAAACTGTATTGGTATTTATACTTCAATGAAACATTACTTACCATTGACATTCCCTGTCTTCCTCCTCTCACTTTCCCTCTCTGCCCCACCCTCCTCCTTTTGCTTTTCCCCTCAGCAGTGCTCTGTGGCTTTCCTTTAATATAACTTCTGTGTATCTTGAAAAGCCTCCAGGAAATGTGAAGAGGAAATGTCCCTTCATTGTTTTGCTCTCTGCTAACCCCACTGGATAAATGACATCAATACTTATGTTGTGTATGCCTGCAATCAGTACAGCACTCACTCATATTAAGTCGTGTTTTCACATCTGGAGCTACACAAGTTGCTTGTACGCACGCACAAATACACACACATACACACAAATACACACACATACAAACACGCATACACAACAGTGGTAGGTGTGAGGGGAGGGGATGATAGGGTTGCTATAGAAACTGTTCTCTTTCAGGTATGTCAAGATGATAAAAAAAAGTAGCAATGAACTATTGCATTCAGTATATCTGATGCCCCTTGACTTGTCTGAATGGAAGCCTGCATACAAGCATTGCAAACAAAAGCTGTCAAATTTATTTCCCATGAATAAACAGTATATCTAAGAAAAGCAGTGAGTGTGCACACATGTATACACTAAGCAATAAAATACTATATAAAATACCTATGCTTACAATACAAAGCATAGAATAGAATATTTGATGTGGATTGGCAATAGAACTGCAGACTACAGTAAGTGTAAGCATGCATTGACATTCTAAATAATAAAGTGAAAATGTGGGGGAGTGTGTATGAGGGCATGTAAACTGGCATGAATGTGGAAATGCGTGTCTTTGTGGACGTAGAGTACACAAAGGTAGGCTGATGTGCAACTCTGTGTGTTAGTATGTGTGCACATGTGCATTTATTGATATTTGCTGCCACACCCCTGCAAGGCTGTTGCTATAGGGATTATTGCAGTACCTCTGTGTCCTGAGGAACATTTTGAGTAATCAAAGAGGCTGTCTTTTGGCTGCCAGACTCCCTGACAATCCCAAGAGAGGAGCAAGGAAATCAACCATGAGACTGAAAACACAAGTTTCTCTCTATCTTCTTCTCTCCTCCTCTTCCCTCTCTCTCTCCATCTCGCCCTCTGGCAACCAACTGAACGTCAGCTGGCACAGCAGGCCAGTCTGCTGCATGGAGATGAAGAAGTAGAACAAGAAGAGGAAATGGAGATAATGCTGCAAGAGGAGCAAGATTAGGAGTGTTAGCTTGTCCCCATCGATTCTACAACCTGGTGTTGCCTTCACAGGGTAAAGAGAAAGGAAAGGATTAAATAATGTCGTAAGAGAGAGCAAATGCCAGTCATATAAAGCTAAATGAGACTCAAGCAGAACTGTCTGTGCATCAGTTCTTTCTCTCTCCCTTGCCATATATATCCTTTTGTCTCTAAACCACCCACGCAGCCCATATATACATATACTCAAACATAAGCATGGTGCCATAATTTGAACCCTGTATTCTCTAACCTACACAACCACGCACACTTGTCATTTACAGTAACTCACCCACATTACTGAGTGAGTTGGTTTCTCTCTTGTTTCAGCTACTAACTTAATACTTCCATTCAACTCATCATAGAGATGGGCCACAAAATGTTGCACATGCCCCATGTGGAAAATGTGTTAAGACTAAGTTTGTGCAACATAAAAAGAGACATGACAGGAAATGTTCTACTGCCAGTGAAGTTCTGTGTTGGCGAAGCATTTCATACTGCGACCAACCCCATAGCATAATTTTACCCTGTTGTTTTAGTTGTCTAACCTCAGCCAGATGTTTTACCCTATCCTATCCAAATCTTTTTCACAGAAATAAATGTCCATTGACACCAGTACTGAGTTATAAACACCTTTAAAGAAGCCGTGACACCAAATGCAGGCAGGGTAGTCAGTATGAGTGTTAATGTCACGCAATTCAACAGCACTACAAACTACAGCCTCCGAATCCTCCGAATGTAAAGTTGAATCAACAACTTCTAAAATTATTTCAACAAAAACTGAACTTTGTGAACTTCATGCATGTAGGGTCTGTTGTATTTTCTTTAGCTAATGTAGATGTATCTAATAACCCAGCAATCGAGCGTATACAGGGTACCACGTTGCCATGGACCATACATACTGTACACACACAAAATTTAGCACTTAGATATTGCTTCGTGAGGATAAATGACTGGTGGAAAGGAAGTGTCAGTCAGCCAAGAGAGGGTTTATATTCATCACCAGCACCTGGCAACCCCTCGGCAGGCAAGAACCAGGAAACGCTCAGGTTACCGGAGCTGATAATGTCAAAGCACACACACACACACACACAAAATCAATGTTTGACAAAGCACCACATGTTTATCTCTCTCCCTGTGTCTCAAAATGATTACATCAACATGTGTCCAAACATGTAATTTTTCAAATAATAAAGCTTGCATATGCACACATAACATCAAAATATTATATTCATAATTTCCCAGCAGTCAAAAAGCAGGACTGTTGTATATTATCTCTAAAAAATGCATGCACACACACATTCTGGCATGCACATACTAACCTTTTCAAACCACAAACACACCATTAAACCCCTTCACTGTAACCCCACCCCTCAACACCGCACACACCCACACATCTCCAAACAGGTGGCTCTGCTTCAGTCAAGAAACACAAATGCTGGATATTGCTTTTTCCTTATTAAGTCCCAGCAGAGACAAAATGTCCAAATCCTCCTCTCCTCTCCACCTCTCTGTGGACGTTTGTCTGTTCCTGCAGCAGCTGCACAGACAGGTTTTCCCCAGCTGCTTGGCTATGCTAACCCTGTGCACTATATATAGGACTCAGCAGAGCTAAATCAAACACTAACACACTCGAGCCACTGATGCAGAGACAGAGATAAACAGCAGCAGTAAAAAGGGAGCAGAGTGGCGATGAAGGATTAGTATTTACCGTGTGTTTCTGTCTAGCACGGGAGCATCTTGACTGAGGTGTCGCCTACTCCTTCCTCCTTGCTCTGATCTCTTCCCTTCTCCCCTGCTCTCTCTGGGTGGGGAATTGTCAAACGGCTGCAGCAGCAGCAGCAGCAGCAGCAGCATCAGTAGCAGCTTCAGGGCCTGCGTGTGTGTGTGTGTGTGTCTCTCTCTCTCTCTCTCTCTCTCCTTTCTTCTCTTTCCTCCGCCCCCTCTCCACGCACTCTCTCTTTCCTGTTCTCCCATTCCTCTCACTCTCTCCCCACCCCCGAAGACCCTCCTCCTTTACACCCTTCCTCCATCATTTTCTCCTTTTCTCTTCCGCACTCTCTCTCTCTTCCTCTGCTCAATTTTCCCTCTCTCTCTTCCTCGCTCAATTTTCCTCTCTCTCTCTTCCTCTGCTCAATTTTCCCTCTCTCTCTCTCTCTCTTCCTCTGCTCAATTTTCCCTCTCTCTCTCTCTCTCTCTCTCTCTCTCTCTCTCTCTCTTCCTCTGCTCAATTTTCCCTCTCTCTCTCTCTCTCTCTCTCTCTCTCTCTCTCTCTCTCTCTCTCTCTCTCTCTCTCTCTCTCTCTCTCTCTCTCTCTCTCTCTCTCTCTCTCTCTCTCTCTCTCTCTCTCTCTCTCTCTCCCTCTCTCTCTCTCTCTCTCTCTCTCTCTCTCTCTCTCTCTCTCTCTCTCTCTCTCTCTCTCTCTCTCTCTCTCTCTCTCTCTCTCTCTCTCTCTCTCTCTCTCTCTCTCTCTCTCTCTCTCTCTCTCTCTCTCTCTCTCTCTCTCTCTCTCTCTCTCTCTCTCTCTCTCTCTCTCTCTCTCTCTCTCTCTCTCTCTCTCTCTCTCTCTCTCTCTCTCTCTCTCTCTCTCTCTCTCTCTCTCTCTCTCTCTCTCTCTCTCTCTCTCTCTCTCTCTCTCTCTCTCTCTCTCTCTCTCTCTCTCTCTCTCTCTCTCTCTCTCTCTCTCTCTCTCTCTCTCTCTCTCTCTCTCTCTCTCTCTCTCTCTCTCTCTCTCTCTCTCTCTCTCTCTCTCTCTCTCTCTCTCTCTCTCTCTCTCTCTCTCTCTCTCTCTCTCTCTCTCTCTCTCTCTCTCTCTCTCTCTCTCTCTCTCTCTCTCTCTCTCTCTCTCTCTCTCTCTCTCTCTCTCTCTCTCTCTCTCTCTCTCTCTCTCTCTCTCTCTCTCTCTCTCTCTCTCTCTCTCTCTCTCTCTCTCTCTCTCTCTCTCTCTCTCTCTCTCTCTCTCTCTCTCTCTCTCTCTCTCTCTCTCTCTCTCTCTCTCTCTCTCTCTCTCTCTCTCTCTCTCTCTCTCTCTCTCTCTCTCTCTCTCTCTCTCTCTCTCTCTCTCTCTCTCTCTCTCTCTCTCTCTCTCTCTCTCTCTCTCTCTCTCTCTCTCTCTCTCTCTCTCTCTCTCTCTCTCTCTCTCTCTCTCTCTCTCTCTCTCTCTCTCTCTCTCTCTCTCTCTCTCTCTCTCTCTCTCTCTCTCTCTCTCTCTCTCTCTCTCTCTCTCTCTCTCTCTCTCTCTCTCTCTCTCTCTCTCTCTCTCTCTCTCTCTCTCTCTCTCTCTCTCTCTCTCTCTCTCTCTCTCTCTCTCTCTCTCTCTCTCTCTCTCTCTCTCTCTCTCTCTCTCTCTCTCTCTCTCTCTCTCTCTCTCTCTCTCTCTCTCTCTCTCTCTCTCTCTCTCTCTCTCTCTCTCTCTCTCTCTCTCTCTCTCTCTCTCTCTCTCTCTCTCTCTCTCTCTCTCTCTCTCTCTCTCTCTCTCTCTCTCTCTCTCTCTCTCTCTCTCTCTCTCTCTCTCTCTCTCTCTCTCTCTCTCTCTCTCTCTCTCTCTCTCTCTCTCTCTCTCTCTCTCTCTCTCTCTCTCTCTCTCTCTCTCTCTCTCTCTCTCTCTCTCTCTCTCTCTCTCTCTCTCTCTCTCTCTCTCTCTCTCTCTCTCTCTCTCTCTCTCTCTCTCTCTCTCTCTCTCTCTCTCTCTCTCTCTCTCTCTCTCTCTCTCTCTCTCTCTCTCTCTCTCTCTCTCTCTCTCTCTCTCTCTCTCTCTCTCTCTCTCTCTCTCTCTCTCTCTCTCTCTCTCTCTCTCTCTCTCTCTCTCTCTCTCTCTCTCTCTCTCTCTCTCTCTCTCTCTCTCTCTCTCTCTCTCTCTCTGCTAGTGTGGCTAATCGAAATCTGCTGTAAATCCAAAATGATCACAGCCTTCTTTCTTCATTATGGAAGGTACACAACAACCATTTTACAGCCACTTTTCAAGGCTACAGGTGGTGCGTGTTTCATAATAGCACCATTTCTGTAATTTTACCCCTCATTTGTAAGTTTATACAACCCCTGGTAAGATCATTTACAGAAGTGCCTTTATGTGAGGTTTACTGAAACAAAAAACAAACACATTATTCCGTTAAATTCTGTGTGCAAAAAAAAAAAAAATAAAATAAGCTCAATTTTACCCCCATACCATACAAATTATTCATTTATTCAGTTTCTGTCTTTTCCAACTCTAATCCTCACAGTTTCACAGCTTTTAGCCTTTAACTACAACAGAGAACACATTTGCAATCACACTGCCTACACTGCCTTGTGACAATGATTAATTATATCATATTGACATCAGCTTATGTGGGGCTCATGTGTGTCCCTGCATGTGTAGGCCTGAATGTGAATGTGGGTATACCACAGCTAGCCCCTAAAATGATTTAATCCGGTTAAGGGGATTTTTAATTAATCCAGGAGGGCTCTACATTTAGACTGTGCAATATTTTTAGCACAGAATTTGTTTTCCCCTCCAGTTTTTAGGGTAAAATAATTCAGTGCTCCCACAAGATGTACTGCAAACTCGTTTCGGACATCAGTGTCAGTGTATATTCTGAAATCAAGGCAATGGTCACAGTTTACGTAACTCTGTCTCAGTATCTCTCACATTAACACAATTCTGCCATTCTTCACAATTTTTTTTATGCTATTTATATAGCCAGCACCGACAACACAAAGGCTGAAAGCAGCAGTTGCCCAGGAGGCAGTAAAGTGAGGTACATTATTAATTGTGGTTATGCGAATTAGGAGCAATTGCCACTCAAGTGACCATGCTAGTCACAACAGCTTTAAATCTATGAACATATACATATATACATATATATATACTTACACGTGCACACACACACATACACACACTTTGAGGGTTAATCAAATGGTAAAGTGAAAATACTTTGTATGAAACAGAGTTTGTTTTAGGATTTGGAAATAACAGGTTTATGCCTTTCAGGATCAGTAAGGGAGACAAGAGTAGCTCAGACGGCAGCAACTTCTGAATGTTGCTGTGCATTTGTATGTTTTCTAAGTAATAAAAATCATATGGAAAACTTAAAAGTTAAAAGTTATCCACTCACTACCAGGAAGAAAGTATAACTTGTTTCAAAATTTGTGTCTGGAATGAACAGAAAATGTCTGAAATTTGATTATGGGCTGGCATTGCCCTCCTTGATATACTGTACATCAACTCTGCTTAGATTACTGCAGGCATGAAGCTGAACAGGCCAGATCAATGGCCTTAGTCACCATCTCTGCCTGGATGTGGGTAGTCAGGGGGTTACAAAGGGGGTGGGGGGGGTGACGGAGGCAAAAGGGAAGACAAATGTACACACACCGTGGAAAGAGGGAAAAGACTTTGATTTTATGGGAGAAAGAGTGAGGAGTGAGGGAACAGGGGACATGAGGGAAGAAAAAGCTGAGAAATAACAGAAATATGAAAAGCATGAAAGACACTAAAAGGTGGGAGACTTGATGGACCTCAATGAGCTAGCACCGAACCTAGAGAGCTCATCCACTAGCATGTACTCAATGCTGGATGTGTGAGTTGTTGCACTGTTATCTAATAGATTACATGGCCTATGATTTTGAACATGTGTTTTATGAGTTTTTTATTTGAAAAAAAATGGTACAATAGACACATTTCAGTGGGAAGTGATTATTGAAAATTTGTGGTTAGCAATTACTGGCATTATCATTATGTGATATTTCTCTACACATTGAGAAGGGCTATTGAAGTCTGGGCACCAAAATCACACACTAAAGAGTTTGAGGGGAATCTCTTAATATAAAAATAGTTATTAGCACTCTAATACAGAATTTAATTTATTTGAAGGGATCCTATGTGGTTTTCAAACCCTGATCAGCTAGGATGTATGCAGGGGTCTTCATAAAGGATACACTTTCATGATTTTGAGGAAGATTAGCCTTCTACAAGTCTTCACTGTTTATCTTCTTCTGAGGGTCAGGCTGTCAGTCATGTGACCCTTACCCTGCAGCTCATAACAGTGGGAATAAGATTTAGCCCTATTTGGGTGATGCTTGTTGAACCAGCAAATTCTACAATGCATGACTCTTTACTTTCGTAACTTTGTTCATGTTATGTACGATAAATGGCACTGTAAGAAAAAATATATATATGTTTTCCTCTTTTCTGATCATTTCTTCTCAAGCTTACTGCACTTTGCTTAAGCTGTTGTTAGTTTTACTAAAGCAACAGGAGGACAAGGAATGGACTGGGAAATGGACTGGGGAAAAGGGAATAATCTAGTTATATAGAGACAACTTGTGCCATCTGAAAGAACACTGTCTGCGATAAATTCAATTAAGGAAAGAATAGAAAGCTCAGCCTAAACATACCCTGCCCAATATCAGTTGTTAAAACAGGCTTGTGAGTCAAAATAACATTAATGTTCTGACTATCCTGTGGGTGGCTGTAGTATTATTATAGCTGAAGTGTGTAACAACACATTGGCCTATTATTAACCCTGGTTTGTCTGGGCATCTTTGTTTAGAGGGAGTTAAAATGAAGATTACTGGGTCAGCTGAGACATCACAGCTATTAGGGATTATTGATTAGACGTTGTTCCTCTTTGCACCGGGACAGCCCCTATTATCATGAGGACTATCATCTCAGTGGGCCAGCTGCTCGCAGTACACAATTGTTGCTATAGAAATGGTGTCCAGGGAGACAGCTGTGGCCTTTAGCGGCAGTCACACAACACACAGAAGGTCATTCCTCACCTAGAATACCTTTCTCCGACTGTCCATCACAGATTGTTTCCAGGCAACCACTTCAAAGCTTTTTTTTTTCTTTCCAGGAAGGAGTCCACCTTCTCAGTATGTTTTTTTACCTTTTAAGTAGCAAAATATGAAATGAAATGGCAGAAGGATCTAGCTGAGGTTTCCTGTTAAACTTATTCTCAATGATAAAATGAGGTATAAATGCAACGGTGCAAGGCAGTGAATTTAGATTTTAGGTAGCTGGCAGCCTGATCTAGTGCCCTACCTAAATATACAGCGGGGGAGTAAAATGAATTTACCTGATCAAAAATTATTCAAGTATTTGCTTGCAATATTGTCCAAAGCAGGCACCAGTTCCCATCAAACTGGCCAAAACGACTTTCGTTGTGGGCCACTAATTCATCTATAGGGACCTTCTGACTCTGCCCCCTGGCTACAGGAGGGGCTCCCAGTTCCCCTACTCTTGGTGTGGTCTCTCTTCCCTCAAGATCCTGATCCAGAGTTTCTTGGGAGGGGGTCAGTGTCTACAGCTGAAAAATACACGCAGATTTCCAGGCTGCTGATACCAGACTAAATTTGTCTGTACTGGGAGGAGAACCATGTACACTCAGCCAGAATTAGTCTTTTGGCATTGTAAACAAGACTAGTATGTTATGATTTGGGTTTAGTCACAAAACATAAAATTACTTTAACCTGCAATAACTGATTTTTTTGTCCACTTGGGGGAGTGAATACAAGCTGGGAAGAACACTGACATATTATTGTAATACATCCAGCACATATGAAGCAGCATTATCATTCATTTGGATCTGTGTGTCCGGCCAACAGATGCCATAACTAATGCCATCAAAACAATATAAAAGATGATGTAATCATATAGTAACCTCCTGTTCTGCTTTCAGATGCATGGGTCTGTGATGCCCCTTTTGTATGTTCACTTAAATCCAACTAATTTGGTGCCATATCAATGAATTTCTGAAGCAACTTTGAATAGACATCCATTAATTAACCCAGTAAGTGCTAACTAGTGACTTAATCATTTGTTAATAATGAGTAACAGCATTTCATAGTACATTGTGCATTAAATCATTATGAGTCAATGTGTTATTTAAGTATATGTTTTGTACCCTTGTGATATGGTGGTACCCTGTGAAACCCAGAATACAATTTAAAATCCTCCTCCTCACCTACGAAGCCCTTAAAGGTCAGGCACCATGCTACCTTAAAGAGCTCATAGTACCTTACTATCCCAGTAGAACGCTTCACTCCCAGAATGCAACTTGTGGCTCCTAGAGTCTCCACAAGCAGAATGAGGGCAGAGCTTTCAGTTATCAGGTTCCTCTGCTGTGGAACCACCTTCCAGTTTGGGTCTGGGCAACATCCTCTACATGTTTAAGAGTTGGTTTAAATCCTTCCTCTTTGATATAGATTAGGGTTAGAACTGGCTCAGCATTAGCTCCAGCCATCCCCTCACTATGCTGCTATAGGCCTAGACTGCCGGGGACTTCCCATGATGCACCGAGCTTCCCTTTCCTCCACATCCTCCTCTCTCCCTGTGCACATTAACATCTCAAGAATGCTCGTTACTAACTGTCCTTCTTCTCACTCCTGCAGTTTTGTGCTTTCTTGTCTCTCTCTTCTTCCTCCTGTCGTTTTCTGCAGGTTTTTTTCCTCTGATGCTCTTGATTCTGGATCCATGGCTGCAGACCAGCTACTGCCCCATGAGCCTGATCAACACCCACTGCTTTAATTATTATGATAACTACTGTTACCATTTCATTTAGTCCTATTAGTAATATTATTAGCCCTGTTAGTATAGTTATAGTATATATACCTATTAGTCCCATTATTATGCTATGCTCTCTCTCCTCCCACCTGCCCCCGTCTCTCTCTCCCTCTCTCTCTCTCTCTCTCTCTCTCTCTCTCTCTCTCTCTCTCTCTCTCTCTCTCTCATTCTCAACCCAGCCGGTCAAGGCAGACCCCCCCTCTACCTTTTTAAAAGGGAGCTTTTCGTTGCCACTGTCGCCATGTGCTGCTCATGGGGGAAATGTTTGGTCTCTGTAAATAATAACTATAAAGTGTCTGGTCTAGACCTGCTCTATATGAAAAGTGCCTAGAGATAACATCTGTTATGATATGGTGCTATATAAATAAGGTGAATTGAATTGAAGATGGAATTTACCATTTTACACATTCATTCTCACCATGGGCAATGGAGACAGAAGCAAACTAGGTCATGATTCATATATGTGACTAAATGTGTCATTTGTTTTACAATGACACCTGATTTTCACAATAAAACCATAGAACAGTTGAAATTAAAGACACGTGATAGTCACCAACTAGGCTTTCATTAGTTAAGCCATTCATTTAAACCTTAACTAAAAAACTAGCTAATCAGCCTTCTGCTATGTGCAAATGTGTGTGTGTGTGTGTGTGTGTTTTGTACAAGCATATTTTCTAATCTTATATGTTCAATCTAATGTGTGTTGTGTCTGGTTACAAGCCATTTTTTCACCATCATCCTTTACCTTAAGCCCACTTAGTGTATATTTTACTGCATTTTTGCAATTATCAAGAACGGCTTCTAAAACACAAACACATATTGTACATATTCCCATCCACAAAATAAAAAATGAATAAAAATAAAGATAATAGGAAAATGAGAATTAGAATCAAAAGTCATATATGTCATCTCGTTTCACTTTTTCCCCAGTGTATCAACTCTTTCAATACTCTTACTTACTTTGAGCCCACAATGTATCTGTCTTGAGTAAATATTCACGAATGAACCAACTCTCATGACTGAGCTTCTCTTAGTTTAACTGATCCATAGCTGAGCCTGTCTTTGCATGAATGACCATGATATAGTCTGTGAGAGTGTAGCTGTCAGCAGTGACAGCAAAAAGACTGCTAGCCACCCAGCTGAACTACCTCCAGCAGTATCTACCATATTCCATACCAACTCACCTAGGACTTTCCAGTTCATGTCATGGATTTTCTTTAAAAGATCCATGTAAAAAAATACTATTAAATTCACAGTACCTTGCAAAATCCTATAGCTCTACTCCAAATAGTTTTTTAGTTAGGATTTCTTGAAGTTATGCCCTTGGAGCCAAATTTAACAATTTCTCTAATTATTTTTATGTGTATTCTAAGCCTCACTAATTGGGTTGAAATTTGAACTGAACTTCCAAGAAACCCTTGGATGTATTTAGGTAAACAGTTGTTTCTGAATGTTTTACAGTAATCAAATTAAGAATAATAATAAAAAGAATGTTTTCCTGCACAAACTATTTTTAATTTTCAAAAATTATATCTGAACTGGGACATGTACCTGGAACGGTTATTAATTCTGGGTGAGTTTGCATGAAAATGATAGATACAAGGGATTTCTCAGCTCATACAATAAAAAAGAGAGTGCCGATTACAAAGGGATGTGATGGCAGACAGTATGGGATATTCTTCAGGTGTACTGTATCTAGTTTTCTTGTGTGTGGGCAACAAGTCCAAGGGTTACTGTAGCAAAATATTTTGCTCTCTGTTTATACCAGTGTTTCAAAAATGAACTGTTGTAGGCTTCTGTACCACATCAATGGGGAGAATGGGAAATGCTCTCAGTCACAGCCAAAACACTGAACTGACAAACTGTCAATATAAGGGTTGTAGATTCAGACTGTAGCATGTGGGTTTCCCCTATTTCATTGAAACAGATTTCAAGCCACTGAGGCTTATAACAGAAGCAGCCATTAAGGTCTGTCGCTTCCCGTTTGCCGGTCTGTCCACACTCCTGCAAATGGGATTGTTGCCAAGACAACGGCACACACACCATGACATCCAAGACCACCTGGAGTAGACCTCCATGAACATACAAGGCAAACAAAAATATTTGTGGCACTGCAGACACCCCCCCCACGCACAATACACATCAAAACACATGCCCCTCCTTATCTATTTTACACTAAATTACACATGCATAACCGAGACCAAGTGGAGGGCGTATATGTGCATAGGGCCATGTGAGTGAGCGTACTATACGTACCTGCGTTTAACTTCTACAGGAGAGTTATCAGTAAATATGTATATTGTGTTCATATCGTTTAATCTAGTATTTGCTGGCTGTCATCTCTGATGTTGAGTGTGTGAACAGTGAAGAGTGACTGAGAAAGAAAGAGATAACACGTGTGATCTGTGTGATTAAAACAAGAAAAAAGAAACTGGGCTGGAGAGAGTAGAAAGTTTACCAGTTTCCTATAATGCTGCTTCTCTTGGCGAAGTGTGGCTACTTCAAGCTTCAGTGCCCGGTTTTTCTCCTCCAGCAGTCGAAAACGGTTCACATTGTAGACTGAGTGGCCTGTAGCTTGCTGGGATGAAAGCTCATACCTTGACTGGAACACAAATTAATAACAACATTAGGCTCTTCTTGTAATATTCTATCATTATCATTAGCAGCTGTGATTAGATACCATGCAAAATCTAACAAGACTGAGATTCTACAGCCATTCTAGGGCTTTGTGAGGTTGTACTTAGAGTATAAAAAAGGCTAAGTTAGAGTGTTAATGTAATGATGCTAAGCAGGTTTAATATTTACCATGAACTTAGTTTAAAATTGTAGCATACTTACATTTGCTAATTAGCAAGTTAAATTTGAACCCAATGGCAGGCATTATGTAAAAAAATAATGGGATCACCAAAGTCTTTGCCCTGACTGGAAACCATGAACATCTGAAAAAATGTATGCCTATGTATCAAGTATGTAGAAATTTATAAATACTGATGGCAATTGACTTCAAATATTTGCAGGAAATTACCTGAATTATTTGTACGATTACGAATAGATATAGCCTGGATACAAAGTGGTGGATTGTCCAATTAACACACACACACACACACACACACACACACACACACACACACACACACACACATATATGGAGTAAACAAGCACTTGTCTCACAGAAGTTATGATAAAAGGACGTAGGCCTCCTGTCAATCATGCTTACAGCAATGCATTAGTTCCATCCCACGGGGTCAGTCACAGGAAAAGGATTACCAGGCCTGAAAATGAAGCTGCTACTGCAACAGGTTTTGAGCCTCAGCAGGATTTGCCAGACAGTGTTTTTCTCCTTAGAAATTTTCTTGATGCTGTAGAGTAGCCTTTGAAACCGCAATTTCACTCGCTTGAACCCTCCATGGAAAAATACTGCATTTCTGCAAGAGGCAGGCTGGAGGCTTCTCTTGAGGTCTGTGGATCGTTTCTTGTATTGCTCAGTCAGTCTTCCAACATGCCAGACATCATTTTTTATAATTTGATGGCACTTTTTTGAGTTACAGTTGCTTTGTTTTGGAATAGAAATTATCTGCTTTCAGTTTGGTTGAGGTAAGGAGATGTAAACTCTGCCTGTGCATCTTGAAATTCTCACCTCCAAGGATGCACTTTTCTCCTTTTTGCGTGAAGAAAAAAACTGTTATCTATAAGTTAATCTAAAAATGAATTTGATGCTCCATTCTAGTGTATTTACTTTGAGTAATAAAAATGGAAGAAGTGGGAACATTTTGGAGAGCTATAATCTGAAATCCCAAGTGAGGGGTAGTATTTTCTTAGCTCCATTTGCCTCCTGAAAAAGCATATTAAGCAGGCCCAGGCACTCAACTATTACCACAGTTATATAAGGAAAACTTTGTCACCTTAAAGAAAGAGACAAGAGATGAAAACACAACAGAAACCTGTGTTGCACTGCACTGAGGCCCGTTGACATTTCTCTTATCACACCTTTATCTCAGGTCTCACTCATGATTTTTTAAATGACCTTTTTTATTTTTTATTTTTTAATTGGAGAAAATGAAAGAAATTGTGAAAATGTAAGTCTATTTTTCTCTTTAAGCACATTACACATTTTTACTTGTAGTAGGCCCAGACAGACCAACAGATGGTTCTAAGAGCAGTTTCCATTCTTGTAATATATCAATTAATATGTTTACAGAACATTTGGTGTCTTGTCAGGTCCACAAAAGAAGTCGCTCATAAACAACAACTAGATCCCCTGACGGCAAGTCAGTCTGCCATCCTCCACAAAACAAATACTTAAAACAAAGTTGCAGGCAAGATATCAGTTTACCCTGGCAGCCAACGTTACCAAGGCCAGTATGATGGACCTGCCAAGCAGACAGAAAGATAGCCAGATCCAACCTGCTAATACAGCAGACCTGGCAAGCAGACAAGCCTACAGATAGACCCACCAGTGTAATATAATGGACTTTCCAAGAACAGACAGGCAGATAGATAGATCTGCCAACCAGCCCTGTTGGTTTTCAAAACAGACAGACTAACACGTTCTGTTAGCCTATTCAAAATGAGATATCAGGGCATATGGACATCCATGTGAAAACTGATCATTTGAACAGAAAAAAACACTGGTGTAAAAACTGAATTTGTTAAAAAAAAAAAAAAAGATAATCAATCAGATTGAGACATCTTAGTGAGACACGATAAGTTCGGTCCCCAAATCAGTCAGTTAGGATGAGTGATGGCACAAATCTGGAGGCTCTGACTGAAACAAGTCCTCAGTCAACAGTCGGGCTGGGCCCGATTGTCCCTTCCAATCTAGAGACATCATCCCTGTACCGAAGGAGCTGCTAAACCTTCGCTGACAGGAGCTGTATCAGAGATGGGAATCATGATGCACTTTGATAACTCTGGGTCCACAGGAAATACTGACATCATCTCCTGCTGAATGTGAGCCAGGAGGGGAGGAATTAAGAGGGACAAAGTGAAAGGTACAGGGAAACATTCTGGGCCAAGCCTCTGCTCCCATACATACTTTTGGATAGCCAGCTTTTTTAAGTTCTGTGGATGAGCATAAAATACCCCAAACTGTAAATACTATCTGAATGGAAAGATGACATAGGAGCAAAGATGTTAATTAATTACTTGACACTTGAGGTCAAAGGAGCTTTATCTTGGGCTAACAGGTTGGAGTCCCTAATCACTATGCCATAGTTGCCAAACACTTGAGTACATGTATTTAAAAGGAAGGTTAAGCACACAGGAGCAGCAGCCTGACCTGGTTGAGATTCAGTGAGAAGCTCATTGACACATATTTGGCAACACAACTGGAAAGATACCACAAAACTGTCTATTGAAAATTATGTATTTGTTTGACAAAAAAAATGTATCTGTAGAAGTATATTTCCTGCCAAAAGGGGGGAAAAATTACACATGGAACTTGATATCTGTGAACCTGCAAAACACTGTGGAAAACCCCAATCATGGATAGACTGTGAATGGATTAATCCATTCTAAACTGATGAACAAGGGGAGGCTGGAGTAACTTTTTATCAGGCAAAGCTGATAATGTGGGTAGCTATTAAGATGTTACAGCATATTATTATGTAATAGAGGCTTTTTACTACTTTATGCCATGCGCAGTAAGGATCCTTTCAACTTCTGCAGTAATTAATTGTTAATGATTATAATTCACCATGACACAGACAAATGTTATGTTTGTATTCATTCAATGGTTCACTAACTACTATCTTCATTTTCTAGTAAATTTACAGCATTTCTGCTTTGTTGGATGAGAGACACAGTAGAGTGGATAAGAAAAGCAGCCTGTGGTGACTGGATTTGAACCAAGGGCATCGTGGTTAAGTGGCATGTGCTCAGCCAACCAAGACCGCAGGATACCCCAAGGTAATCAAATTCTGACCAGGTGTGATTTAAACAGACTGTCATATCGCCACCTGGTGTGTGGGTGAAATATTTACATCAGTGCTGCCTGATGTGCTCGGCCATGGAAGTACAGCATTAAACAGGATTTTCAAGAAAAGGAAATCAGTCCTTCCAAGCTTATCAAAATACACCGGTCCAGCGCAAGTGTTTTATGTGCTTAAAGTGGCAGGGGATTCAGACCGGCTGTTATAAACCTTGAGTTAACTACTCAAGAGAGGAAAAATTCACTATCACTCACTATCACTTGGTCACTTCTCCTTAGAGGGAACACATGTTATCTTACGTTTCCTAAAATGTATCATATCATTGAGAAACATAGCAGCAGCAGTAGCATCCACTATTTCATTTGTGTGTTTTGAGATTTCAAAAAATCAACAATGATAGGACAGTCCAAAAAAGGGGTGTGGGAAAACAATCCTAGTGTGCAGACATGTATGTTTTTGCTGATACAGATAATGACAATGTCCCTACCTTGCAGGCTGTGCCCTCTTTGTCCTAAAATGACTGTCTTCCCCTCATGTCACTCCACAAGCTGGCACTGAAGGCAGAGGCAGCACGTCTGTGTGTTTGTGTACACATGCATGCTGGTGTGTGAGTGCCTGTGTGTGCAGTCGCAATAAGTCTTTCCCATCTGCAGCTTTAAGAGCTTGCCTGGTCTGTACACAGCTACAGCAGGCTGCGGGTCTCCCCCTAACAAGTGAGAGCGAAAACAGCAACAGCGGCTTCATGGCACTCTCACACACTCCCTCAGCCCCATCGCTGAATGTGTTAACAGCTTCTCTTGCACGCTCTGCTCCTTCTTCCAGCTGTGCTTTAAAAAGCCCCCCCCTTCTTAATTCCTCTCTCCGTCTCGCTCGTACGCAGACGTGTGCATGGCCTGTCCAACTGGCTAAAACCGCCACACTTGCAGGAAAACAACAGGCCAGTGTGAGAGCCTTCATTTAAATGGGCTGTGTGAGTCGAGTCTGTTGTAGCAGCGCTGTGTTAATGTGTAAATCGTTACATCATAGATAAGATGAGCAGAGCATGGTCCAACATCCCTGTATCCTGTGCGTCTTACTCTCTGACAGAAAGAAGGTAATGATTTACAGTTTTGCTGACTGAAGCAGAGATCTATATGTGTCTCCATCCCACATTTATTCATATATATCTCGTTTATATTTCATTATATTCCAGTCTCCTCCCCCCTTTGGTATTACTACTTGTATTGCAACTTTCCTCTTGCATTAAATCAAATCTACGCTGTCATGTTCCTAGACAGACCTCACGTACAAGCATCCCTTTGCTCTCTTCACCTTTCCTAAATCCCTGATCAGGGGACTCAAATTAAATCAGTGTGCTGGTTTTAGTGAAGTTACATCAGCTGCAGGCAGTCTGTGTATTCTGTCAATAGTCGTTCTGTGTTTGACAGCGGGACAGGGGCACAGGACGAAGGAGAGGACAGCAAGACAGAGACGCTAAGTGTGTGTGAGTGAGGAAAGAAAGCAGAACGTATGCTCTGTTCCACTCTGTTCCCTAGCAACCCTCGCTCACTGTCTATTCCCATCCTTGCAGTAGACGCATTACTCTCCCACTGAATTGGTTTTCAGGCGTGACACGAGGCCCATTGAGACTGAGGTTCACGAACAGATGGAAACGGGATTGGGCAGAAATACGTAATGACCCCTTTAAATATGCAAATAGCTGAAGGCAAAGTGTCATTTAACTACTTAAACAAGCTGTTAGCTTCAGACCACATCATGGCCCAGTTTCTCTCTCAACTTAGTGGATTTTAACCCTGAAAAGTGTTTTCAGAAGTATGCTGTCCTCTTCTGGCCATGTGTGTAATAAAGGCTTGTAACAGAATAAAAGTATACAAAATATCCAAAACATCTGGGATGGTGTCACTGCTTGAATGTTTTCTTTACATTCAATAGACATCTGGTTTTCCTATCAGCTAATAAAAATGATTTTAAATTTTTAAATGATAAAATACAAAATTGGTATGTATAAATATGTGAATATTGTCAAATGGAAAATAAGATTAAGTTTGAATAATTTAAGAAAGTGAGGACAGACAGTCTATATAGAATCAACCCTGACTATACAAGTGGAATTAAATGCTTAGTGCCAGGCAGCCACCCTGAATCAGGCAACCACATACCAGTTGCCGTCAAAGCTCCAAAAACCTTGCAGCATAATAAGAGTTAAAAACACAACAGCAGACAGGTTTACATTTGTTAGGGTTGAGAAAGGTAGACAATTATTGAAAACACTGATTTGGGTTCACCAACAGAAAACTCTACCGAAAAACTGTAACAACTGGAGGACATGTATGTGCACAGCTGAAATTAGATTAAATAACATTCATCGATAACAAAAAATGCCCATGGACAGTAAACACAGATGTTGTAATCACATCTTAATGTTGCTGCATAACATGGTTTGGACAAATCTTAAATGAAACCTCTTGTTCTGCTTGTTTGCTCCACATATCAGGAAATCCAGCATAGAGACTTTACCCGTAGTAAGATTTTCAAAATAAGGTGTAATTCTCACCTGCACAATAGAAAAACATCTTAAATTCCTTTTAGTAATGTTAACATTTAGATGGCCCTTAGGTAGGAATTTAACATTTCTAATATGTATACAGGGCTGAATATTCAGTAAACGTTTGAGTTATAAAATTAAAGAGTACACATCACACACCACACAATTAAGGGCCCTGCATAGCTCCATTTCTGTGGGGCTGGCTGAGAACTCTAAAAGGAGTTCTCTGATGTTACGTCATAATGATGTTTAATGAAGATCAGATTAGGCTGAGCAGATGTTCCTTTTTTCTCAGGACAGTTCATAAATTTAGTGCTTTATCCCCAGATTTCCTCCTTTCAAGTGGACTAATAACATTAGAGGGTTGCTTTCTGTTAGTACCAGGATCATTTTATCATGGCTAGTAGGAATATAAACTCATATAGACATTAATGGAGGACAATATTCTAAATGTAATTTGAACACTGCATGGGAAATTATAATGTATGTTCAAAATGTAATATGACCAAGTACTTACTTTTAAAGACATACCATCAATTACTTACACATTATTATTAGTTTTTGACAATGCATTCGTAGTTTAAGAATCGAGGACATCGATGCAGCCAATACAGAACTTAACTTTATCCATTCCATCCTAGTTTTCATTTTACCCTGCACTTTTGCCTAGAGGCCTTGTTTCATTGTTTTTTCTGAATTTAATTTATTTAGATTAAATTTTGCTGTAGTAGCAGTAGTAGTATTACAGGCCTACAGTACATGGTACCAGTACCTTGCACTTGGTGTGCAGGTGATGATGGTGTAGATTTCTTGCTGCAATCATGGCCAACTGTCTCTGGATCCACTGTAACTCCATCTGGGACTGCCGGAGCAGCTCCCCCACATTAGCACCAGAGGTGTGATCCCGCATTATCACCTGCAAAACCCACACAACCTGATATTACACACATTGAGGCCACACTGTAAACCTCCCACCCTCCTCACACTTCACATATAAACAAACTGTAACCTTATTGAAACACACAGAAAATCAAAACATTCAGCTGAATGTGTAATAAATGTACACTACACTCCGCATTTATACTTAAGCATTTTGAAATGTATCCGAATGCGTTGACTTTTTTGCTTTACTTGAGAATTTTGAGGTAACACCATTCCATTTTTTCTAATTAAGGCTTATTTTTTCTAGCTTAAACACTTCCAAATTTCACATTTCCAAAACTAACGCACTTATACATGAACTTTGCAAAGTTTAATGAAAATTGAAGCTGAATTAAACTGAATTTAATTTATATTTCTGTTACTCGAGTGCAGTATCAAGCTAATATAAGAATACTGTGTAACCATACGGTCCATTTAATAAGAGGATGGAGTATGAACAGGAGACAGAAAAAAATATAAAATGACTGAACAATTCACCTGGATATAGGAGTTTACATGAGTGACATTCAATTAAAGCATTTCTTACTTACAAAATGTATACATGTTACATAATGTTTCATGACAGGACATTACAATGATAAATTAGATTATAATTTTCCAATAAATATGCATGATTTTTAATTCTATTTCATCACCCCTATCTTCCCCAATCTAAGTTCACCAGAAATAAACTGATTTTAATGTAGCAAAGTGAAGGTGTTACTGCAACTCCAAAAAAAAAAAAATAAAAATAAAATAAATCAATGCATGGTAATTATGGCAATAAAAGAACTAGGAATTAATGGGATATTTCATGTACACTGCACTAACTAATTGAAGAGAGCTCTTTGGCATTTACTATGCTGTTCCCTCATCTTTTATTAAAAATCATATAACTTGCTTGTTAATGTATTTTTTCTCTTAGGTTCATTATCAATCCCTTACAGCAAAATCAGCAACATATTGGGATTAAAATCACTTTTCCAACTTAGCATTGTTTCCCTCTACATCACTTCATCTGCATTTGTTTGCAGTTGCCGAATGGGATGATAAATAAGTACTTGTGTACTCGAGTGTGTTCACTGAGAAAGAGAGCATTCCACTCGGTTACATAAGAGAGGATTACTGTGGCGACAGCAACACAATGACACAGGGGGGAGTGTGGAAAAAATGTCAGCTTTTATCTGTCCTCAAATCCCCATCTATGTTGACCTGCTTTGTACCTTTGTGCAAACATAGACTCACTTGCACACAGGAATACCCGTATCTACAGTAAGTACAATAAAGAACACCAACACATGGAAGGTTAAGAAGGTTAATGCTGTCTGTATCTCAGGAGATCTGATTTATCCGACTCCACTGCTGCATCATGATGAATACTCAAATAGCTGATATCAGTCATGTTTTGTCTTTTAGACTAATGTATTTGCTTTTGAATAAACAAAACAACAAGTTAACTAATTTTGTTTGGGAAAAAGTTAGCTCCTATTTGGATTCTGTCAACAACAAACTGTCAATATTTAATGCACAAAGAAAGAATACAAGTGATGTGTTTTCATATTTGCTTTTTCTCACAAAAAACTATAGAATTAATCAGCACTCTTCTCAGCCAAATGCTCAAACAGCTTTTTTGTGCTGACTCACCTTGGACAGCGACTATTCCTTGCGGGGGACTGTGGAGGAGGAGGACAGACACACCAACAACACCACACAAAACTCAGGAGTCCTGTAGATTTATGCAGAAATGTCCTGTCCTGCCAAGACCTCTGTGGACCTGCAGTGCTGCCAAAGCATCTCTCTCACAGATTTATCAAAGTGAGAGGTGAGGACCGTGCCTACGTCATTATCCAGGCCTAAATGGGGTTCCTCATTTGCTATCTACCTATTAATTAATCAATCAGTCCATTACTACAATTCATTTCATGATATCGATGCTTAATTTTAAATGAGTCATAGATAATTAAAAAGAGAGATCATTTTATTTATTTTGAACAAATAAAAAATGTTCTTCTTACAAAAACTGTTTTACAAAAGCGGCTGTGAATGGTTTTGGATCACTGCGCCAAGCTCCATATTTTTCTCAAGCTTTTAATGCATGCACTTTGTCTGCACTGAAAGAGTTACAGTAACTGGAGAAATAGATATAATTGAGATATTTGATATAATTAAAAATAAAATAAAATAAAATGAACGAATGTGGTGTTGCCCATGATAAACTGCAATAGAATAATACATTTCCTAACATAAATACAGTTCAATATATTTTCACAAATAAAATGATTATTACCAATGTAATTGAAGTTCTTCGGATTCTTTCATCCTCTTCTCAATGATCGTCTGTTTTGCTGGCTTCTCACCTTCCTAGTTTTGGAGGAATCGGCTGCCATGTGTTCACCTGTAATCCTGGATAACAATAAGCCTACAAAAATAAAAAATGAAAAAATACACTAAAACTCAAAATCTTACAAACAGTAGAGGATCACTCCAGACTCTGCAGCTTCAAGTGGGATGTGTTTTGCTCCTTATACCGTGTCTATGTCTATGAGTGGTGTTGAACAGCTTCTCCCTGAAAGGACTTGCTCTTTCCAAACAGAAGTCAGTTATGATTCAGAATTTTCTCTCACGGCGTTCTTGTACCCAGGGCTGCCTGCTGTTTAACCATATGGTCCACTTAACAAGAGGATGGAGTATGAAGAGGAGACGGAAAAAGAGCATTCAAGGCTAACTCTCACCTGTAATCAGAAGATGTAGAACTTGAAGATGGAGAACTGGCCTTGACATTGTCAAGAATATTCATAGCTCCTTTAGCAAAACTCTGATACATTCTGCTAAGATAACATCTGTACTTAGACAAGACACTGGTTGTTGATAACAAATGAAAACTAGTGCCTACACACAATCGACCAACACAGGTGTTTTCACGTCACCTGATTTGTTCTTTTGTGAATTAGGTGTACATATTAGTTTAATGGACATCTCTAGACTCCCTCTTTCAATTTTGTCACATGTATATGGGAGGGGGACAACTTATAATTTTAATTGTTAATGCAATTCAGGGACATGTTATTCCTAGCATAGCTAAACTCAACTTTATCTGGGGTATGGTCAACCCAAGTTATTAAATAAAAACTCCAGTGTGGCTGCTTAATACAGTGTTAAAGACTCAGCATTCGCAAACGTTTACCTATTACACATCCAACAGACACAGTATAGCATACATTTGAAGTACTTATTTTCTAGACACCTGATAAACAGAAAATCCAGTTAGGACTCTCTTTTAATCTCATCAACTCCTGAGACTTGTGGTAGTTTAGGTAGCATACAGAGTTTAGCTGAGCTTGTCAGCTAAAAATGGTTACCTGCTGTTGCTGCTGCTGCTGCTGTTGCTGTTGTTGCTGTTGCTGCTGCTGCTGCTGTGAGACTGAACCCCACATTAAACGTGTCACTAGACAATAACCCTAAAAGAAACTTTCTAAAGCTGCACAGTTGAGCAGTGTCTAGTGGGCTCATTATGGACCATTCTTGCAATTCATCTGTATGAGAATGAGCTATTGAAAAGCTTTTTATTGATGTACAATAGTCAAACATTCAGAACATCAACAGTCATGTAGAAAAACATGTTAACACACCTCCAGATCCAAACAATTTCTAGTGCCCATGTTGCCGGCACTGCTCTCAAAAAGGCATTTTTTAAATCAGTTTTCTGAAGGGAAGTCTCAGCAAACTTCCTGTTTTGTCCAAACTGTGATAGATGAACTGGCCCCATACATTGATAGTTCTGTGAATGCAATCCGTTCCTTTATTTATTTTAATTCAGACAGAAGTGCTGCCCTAACACATCGCCACCTCCTTTTAGTAACCGTGAGGCGGTTTCAAACTCCAGAGCGATGCTCTTGGTCTGGGTCTGCTTCAGGTCTTTCTCCATCAGCTGTGGATAGGAACATGGGACATTATTCATGGTTATCAGATGACTATGAGTATAAGATGAATATTAGCATTATGATGTCTATTTAACTTCCATTTAGTTTGTATGCACTAAAGCATTGTTTAACTGTTAACTAAGCAAATGAATGAGCTACAAATGTAGAAACCACTTAAGTTTGGAAGTGTCACGTCACCTCATATGCCGTTATCTCCAGCACCTCGCTGATGTCATCTTCTTGTTCTGACAGGGGTGTGTTGATCAGCATAGCCGCTTTGGCAACATCTGGATGGTAATGCCTCTGCAACGTCTGGAAGGATAAAAACAAAATGTTAACTCTAGTTTTATTTTTAAAAAGGGTATGCTTACATTTTACTGGACTTCTACTCATCTATGAAATTACTTCATCTTCCTTTTTCAACATGAGTAAAATGTCGGCTAACAAGTTAGTTGTACTGAGTGTCATGAATGATTAATTTTTGAATTCTTAACATGACATACACACCTTAACTTCCCACAAGCTGCTGTCTAAGGCACGGCACTGAGCAGGGTCCTCTTCATCCATTAGATACGGGTCCTCCAGAGGCTCTGTCGTTTTGAATAAAAACAAACATTTGCCTATGTCATAAAATACCTCTTAGATTTAGAAGACGACAGTACTGTACATTACAGTAAGATTTTTACAGACTTCCTAAATACATTGAACATCTAAAACCCCTAACGATTTGAATATGTTATTATAGATATGTCAAGAAATACAAACCACTGAGTGGCTGACACTCACCATCCTCTGTGCTGGGCTTGTGAATAAGGATTCTGCAGGATGGGTGGCGACGTATCAAGTTGTAGATGAAGGGCAGCACTATAAGGAGGGCTGCAGGTGGCGCTGTAAGAGCCAGACGAGCCAGGCGTTTGGCAAAAGCAGCCACCAGATACACTGGTAAGTGACTGGAAACAAGCACATTCAGTAAGTTACTAAGGTACAGAGGCTTCTTGAGCTTTTAATGGCCATTATCTTGAATGGTGGGAAGGAAATAATTAGGTTTTTTGATGGTTCAATTAACTCATATGCAGTTTGAATCACAAGAGCACATTCTCCCTAGCTACTGCTGCAGTCTCGATTGACCTGCATTTAGTTCAGCAGGGTTCATCAGTGGCTAGCAATCAAAAAATGTGGTAACACTGGTGAATGTGGCAGTCAATCTGAAAGTTAGGGACTACAGGTCAACTATAAATAATATTAACTTTAAATGTGTACCTGCCCACAAGAGGACAACTATAGCTCAGATAAACGGAGGTTAAAAAAACTTTAAGCGAAGCCTGAGAAATCTTACCTGGAGCTGAGGAAGAGGTTGGCTAAGTGGAAAAAGCGAGCCCTGTACTTCACGTGGAAAATCGAAGGCTCAAGCAGATTATACAATTTCTTGTAGAAATCTGGGTAATCCCTGGAAAACAAACACACACAACATACAATTTTTATGTAATGAAAAAATATCTTTGTCTGATTTCTTCTATGTATTGCTGTAATTAACGTGAAAATGGCCAAATCAATACACTTTGCATAACACTCACAGGTTGTGTTGATGTATGAGGACAAAAAGGCCATTGAGGGCCAGCAGGCTGATCGCCCCACCTATTCAACAAAAATATGACAATATGTCATTATATCACAATTACCATCGCCCTATCCAAATATTACATCTCGGAGACTAGATGTGAAAAATGCCTTTATTATTATTTTAATGCAGTCGTTGTCAGCTCACATGGAGTACTTGGAATACTGTCACTATCATGCCACATGCACAACATACCAACGTCATAGGCAGCAGTCAAGAAGTCAATCATCAGCGTGGGTTTACTCATGTGGGGCAAAATGGAGTCATGGAGGATCACCAAGACCTTTTTATACATGCTGCTTGGCAACTACAACAGAGAATTGAATAATGAATGAGACAAAACATAGTCATGATGGCACAGTGTCATAGATTTGTAGAGAGAATCGGAAACGATGATTGTGCATTCTAGATATTTACCTTGTATTTGAGGAAGCCGAGCCACATCCTCTCAAAGACACGCTTGTGTTCCTGTAATGAAGCAGAATATTCAATATTCAAGATTCAAGATTCAATATTCATATTCAATAACATTTATGTTGCAAGCAAAAATGGGAAGGCCTGATTAAAAATACTTCGCTCACATTTAGTTTAGCAGCTTTCCAGTCCTCGTGCTTGGCTGAAAAATAATTTAATCACTTTAATAACTTTCAGAGAAATTCATGTGGAAACAGACATTGTATTACTTATGGCATTATGGGAACTTATATGCAGTTCTCACCTTCCTGTTTGACCATAAAGTTGGCGAGCTCTGACTCCTTGCTCGGCACACTGATGTTGGACATGAGGGTGAACACGTTGTTCTGGTATACGGGTTCCGCTGCCTAAGACGAATGAGACAAGCCAACAGTACTGAGCACACCAAGCAATATTTATACCATAGAATAACAGCATCTTTGATGTGATAAGAATAAACAAATACAACTACAGCAGATGAGCTTTGCAGCATTCTCCTACCCCTTTGCTTTTGTCCATGACTTTGCCCACATTCTCACGGATGGAGCTCATGACATAATAGCGTACATCCTCCATCTCAAGGAATTCCTGGAACCTGGAGATCAACAAGGAGTTGTCTGTAGCTTTGGACAGCAGTCTGCCTACAACTGCCTGAACATGAAATAAAACAGAAATATTAGTAGATGCCTGTGCCAATTGTCAAAGAACATTTTAAACAACTGCTTTATCTCTGGTTTTGACTGATAATATGAGGAAACTATTAAAGTCAAACAAGAATACCGTTGAATAAATCATTAACAATAGATCAGATGTCATTTTCATTATGTCTGCCACTGATGGGCAGGTTGCATGATACATGCTCCAACCTGGATGAGTTCCCTTGGGAAGCTGTAGTGTTCACTCCAGTCCAAGTCCTCGAGAGGATGCTGTCCTTCTCCTGCAGCAAATTTCATCAAGCAGCACAAGGCACTCTCCTGTTTTCAGTTATTTATTAATTGGAAAAGAAAATGTTTTATAGCACCTTGTAAAATGCAGTATCGGTAATATAAGAATTAAACACCAATAATCTTCTGCATGCTACCAGATCCCCTTTGAGAGACAGAATTCTTTTGAAGGCTTTCAGCAATAATAATATACCATCCTAAGTGAATTGTTAATTTAACTAAACCAAAAAGAGCCAAGTCTTATTTAAACAAAGACAGTGCTGACTCAATGATACTGATAATAGTGGGACTCATATATGTGGGTATATATAGTAGCACTCACTGCATGTTGCAGAACTACTTGTGTGTACTGATAATGTACCTAATCACACCTGCCAGTCGTTCATAGCCAGAAAAGGAGAAAAAAAACAAAACACATGCACAAAACACATCTGCACTGTATAATGTAGTATAGGAAAAGGACTGTGGATACTTCAACATCCCACACATCTCATCACTTAGACTCTTTAAAAGTACTTTATGTGAGGGAAGATTTCTTATTCTGCATCACCCTTTATTATCACATTCCCTCTGTGAATAGATGACTAAGAATGAACCGTGTAGAAAACTCAGTCAACTCACCTTGACACCGTGAGTATCATGGCTGAGGTGCTCAAGCAGCATCTCCACACAACTGTTGTAACGGTGTCTCATGAAGATGCGGTACTTTTCCTCAGCGCTATACCCTCCTGGACAAGACAAAGTTAGAGACAAACAGAATGGGGATATGATTTATCACTATAGGGAGAATGCGTAACCGTGTTCCTGTCTGATGTACAGGTAAACCCAGAGGAGTGTCTCTTTTATAAACGTTTAGGTTTCTGACAGGATTCAACCATCTTGTCATAACTACCGTGATATCCAGCAACGGGCTCATGTGGTGTTTCAACAATCTCACGATCTTGGAATTTGCTCACATCCATCTCATAACAAGGGTCAACTATAAAGGACAATCAGCCTTTACCCACCACTCAACGCCTCTTCCTCTCCGGGCAGTTTTCCCATAAACAAATCTTTCCTCTCCAACAAGGTGCAGAACAATTTGCTGCACGAATTGACAGCACTGGTAACGTCCTTCTCCTTTTCTGACTGCAAACAGAAATGGTGAACACAAACACATCCGGAATAACGTTTTAGTGACCAAAATAAGTAAAAGCAACTGTAATGTTAGCAAAGCATTTTCCCGCTGTCCATCGAAAAAATGAGTGTAGCTGCGAATATCTACCTGAAGTAACTCGAGTATGTCAAAAACGTCGTTGGCATGTTTTCTGCTCTCAAGTATCCTCTCGACTTTGCTGTTGAGGTCTATTTTCGCTGTTTTTACACTTTGTTCAGTTGTTTTTGCCGAACTCACGTTGCGCTTCTTGGTCGGCGCCATGTTTACTCACTGATGCGGCGTTCACACGACGGTTTTTAAATAGGAAAAAACACAGGTATTAACTACATACATTATAGACGGCACACTTTCTAGAAATTTTGTTTATGAATTTTAGCTCGAATCTTAGTAGATAGTATGAGTATTTCTGTATATAACACATAGATTTGTATGTAATATATGCTCTTGAGATTTTTTTTGTTATGCATCACTGCCATGGAAGTACGATACTTAATAGCTATAAGTCCCAAGCCCTAAGTTACTGTACTCCAAAGGGCATTGAATGCGACGCTTATTGAAACGACACATCTGCTGTATCGCCTCCTAGTGGCTGGAGGGTGAAGTTTTTGCTCATTATTTGCACCTCAGGGTCCGTCCGCTGGGTCGCAGCTCTGTTGCATATTGTATCTACAGCCTACACAGAGTTCCATTAACACAATACTTTCCGATCAAAACATGTATTTATAGTAATCAATAACTGTGTGATGTGATAAAACCATGGACACATTATGAGACAATAGATATGCACCCCTGCAAACAGAGGCAAGACACCCAGACATGTAGGGAGACAAAATATTGTTTGAAGTGTGTCTTTGTGTGTCTTTTTATTCATTTTGCATCTCTTCAGTTGTGTGTATGCTCAGATTGTCTCTTGGTAGTCAATTTGTGTCTCTAATGGTGCCTTCCTCCTCTTTGTAATCTTTTTGTGGTTATTCTCTTGTCTCTTCGTAGGTGCCTTTGTAGTTATTTTATGCCTCTTTGTAGTCATTTGACCGACTTTCCGACGATAAGTGATAACAGAAAATATATAAATTTATTGAAGTCATTATCAAACAACAATACTGGCGCCTACATTGGTTTTGCAATGGCAATATCAAGAAAAAGCAATCATCAGAACAAAGAAATAATAATACAGAGAGGCTTCTGGTATCTTGTTGTTTATGTTTAATAACATTTGTGTAAGAAGAACAGAATTTTACCCACTTAGAAAAAAACACATCAATCATGGAAGATTTGCTTTTAGACCTAAAGAGAAAGCTAATTCCCAGCATGAGTAAGAAATTTTTTTGGTGAGAATATGTCTCTTCTTTTGTAGACAGTGTGACCTAATCTGAGTTATTTCCTTCATCTTCATTGTCCTGGGGAAAAAAAGGTGCAACAATGAATCAGAATATGTTACTAAATTTATTTTTAATGTCATTCATCAGTGTTTTAATTAAATGATGTTTCTCTAATGTGACTTTCCAGATACCTGTTTCTGGCCCTTGTTATCTAATGTTCCAGTAGCTGTGGCTTCAAAATCGTGGATAGGAAGTGTGGCCATCCAGCTGACCATGGAGCTCTCCTGACACTCTGTCTCAACAATGGTGGGGTAGATGTGAGCCTCCTTAAAGGCCAGGATTGCCCCTTCCTCGCGGTCCCATTCCAGGCGCTCATGCAGCCCATCCCCTCCAAAGCGTTTGTTGTAACGGTCAAAGTGAACCCTTTCCAGGACGAGCCCCAGTCCTGGAGCTTTGGGCACATCCACCTTCTCCTGTCCCCAGCTCCGCTCTATCACTTCCTCCTTTGCATAGCCCTTTATCACAGCAATCACAAGACCAATCATCTTGCGGATTTGGTGCAGCATAAAGCTCTGGCCTCGCACAGTGATCACCGCAAACTCAGAGTTGCTGCGGATAAAAGGCTCTCCGCAGGACATCTCTGTGATGTAGCGGCGAGCACTGGGGTCATTTGGAGCCTTCTGAGAGGTGAAGTTGTGGAAGTTATGGGTGCCTTTGTAGTTATTTTATGCCTCTTTGTAGTCATTTGACCGACTTTCCGACGATAAGTGATAACAGAAAATATATAAATTTATTGAAGTCATTATCAAACAACAATACTGGCGCCTACATTGGTTTTGCAATGGCAATATCAAGAAAAAGCAATCATCAGAACAAAGAAATAATAATACAGAGAGGCTTCTGGTATCTTGTTGTTTATGTTTAATAACATTTGTGTAAGAAGAACAGAATTTTACCCACTTAGAAAAAAACACATCAATCATGGAAGATTTGCTTTTAGACCTAAAGAGAAAGCTAATTCCCAGCATGAGTAAGAAATTTTTTTGGTGAGAATATGTCTCTTCTTTTGTAGACAGTGTGACCTAATCTGAGTTATTTCCTTCATCTTCATTGTCCTGGGGAAAAAAAGGTGCAACAATGAATCAGAATATGTTACTAAATTTATTTTTAATGTCATTCATCAGTGTTTTAATTAAATGATGTTTCTCTAATGTGACTTTCCAGATACCTGTTTCTGGCCCTTGTTATCTAATGTTCCAGTAGCTGTGGCTTCAAAATCGTGGATAGGAAGTGTGGCCATCCAGCTGACCATGGAGCTCTCCTGACACTCTGTCTCAACAATGGTGGGGTAGATGTGAGCCTCCTTAAAGGCCAGGATTGCCCCTTCCTCATGGTCCCATTCCAGGCGCTCATGCAGCCCATCCCCTCCAAAGCGTTTGTTGTAACGGTCAAAGTGAACCCTTTCCAGGACGAGCCCCAGTCCTGGAGCTTTGGGCACATCCACCTTCTCCTGTCCCCAGCTCCGCTCTATCACTTCCTCCTTTGCATAGCCCTTTATTACAGCAATCACAAGACCGATCATCTTGCGGATTTGGTGCAGCATAAAGCTCTGGCCTCGCACAGTGATCACCGCAAACTCAGAGTTGCTGCGGATAAAAGGCTCTCCGCAGGACATCTCTGTGATGTAGCGGCGAGCACTGGGGTCATTTGGAGCCTTCTGAGAGGTGAAGTTGTGGAAGTTATGGGTGCCTTTGTAGAGAGAAAACAGACGGTTCACCCGCTGTAGTGTCTCTGGTTCCAAGCGGAAGGCTGCTATATTCCCTGTATCATTGTCTTTTGGGGAAAAGGCCACTGTTGGAAGCATATAAGAGTATGTACGGGCATCACAGTTGTTTTTGGAATTGAAACCCTGGGTCACCCGTTTAAGACCTGGAGGAACAAATGTAAAAACTTGTTTTCTCACTGCTAACAGCCATCTTCTTGTCTCCAATCATTAAAATTGGACTTGAAATAAGCAGAGTCGTGTCAACATGAATGTAACATAAGTTTTTGATATATTCTGTCCTTTAGCATTCATCATCCCAACATCTCCTACTTGTTATTCCAAATATAATTCAGTAAACTGTGGGATATAAGTGGAACCAACTACTCACCAAGCACTCTGATCTGTGGTGGCAGATGCTCATTGATTTTTTCAACGATGTCTTCAATCAGCCACAGCTTTAGAGACACCACTTGGCCAGCAGCCGACACACCCTAAACAAGTTCAAATAAACACCAACACCTTTTGTCATAATGGCCTACCAGTAATAATGATGAATGCAAATTCATAGCATGGCTTATTAAAATATACAGAATATATAACATGTAACAGTTAACCCCCGTTAGATTACATTTTTCACACAAAATAAACTGACGAACAAATAACACTTTGGCACTATGATTCAAACATAAACTGAAGAGTTGTGTCCATTAGCAACATAAAACAAACACATGGCAATGTGATGGCAATAAATTACACTGAAAATATATTCACCAGTTCAGTGGATGTTTGATTCTTCTTCTGAACTGACTTGTTGGCCTACCACTGTGAAATGAGATCCCATTGGCCGATCTCTACAAACCCATACCTTATCTGTTCTGGCGCATCTTTGGAAAGACATCTTCTTCATGTCATCACCATGGTTTTCAGGAATGCAGCCAGATTTAACAAGTGCAGTGACCAGATCATCTTCAATGGTCCTGAACTGAGAGGTTCCAGGGTTCCTCTGAAACACAGAAAACAGTTATATCTAGAAAGACTTGCGAAAGTAAAGTGACAGACAGAAAACAGCTACAATATGCACCTGCATGCCATAGTATCCCTTTCCAGAGTATGCCATGAGGAGGACCACTTTCTTTTTAGGGTATTTCTTTTCATCTTCAGTGTGTTCCCCATCTGCCTTTATTCTTTTAGTAGCCTGAACCCTCTCAGCAGAGTCCTCATTTTCCTCACTGGCTCTTTTCATCAGCTTGGCTGTGTGCTCCTCTTTCGCTCTATCACTCATCATGCAGCAGAGTTTGTAAAGGCAACCTGTGAGGATGACACGAAATATTCCACTCTCATACGCTAAAACCATCGTAGTACTTGGATATACAGAGTACAATTATGGCCTGCTATCTTATACGTGTATGAGAAATATATTTTGCATTTAATTAAACAAGAAATATAAGGAGATGAGTCTGCCGAATAAAAGTTATCAAAAATATTTGCAAAACAGCACAGGAAAAAACACATCCACAGCTGGAAGACTGAATAAATTCAGTCACACTGTTTATGTCGATTTTGCTTACCGTTTGTCTTTAACGTCAATGTGTAGTTAGCTAAGGCACTGAACAGTGGTCGGGCTTTAAACATGATACGTCAAACCATCATCTGACGGTTCCTCTTCTGTGAGATGCAACTCGGCATTACAGCTGAACTGAGGAAGCTAACGCGGAGCAGCGCGGGATATTCTGGTATAACTAACTTTGGGGAATCCGTGGACGAAATATAGAAACTGTTGAACACGCAAGCTCAGCTTTTTGACGCAAATTTTTAATAACTGCGTTCATAAATTTGTACGAATAAAGCTCAAGCCGTGCGGCACTGTACAGCAATATACACACATGGCTGAGGTGACCCTTAACCCCTGGTGTAAATATCGCGAGACTATCTTTGTTCTCTTTCCTGCTACGTCATAGCATGACTGCGAAAGCATATTAAATTTATAATTGCGTCGGGATGTTGTGTGTGTGTGTTAGATTAAAAACAATTATCAGTTTCGACCTCATGGTTTTAAATTAAGGTTTTGCTATTTTATAAAAATCTACTCGAGAAGTGATAAATCTAAAGCTACTTATTGAAACTGGTGTATCATTGGGAGAATCTATAAAATGTCAGCAGATTCTCAGAGAACTGCTGCCATGAGAGTCGCTTTAGCCCGTAACAACAGCAGGTTTCGTGTGTTTATACTGGATAGAGGAATAAAATAAAGGGAAAGTACGCTACATTCAGCCGATTACAGTTTACATAGGTTTTAGGGAAAAATCCACGTGTAGTAATTTTTTTGTCCACATGAGCGCAGCAAAATCACACGAAGAGGAAGGGTCATCAAGTTACTTTTGAAAATGTGTTTTTATATGAAAAAAATACCTAGTTTCATTTTTAGACTATAGTTTTAATTCTTATTGGGATCCCAGAGTAACTTCCGTGTAGTTTTTAGGAAAATTTTATTATCAATTACCGAGATCTTTCATCTGAGATTTAATTGGTTTTTAGAATCTTCATTATAGGGTAAACTACAATTTATAGTGTTATATGCTAATATGCTAATATGCAATACCTTGTTGTATAGGCTGGGTGCATGTTACTACTGATTCCTGACCTTAGCTCAGTTCATCATATTCCAGACTTCACCTGAACACTTACAATAAAATTTAAACAAGCAGACAGGGTCATAAACATGGACTTGTAGTATAAGCCAAAACATGATGCATGGCATATGCCTTTCAACATCATTTTTAGACCATATAAAGAAGTCTTGCTGTGTCAATTTATGATAGCTATTTATTATATTGTGCTGTGATTCATGTAACTATCACGCATGAGGGTAAACGATAAAGTCAGATTACAGTGGCGAAGAGGCTAAGCTCTTACAAAACAGTGAGATGTTTATGTCTTTCTCAGCGACATAACAACAAGAGGACAACTGGTTTCCAAGAGGCCAAACCTTTAACCCGCTCATCCTGGGATGGCCTTAGAATGAACACTCGCACTTTTTCATAGCACCTTATAAGGTGATGATCTAGTTTTCTGCTGAAAACCAAATGCCAAACATAGGCCTGTTATGGGAAAAGGGCCCCGGCTGCCACAATCCCATATTACAAAGGGCACGTGCCCATTTTACTAACAAAAGTTGATCTTACCGGATACTGGTGATTCTAGATGTAAAACAGTGAGTGCTCAAAACTTGTATTAAGGTTAATGTGGGTTAATCAGGCTAGAGGTATTTTAGTGAAATTATCATGTCATTACTTATAACCTTCTCTTCTTTGACAGTAGCAAACAGGACCATGAGTGGCTATTAAATTCCAAAGTTACATTTTTTCTTGTCATTAAATAACCATGGATTCTCTTGATGAACAAGACAACCTTATGTGTTATGTTAGTCAAAGTCTTTTGTGAACTAGCAGAAATGTTCATCCATCCCCAGGAGTCAGCAAACCCCACATTGTTATCATCCTCACTGTCCTAGGCTGTCTCATTTTAAGTCTAAAAGAAAAAAATGAGCACCAACAAACTGATGGATTCTCTAGTCTCCAAAGGGAGTGATCTGGGTTCTCACAGAGCCATTAAACAAGCTGTAAAAAAACTTTACTGAAAAGCTCTCACTCACCTATACTCATACATAATGTGAGCTGGCTGCAGTCTGTTCTTAGAAGAATTCAGGCATGGTAAAACCTTGATCAGCCTGGACTGAAACTCACTGCCTGTACACTGCCCCACATAAAAAAAAAAAAAATATTTAATTAAAAGCCATCCCCATTGTTGAAGCTGTTACCCTGCTGGCTGAGTTATATAAGCTGTTCAACAAAACAAACATCACATACTGAATATATCAAATGCAAAGGAGTAACTGGGAGGAAACTAGCAAATCAGCAAAATGTGAAATATGCAGCTTATGAATTCTACTGAAAGAGAGAGAAGTTCACTGTTTCTGTTCATAATGATTTACAGTGCAGCACTACAGTATATTAACTGAAATCAGACTTGAACTCACGATTTCTGATAATATGTTATGAGGTTATAATTATGAATTAGAGATACATCGTAAGCCTTCCTGGTGATAACTGATTCTTCTACCATATGAGACACCGTGTTTCATATTTAGCACATCATGAGAGGACTCTGGACTGTTAACTGTCTATTCAGCCTTAAAACTGCTTTCAATGTGATGAACTTTCTTTGAAAGTTCATCCAATTACAACAGTAGTGACCCTCACCCTCTATTTTGGTTGATGTCAGAATAGTTTCCCACAGAAACCGCTGTAACTTAAGTCGCTTTGGCAACAGTTCATTGTTTACATCATAAACAATGTAATATATTTAAGAGTACTTTAATTTCTATAATGTGCTTCCAAAAATGCCTTCACACTTTTTAAAATGCAATATACTATGCGTTTTTGTGATTCAAATTTCTACATTTCTACAACTCTACAATTCATTACGCAGTTGCTTTTATCCAAAATGACATACATCTGAGAATTTAAGTTTATGTTAGTACATGATGATTTTCAGTATTCAGTATTCATTTTTTTTCATAAGAAGATAATTAATTTTCACAGATGGAAAGTATTGTTTTTCAATTCATAGGATTTGTTGTGGCAATTTTTGGTGTACTGGCATCGCTATGGAGAAAACTCCCAGTGATTTATGAATAAAGTGTATCAAATTAATGTTTGCCAAACAATCTCTGATAGCCTGGGATTCATTCAAGGCATTTTTACATTCTTATCTCAAGCCAATGTGTGCCCGAATAGTTCCAGATCATCTTTTTCCTTGTCAATGAGCAGGAGTCTGACTGTGGCACTACACATAAATCACAGTTTCTAAAATGACTTGTGTATTAGATAGACAGCAGATACTGTATCCTGCAAAACATCCCACAAGAGATAACTCACTGTCTTTAGGGATTTTGATTTTATCTGCTTGAAAGATCCTTTTTATTCCCTAGGATGAAGTACATCCGTCTGTCCTCACTACATAAATAACCCCCCCCCCTCCCACATGCTGCTGGTGAAAAACAGACATCGGGACAACTTTTAGAACTAATCGAAAGGATAAAATGCTGATAAAAGGCCAGAGAGCAAATGATAAGGCTCGACTGCGTTATTAACACGGGCGAGGTTTCTCTCTGTCGAGCGAGAATGGCTTTTTTCCACAGACACTTCCAATGACACTGACAAAGATAAGAAAACCGAGGAGGACCATTGTAGGAAATTATATATATATATATATATATATATGTGTGTGTATGTCTGTGTGTGTGATGATGGCGATCAGCCCGAGATTGTCCCTAAAATTAGCCTATTACAGAAACACACACATCGTTATTGAGGGAGGAGGAGGAGGGGGGGTAGGATTTCCGGCGCATCCAGCCAATGAGCAGGTTCCACATGCGGACACCGAACACCGCATTCGTCGTACGCGAGAACTGCGGCGGACAAACGCGATTGGTGCCGACGGGGACGCTGGCGATTCCGCAATACACGGGCAGAGCGGGCGAAGGGAGTCGAGCCGCGGCTCAGCCACATGTTCTGAAACATCCATTTGGACGGAATTAGTCCGGACTTCGCCGTTTTAGAAAAGAGAAGAGGAAGGCCGCGGATCGGAAGACACGGACCGCGACGTTGATATGCGCCGTTCGTCGTCGGTCTCAAGCTAGCGGAGCACAGCCGGCGACTTCGAGCGGAGCCGAACGAGCACCAAGCGGTTAGCTAGCTATATAGCCCGTTAGCTACGGTTAGCTCAGGAGACGCTAACGCGGCCACTCTCCGTCGGACACCTGCACGCCGCGCTGCCCGCGGTGTTAAAGCTAACTAGCCGGTCACAGTTGACGCCGCCTGCTCCAGCTCCCACACTTTTTCTCGGGTGCCCCCCCGGCCTTAAATCGCGGGGGTTGCGGCACGAAAGGAGGAGAGAAACAGCGACGGGGCTAAGGTCCGGGACCAGCGGGCGGGCGAAACGAGCGGCGTCCTCGAGTTGGCCGTTCAGCCATGGACAACGCACACACGAAGACGGTGGAAGAAGTTTACAGCTTTTTTAACGTGAACGAAAGCACGGGCCTGAGTTTAGAGCAGGTGAAGAAGCAGCGGGAACGATATGGACCGAACGGTAAGGGGGCCAACCGATGTCTGGGGGGTCGAAACCCGGTAGCTTTACCGTGCCCGCTGTCATGCATGTAGCGGCCATGGCTACCGAGTCGTAGCGGGCGACACGCTCGGCAGAGAGGGAGGCTGTTGACGTCACGGCCCGTATGTTGAAATACCGGGGGAGCATCACTTGGGTGACTCAGATAGTAGTCGACAGACAATCCTCCATTAAATATGTGTAACCGTGCTTCGGTACTGCAACAGCAGCATGCTATTGTTTGTTATCAGCTGAAGTTAACTAATTGGTTTGTCCGTCTCTCTTTGCTTTGGTCCGAATGGGATGATCCGCAGAGCTGCCTGCCGAGGAGGGTGAGTGGACACTTGTGTACACATGCAAAGAGTCTTCCGTTTGTTTATTGAATCCTCCATGCATACTAATTCAGTGAAAGGGAAACTGCATAATTTTGTATAATGAAACTCCTTTTCTTCCAGGTAAATCCCTTTGGGAGCTGGTGATTGAACAGTTCGAGGACTTGCTTGTGAGGATCCTTTTACTCGCTGCCTGCATATCCTTTGTAAGTATATCACAAGCTTGTGTACAAGTGGCTTGTTAAAATGTTTATCCAGTTGATATTTAAAGGATAGACCTAGTTCTAGTAAAACAAATTAAGTAGCTCATATTCAACTTGCGCACTTGTGTATAGTGTGTTGTACTTCCTTTACTATGTTATCAAGATTATTAGTGCAAAAGTCTGTGAACAGATTGTGACACTGAGAAAAGGTTCTCAAAATCAGCCCATATCCAATATTTTTGAATAATATATTGGCAGAATATGCATCTTCCTTAATCCGACACAAACATTGCTTCACATCATTCACTTCCAGTTTTGGATCTCTCCAGTTCATTTTTCACAAGATAGATTTTAAGTAGTATCTGCCCTGGCATGGATATTAATAAAGCATTTGTGATGGTGTTCATTTAATCTATATGTATGATATAAAACTCTCTTAGTGAAACAAATATGGTAGCTCATATCTGACTTGTCCACTTGTATACAACAAAGTCCTATACTTTACTATTTTAGCAAGATCAGTAGCTGTAAAAAAATCTGAGTGCATATAATGGGGTGCATTAAAAACGCGGCTCAATGTAGGTTGGGTATAAATATAGATATTTTCTCATAAGTGCACTGAAAGGATAATTCATCTTAATTAACAGAGCCTGCTTCATTTCCTTCAAGACACATTATTCATAGTGGAATAATTTCATTGTGGTATATTCATTGTCTGTGTTCATCTCTGCCATCATGTACCTATTTACCCTTAAAGTGATGAGTCCAGTAGTTTTTTCCCTGTGCAGCTCTATCAGCCTACAAAGTATATCATCTGTTACTGATTGATTCAGTGCAGCTTAGCAGAATGTTTTTCAAAGAGGAGAAGAGAGGTGCCCAGAATCTGTCTGGTGACACAACCCAGACAATTCTTGTGTCTCTGTTTTAATGTATATGTCATTTTAGCTTCTTTGAGAGCCTTTTGTTTCAAAGATATATCAACACATCAGTAAAAGTCCAGTTAAAAAGGAACGCTGCCATGTTCTTAATCTTTAAACAGAAAATTATGTCACTTTTTAACATGTTCAATGTTAATGTGGTTTGTGGTTGGAATGTGTAGCATGCTATGTATTCTGCTTTTCAAAAAGGGATGATCTGATGATCTGATTTCCTGCCATTAATTTGCCATTGCACTCCAGAGACGACTTGAAATTGCTTTGATTTCCCGTGCTCTTGCTGGAATTGTGAATACAACATGGAAGTTCTATAAATGAACATGTATAAATTTGTGATGCTTGTGTTCTTGTCACCAGTTAGTGGCAATCCCCAGTTTAGTTTGTGTGACATGGTGTCATGTTCACTATCCTGTGGCCCTTCTAGTCAAGCACTGGCTGTTGGCCCATTGGCTGAGAGTAACATCAGTCACACAAAGGCATGGCGATGGCAGCAACCTATGGCTACAAAGCTTACAAATCAATGGCTGCAGTAAGCAGCACACTCTGTCACACAAGCACATGTGGACACATTTGCATTTTTTTTAACATGACTATATTTTAAGTAAAAAGTTAAATACAGGTTTATTTAGACTTATTTAGTGACTCAGAAACTGATGGTTGCAACGGAATTTATTTAGTTCAAGAGGCAATTTGTTGAGCGGTCTGCAATAATCACACGACTATCTGAAAACGACATAAGTATAACCCAAAAATCTTTTGTTCTTTTTTTTATTAATTACTAATTGGATTTAAAAATTGTTTATTTGTTTTTTGTTGAAGACCAATGGCAGCCGGGACAAAGAAGCTCTTAAGCTTATTTCTCTTGCATGTTAGCAGATTGTATCTTCTGCCAAACGGAAGCAACTTGAACTTCTTGGACAGGAGGTGGCTAGGATCAGCCAGGATTTACTGTGCCCTCTTCGAAGTCCTAACCTTGTTCACATGTCATTAAGTAATTCAATTCATCTGGCATTTGATAGATAATTAGAATTAAATTTGACATTTGATTAGCCACTCTTAAATAGGTTGGACAAGAAGATAGAGGGGGCTGTTGGCAATTTGTTTGACAAAATTAACTCCTGGCACAGATTCTAAAAGAGGAGAAAGTGTTTACTACACTATCAATCTTACCGACATGACTTCATAACACATTAGGCCCAGTTTCTGCTATAATAGCGGAGACTTTATCATGAATTATAAAATGATTGTTAAATGTTTAAAATCATTATACCAAGTAAAAATAACTCACTCACTAGCAAGGTGTATGGTAAAACCACTTGGAAGAAATACTGTTTTCTCAAAACCAACCTGATAATCAAAATTGTCCAGTGAGTGAGTTGCAATAGCTCATTGTAAAAATGTATTGGAAAAGTACCTGTACATTGGAATCGGAGTGGCCTGATGCTTGTATTATTGTGTAAACAGCGACTCTAGAGTCACCACAGTAATATCACATTAACCTGTTAAATTCTGGCATGCTTTACTACATCTTATTAGCATTGTTTTTTTTTTAACAATAACTTACAATCAGTTTTGATTGTGATTTGACATAGAACCCTGTAGAAGTGAATGTATATTTACTCAGTTTCAGTTCTTTTTTGTACTAAAAAGGTCCGGGATAGTGTCAGACAAGGCTGCAGAACTTGGAGAACTAGATGTCCTGCGCCACTAAATACACAATTAGCTGAAAATAGCTTTGACCTTTCTACCTTCTGTTTGTTCCATTATTGTGTATGAGTGGGTTCTCATTCAGTAAAATGTCATATTCCATGTAAATCGGGCTCTGAATTTTAAAAGCCCCTTAAACTTTTGCCTTAGTTAAGATAACCACATATAATCATGCTCCCCACATTGCTGAAACAAGGTTTGACCCCTGTAAAAATGCAACAAAAATTATGTAACCCCACAAAATAGCTGTTCAAAATGTTATTCTCTGTAAACACCTCTTGGCCTTGTTGTGGTTATCCAAGAAGCAGGAGTTTTAATTTCTGGGTTTTTTTTGGGGGGGGGTCACTGTTATTTGTAATGTATTTAATTGTTAATTTCTTTTTCCTATGTTTTGTGCTTAGGTGCTGGCCTGGTTTGAAGAGGGAGAGGAAACCGTTACGGCCTTCGTGGAGCCTTTTGTTATCCTACTTATTCTCATTGCAAATGCCATTGTGGGAGTGTGGCAGGTAAACACAAATTATACTAAAAATGCATCTCTGCTGGGTATTTCTTCCAGTTGCTGGTAGTTTGAAAAAAAAAAAAAAGTAATGTATAAGGAATGTATAAGCTATAATGAACTCTTACTCAAGCAGGGAAAGTAATTCTATGTAAAGAAACATGGACTATAAAAGCTAAAAATTAAATTTTTATCATGAAAGAGAGACATTCAAGACATATCCTTCACCATTCAGGCCAAGGACACAGACCAGAACCTGTGATATGTATATGTTGTATTTGTTGTGAATGAGTATGTACATCTGCTTTTGCGGAGGACACCAGTTGAGTAAGTGGTCCTTCAGAATTCCCTGAGTGATCTTCACTCATTAACCTAACTTTCACAGAAACCCTGAACTGAAAGCTTTTTACCTTTTCACTGAGCGGAGCAAAATTTGGTCTGCAGTAAAAAAAAAAAAAAAAAAAAAAAGAGAAAGAAAAGCAATTTTTTTGTTTCAAATGCTATTTGTGAGGAGGTTTACATATATGCTTTCTGAGCCCTGGCTTTCCCTCAGGATGTAAAATGTCATTTCCATCAAGAGGCAGTATTGATTTTACAACATACACCTTAATTATAGGCAAGAAGCAAAGACATCAGCGGTCATGGATGGAGGCACAGAAAAACACAGAATAACTAATTATATTCTTTTTTTAGACTGGCGTCCATCCCAGTCAAATTCAAATTGGCACAGAAAACGTTTGTTTGTAATGATAGATGGGTGCCCTCACTCTTTGCACCTGCCTTGTGGATGGCAGGTCTAAATTAATGCACCCAAAACATGTTCATGGCAGATTTGATTGACAATACTTAGATAGACATGTTCCTGTTGGGAATGATTCATTAGCATATTTGCTTCTTTTGGAGCTCACAGAGCCCTCTCACCAATTCCTTATTTTACTAAGGTTGTCAGAGTTGGGGATATGGGTCCTGAGGTGATGCTTTAGTATTTTTGAATTACTTTAAGAGAATCCAGAGTTAAGTATTGTTAAAAGTTTTTGCAAATTAAATAGATTAATTTCAAGAGGGTCCTAGGGTTGGCCATCTAACAGGGGTCAAGTTAATAAAGCAAATAATTAAAGATCTCCAAAGCTGACATATGTCAATTATCGGATATCTCCCTTATATTATTATCTGTTTAAAGTATCCTTGTTTATTATATAGTTTATATAAGATCTAAATATAATGAGATCTAGTTATTGGAATGTATACAACATCCCTCGCATGACATGATGTTTGACTGGTTTCTTGCTTGTATCAGCCACAAACTTACAAACTTTTACAAAAGACTTTGCGTTTTCGTATAGATTTCTAAATATCTAAGGTTAAGCAGGGGAACCCCTGATTCTTAACTTGTCATCAATATCTGCAGATGAGTTTATTTCTTCATTGGGTCAGAGTTGATAGATTTGGGTCTGTAGGTCTTGATTAAGGCTATTTGTCTTACTCTTGTCATAATCAAAAGTTTATCCCTGCTTGTGCAAGTGTCTCTTGGGTTAAGTGTCTCATAAACTAATTTAAAGAAAAAATCACTGTGATTGTATATTACACTTGGTAGTAGAACACACCTGGTAGATTTGGTGGGTCTCTATGGGATTGTCATGTAAACTAAATTCTTGTTGAATGTCCTGCTGAGGCTTGTGCAAATTGGGAATTGTTGAGTGGCTGCTGGTTTGCCTTTGTTTATGCAAACAAAGTGGGGGTGGGGAATTGGTGGAAGTATCTGCTGCTTTTGTTGTTGTCATTAAAATTTGAATAAGGATAGCATTTTCCATGCCCTCTGTAGCCTCCTTTAACCTTTAGATCCTCACTTTTACCGGCAGCCATCTTTTAAGGAATAGCAACGGGTACACATTGTCTGTCCTAAACCATGACATGTTGTGCTTTTACTTTATTTTTTATTTGTCACTTTGCTTATTTAAAGATCAGGTGAAATTAAATCTCAGCAGTCTATGTTGAAATATGGTTTAGCCATAGCAGCACATCTGGGAAAACCCTTTGTTTCTATCTAATGGTGGGCCATCTTCCCAAAAAATGACATCGAGATCTTTCTAACACACAACCACAATCCACACTCTGAATTGTTTTATTCCCAATTTTGAAATGTACTGTCAAGAACCAACCTTACACCATTTTGAATGGCACCATATCCTCACTCAGCTTGATAGAATGTGACCGCTTCAGTCCCCTGGAACTGCTGTGTCAAAGCACATTTTTAGCGTAGAAGCATCGTACCAAGCACAGGTAGAACAATAGCAGAGTTTCAAAATCTCTACAGTTTGCTCGAAAAGTAGATCGTGGACATCTTCAAGATTGAGCTTTATACGAAACTGTCAGATCAGCCATCACTATTTAAATCTTTTGTTTTATCTAGTCATTGTTATGTTTTGTGTTTCAAGAAATTAACACATTTTTAAGCTTAATCCTATTTCTACTCTTCAGGAGCGAAATGCAGAAAATGCCATTGAAGCACTAAAGGAGTATGAGCCAGAGATGGGTAAGGTGTACCGCCAGGATAGGAAGAGTGTCCAAAGAATCAAGGCTCGAGACATTGTGCCTGGGGACATCGTGGAGGTGGCAGGTAAGATGAAGTTATTAGATGTCCGCTCATAAGACAGGATGTATTCCAATTCCTCCAAATGTTCTTGCTCGCTTGTGAGTTATATTGACATGAGAAAAAGAAGTCAACAACAAAAAGAGAAGTCACATTTAAAAGATTGACAATAGTAAGAAATCTCAGATTTATTATAGAGTAATGCTTTTTTCCAATTGAATTGATGTAATTCAACCAGCAGACGCTGTTAGTGACCATATAATTGTTATGACGTACTCCTCACAGTCTAAACACACAGGCACACAGCTGATCTCTCATCCTGTTCATCTCCCATGACAGTTCCAGAATAATGGTAGCGCTAAGTAAGTAAAGTTGTTATGCAATGCAAGAGCAGCGGTCCAATCTGTCTCTGAACATTTCTTGGCTAACCTCAACTTGGACTCGGCTACCTATGTTTTTGCCTTTTGCGTCACTGCTCCTAATTTTTCGTTTCCTGTTTTCTCACTGATCCGTCTCTCACTGGGCCTACTTTTGTCTTTGATCCATGTTACATTTCTTTGGTTGTCTTTCATTCATTCTTGCTCTGTTTATCTTAAACATGTGGATTCACATTTTCTTTGTCACAATGAAAAGGTTAGTGGAGATGGGTCAAGGAAAAGATTCATATATTTTCCATTTATAATTGTGTCTGAAACTAAAAGAAATGTTGGTGGATTTACCTACAACATTCCATTGCCTTTCAGAGACATTACCGTATTACAGTCTGTGGCAGAAATTTGTACTAGGTAATTCTCTTACTTCAGTCTACATCTCAGTTTACAAACACATCACTGTTTGTGTATAGTGTGTACAACATTACAACATAGCAGATTGTAGCTACTGCTCAAGTTTAGCTCAGCATTATAAAATACTGTATCATGATCACTCGGCAAAAATGTAATTAAAATAGAAAAGTAATGGAGGTGGCCTGTCTAACATTAGAATGTATTGACTATAGCATTGTAATTCATTGCAGCAACTACTGCAGATGCTATCAGCTAAAGAACACTAAATAATTAACTAATTAACTGGAGGTTTTTTTTTTAATGTTTTTACTAAAAAAGACTCACAAAAATCATATTTTTCTTGTCAGAATTTTGGGGAGACATCTATTTAAAGTAAGCCCACCCCCTCCCCTCTCGTCAGTCTATATTTGTTGCTTTTCTTACTTCATCAATGTAACAAGAATCTGAACGGGGGTTTTAGACATGGACAACTGAAAATGGAGTCAGAATTGTTGAAATTTGGTTATCAAGATCAGAACTTAACACTAGCATTAGGTCCATGACACCAGCTTCATTATGCCAAGCTTTTCTTGTTCACCCTCTTAGAGGACTGGACAGCATGGAATGCTGCACTTGACATTCTCTAACACTTCCAAAATTGTGTTTATGTTATAATCCATGGAGAACGACTCCCTATGTTGCAGAAACTATTATCCAATATTTGTGCCAACTTGTAATGTTTTAGTTGGACAGTATCTGATTCAGACAAGCACTTCTACATGCTATATTTAAACAGTTACAACTTGTGATTTACTGTTTGCAGTAGCAAGCTGTTTGCATAAATATGGTCTTAAGCCTGATCAATGGGCCCAATGTAAGTAATGGGCACGGAGTTGATTAAGTTGATGGAGTTGATTAACTAATCTAAGTTGCACAGTATGGATCTTTCTCAAAGTGAAGTGACCAGTATCTACAGGAACTACCATAGTGATGTTTCCTTGACCAGACAGCCATGTGTGTATGTGTTTGCTGGCTATGGCAGGGAAACCAAATACTAGCAACAGTGTGAAGGCTGATTAAGTACGAGTGTAATGACAGGCTGCAAAGTGTCTTGTCAGACTGGGCATATGGTTTATATCCCTTGAGTACTTTTAGATGTAGAGCTTTGCTAATTATGCTGTCACCAGCTCAGATACTCCATCAGAGCAATTGTTAAGTGGTTAGTGGAACTCTTTCGGGCTTAATGTGTGAACTACACTGTTGGTAGTATTTTTTTACCCCCCCCCCCCAATCCTGTCTTTGGACACAGGGAAAGTTGTCCCTCTCTCTCCTCTCCCACTAACACATATATTCATTTGGGGTTAAGATACTTCCCACTGGAATATATATGATAGCTTATATTGACATTTTCAATATTTACACATAAAGTACCCCCTGGAAATGGACAAAATATGAACAAACATGAAGACACTCTTAAGACTTTGCACACCAGCCTTTTTATCCTCGGAAAGCTTCTCAGCTTGAAAAGATGGCCAAGTGTCAAATAAAGAGGTAAACTTACGTTGAAATTAATCCCGTGAGATAAAAACTAAGGCATCAGACTGTTCTGAATGCTAGGTTTCTGACGGTCCTTTCTACTTCCGCAATGAGCTGATGTCAGCTTTATATTGTCTTCTGCTCCAAGCACAGCTGCTTTCCTCTAGACAAATGATATAAGATATAATGATATAAGCATTTAATTTACCCCAGCATACAATTAAGCAACGGTGTAGGTTTACTATAAGTCTTTTAACAACAGCAAAATAACATTTTACTAGCAAAGTTAGATTTTTATATTCTGACAGCAGATGCTTTCCACTCAGATGGCACTTGAGTGCATTTTCCACATCTACACATTAAGAGGGGCATATAACGATGTTTATAAACAGATGGTATTTGAAAATATAATGATCCACCATTATATCACACAATAAGCAGGTAATCGGTGTAAAATTTACTGATCAGAGATGTCCTGTTGTAATTTTTACTGCGGCTAATGTTTGTGCAATCTAATCTCATATCATACCGGATTGGATTTGGGCTCAAACATGTATGGAAGGGTTTTTCGAAGTTGCCAACTCCACTTAGTAATGCTCTATTACTTAGTTTTAATTATTAGCTGGCTTTAGTTTTACAGTTTGCAATTAGAACTATACTGGTAAGAGGATGAAGTGGTGCTCACAAGCGCTGGGTGGCAGGCTTCTGGATGTCTGGCCAGTCAGAAGGAAGTGGGCTTTTAAGGAGGCCTGACATAATATTGCCTGTTTCGGTCAGATGCTCAAATGAAGCGCTCCATAACAGGAAGTTTGAGATGAATATGGGCCTTCTGTTTTTTGTACTTCGAAATGTTGAAAAGCTACTCTAGTGGAGTCCTGGAATAAAAATATAAAACTGGAAATAAGTATACTAGATTCCCTTTAAAACAAGCGTTTCCTCCCGCAGTTTTAGTGTGAAACCGGCCAATGACCTTCATAAAATTAAGGGCTCTGTCCAGATTGCTGTAGCTAATAGCTAATGATACACTTTTAATTAACCAGGAGACTTCTTCCTTAAGACACCCAAAAACTACATATGTTGGGGTGGGGGGGTTCTCATGCATTGCTATTTCATTTTGTATCCAGCTTTTTTTGTTTGCTGCCTGTCTGCTCCATTTTCTCTGACATGTTCAGGGTATCACTCTATTATTCAAGCAACACAAAGAGATGATATGGCGTGCAAAGTGTCATGTATGTTTTCTCATGTTGAGGTTTGTTTTGTTTTTTTCTGGCTGTTTATAAGAGAAGTGGGTCCTTTGGGGCCATAGGACCTCACGAAAGGTCCCAGAAGGCTGGAAGCCTACGTGCTAACACATCGGGGAGGCTCAGTCACTGGGAGAGAATATATACAACCCACTTAAGAGTTCTAAAGTTTAATCGGACCCCCGTATACTGTAAATCAAGTCCAAATTTAAAATGCACAGTGTCCTGTTCCATATCATGATGTTGAGTTGACCTTAGACTTTGTTGTGTGGGATAGTTGTCTTTGTAGTTCACATTTCCTGTGGTGGAAATGGTGAATCAAGGACAGCTGGACTTGGTTATAGATGTTTTGCCTCTCAGCCAAGACGCTTCTGCAGTTCTGACTGACTGGTGGGGGGTCCCGGGTATTTAACCTCCTTGACACTGTCACTTGGTTCATTAGTGCTCCTGTCTGTTAAGACAATCCTTAGAGTTAGAGAACAGTATTGTTGCTGATGACACCCCTTATCCCCCACCTACAATGCTGTCCTCTCATCTCCCCCCAGGAGATTTAACAACCATAAATACTTGGTCTCATGCAACTCTAAAAACTATTATGGACTGTTCTCACAATAGCCGGGAACACCAGTCAGTCACTGAAGAAGCCTCTTACATGAGAGATGAAATGTCTTTTAATTATCTACAACAAAGTCCAGTTGCCCTAACTGTTCTTGTTCAACCATGACTGGGGTTACTTTCTCTTAACAGACATTCATAACACGAGTTGATACTACACTGTCAGTCACATTGGAATAGGGTTTTTTCTTTTTTTCTTTTTTGGAGGAGGAGGCGGCGTACATACCATGGATAGGGTAAGACAACAACTTGGGTCTGTGAAAGCTGTATATGCAGCCTGACATTTATCCCTCACTCAAGGGAAGAGATATTACAGATAAAATCTGTTGTTCACTCGGGAGGAGGAAAGATCCCTCTCCTGGAAGCTGTCCTGTTTCCCAGAAAAGTGAGAGCTACAAAGAGCATGCTCTGTAGGATGAAAAGAAAGATAATGTCACTCTCAGTTGAAACAGCTACAAAATTTGGGTCAATGCACCAAATTTTTGTAGATAATTAAAATAGTATTTACTAAAGTGATTTGTGGCAACATTGGTAAATAGTAACAGTAATTCCAGACAGATTAATAACTGCAGCTTCTGCTTATCTAAATTTTACTGATCAATGTATGATTTGCTGTTTGAAAACTAATAGGTTCATTATCCCAAGGAATACTAGGGTTAATTTTATTGGCATTATTAATGAAAATGCTCACAAACTATGGCCTGAACTTATTCCCAGTATACATCAATGGCTGATAAATAGGGGGGTGTTTCACTATTACTTTAAGGTAGGTCTTCTAATTAGTTACGGTTTTGATGAACCTTTCCCCAGGACTTGTCTTTCATGTTTCCAGCAACTGCAGTTCCTTATCCCCTTTGTGCCCTCCCTCATGCTATGCTTGTTTATCTCCTCCACTATCTCCTTTCTGGTGTGCTGAAGAGAGGATTGAGTTTGAAGGCAGACAGGTGATGAAGAAGTAGTTTTGACAGCCTTTATTTAACTGGGAGACCAAATTTGGTAGTGGAGCTGGTACAGTCCAGAAGCTTTATCACTCATCATGTACTCAGCATTACCACATTACAATAATAAGAGATTTTTAAATTATTGATATAGTGTAAGCAATATGTGAAATCATTTACTGGGGTGTTTGTTTTTTGAGTTACATATTTCTTGTGTAGAATTTCTTCAATTCAGTGTCTGGATTAAGGCCTAACTGTCAAAAACCCTTGAGAATGGTGGGAATGAATGAGCAGTCTAAAAGGACATGTCATACTGTTTCTATTTCAGTTCACATGACGTGAAGAGGGTTCTCCTTGCTTAAATCAGGAGTTTTTATCACTCCCCCCTCCAAATTCAACAGCACATGTTTGCAACTGATCAAAATAGTTTTCCCATTTTTGGACGTGTGTTTTGCAGGACTCATCTAATCCCTCTTCCCATTCTCTTCTCTCCTCCTTCCCCCATCTCTTCCTCTCTACTCAGAAGGGCACTGCAGAGGCCTCTGGGTTGGTTTACATGTTAGTCACCACTCTGGGCCTCTGAGCTTTTGCTTTATATCGTTTTTTTTCCTTTGTCTCTCGAGCTCTATGACGTCTTACTCAAAACTGAAAGCAACATTTAATTTTGGTGCAACAGTGGCATTTTCCACTGCTATAGAATTTCATAAAAACATCAGCCATCATTTTTGCAATGGGGACCTGTATGTTGCCGATGGTCTTACTTTGATAGTACAGTATTATTAAAATATAATTTGAAAGCAGATGTGCATCTGAGTATAGAAAATGGTCTGACTTGTAAATACTATGTTCCCTCAATCAACCTGCCAGGCTGAAAAAAATCCTTGTCAACACTTTTTATCTGCATAGATAAGACCCAAACTGCATGAAAAACTATACAAAGGAGTCAAACTGTTTGATATCCTTTTCAGCAGTTATTAAATGTCAAGTCGCTTTAATGGTACTGTTTTCTACAAAGGAAACATTAGTTTGGAATCTCATATATAACTACATTTTACTGTGTTTTACTAAGCCTTGTGTTAGTGGAAAGAATGAGCAGCAATGCATTTGTGTCCTGTGAAGGAGATGAGGGGAACATTAATAATTTTTGAATGCATCACTCTGAGCCTTTCTCCAACAAAGAATTTGATTATTTTATTACTCCCAAGGGGCATGTGTTGGGATAACATAGCAGCTGATTTTTTTTCCGAGACGTAATTGTCTTTGTGTGGTGATTTGTTTAAGTGCTTTTATTCCAAAGTATTTTCTCTTCATTATACAGTGCTCTAATTTTAGAGGAGTCTTTTTACATGTGGGACGTTTACATGAAACCACTCTGCTTTTTTATTGCTTTGACACAGGTGTTTACTTTCAAATGTAAATTTAATTCATTTACACAAGTTATCCACCTGTGGTCATTGTCTTTTGAGATGCTTTGAAGTTGTGAAGAGATACTCAAGTGTCCCCTCTGCTTTACTGTTTGTGTCCACAGTTGGTGATAAAGTGCCTGCAGACATCAGGCTGTCATCTATCAAGTCAACCACATTGAGAGTAGACCAGTCAATTCTTACAGGTAAAACCATTTCTAGATTTTTTCTGAGCTTTTTGTCTGTGTGAGCCTCTGTGGGCTCATGTTTGTATTTCTTCGTCTTCACCCATTTCTCGTAATACACAGTACTGTTTTTCCTTTACAGGTTACTTATATAGAAATGTCTTACTATTACATTATTTCTTGGCCGTCCCCCTTGACTACTCACCTCTTCTGATCAGCCCAGATACAATAGAATAAAAATTAGCATATTCTGCCTACTTTTGATGAATATGCCCTCATTACACTATGCAGTCATGGCTGCTCAGTCAATACCTAAACAAAAACAAGATTGCATGATGTAGATGAAAGAAAAAGTGAGACAGATGATTCTATCAATGGGTAATTAAGTAGTGAGGTGGATGGAAAATAAGGGGAGAATACTGAAGGATGGATAATGCACGAGAGAAGACGTTTATGTGAATCAAGTCCTTAAATCTCTTGTCTTGCTTTGCTGCCTTAATTGGTAGCAAATTCCATGGGATATTTTAGTGTTTCAGCTATTTCCCCCCCTCTTCCTTTCCCCATTAATGGCTATACTGCCCGTCAAAGGCTCCCTGCCTTACTCTATCAGAACAGCGCAGACATTGCACAGTTGATTACACAAACACACACAGTGGAAACACACCATCAGATATGGGGTTTGACAGGCAGTGGCAGTGCAACATTTGATAATTGTCAGGCCTGTTCATTCCGCTGCAAAGCCTTTTTGACATATATCGGCCCAAAGTGTCAACCAAGCATCAGAGCTGCCACTTCGCTCCCCTGCATAGGGAGTCTCCCACTGCTTACCTCTCTCATATTCTTTTTTTCTTCTTCCTGTAGGAGAGTCTGTGTCTGTGATCAAACACACTGACCCTGTGCCTGACCCACGTGCTGTCAACCAGGACAAGAAGAACATGCTCTTTTCTGTGAGTGACTCACAAGACCATTTTCGGCTGTTGTGTTATTTTACACTTACACACATTTTACACACTATTTTACAAAGTTTAAAATAAAAATAAAAAATACCCTTGCCCCTATCCATCCTTTCTGTGAGACTGACAACGCCCTTAAAGGCAACAATGTTCTGCTGTGATCATCCTCCTCCTCATTCCCTTATTCCACCATTTCTCCTCACATCCACTTTTTCTATTTTTGAATGAATGTATTTTGTGGAAATATTGAATGATCTATTTACATCCCTTCTTTTTCTGTCTTGTACATGAATGAAACATACAAACCAGTGCATGTCTTAGCAGATAGTCATCAGCGTTTTGGTAATTTAATTTGTTGAAAGGATTTACATTATGTGCACCTTGTATACGAAAGAAATTGTCAAATTTGTTTAGGAAAGTAATGTATTAACTTTTGTTACACGTTGATTCTTCCTATACGCGGAATTTCCTGAATGTGTCATTATGACACATGTCTGAGAAAATCAAAACTAGTTTCATATACAGGGAAGCTTATTGGTTATGTTTGTTCTATACTGTCTGCTTTTCACTACTCCTTCACAGGGCACCAACATTGCAGCTGGAAAAGCTGTTGGTGTGGTGGTGGCCACAGGTGGCAACACAGAAATTGGCAAAATCCGAGATGAGATGGCATCAACAGAGCAGGAGCGCACACCACTGCAGCAAAAGCTGGATGAATTTGGACAACAACTATCCAAGGTTATTTTAGAAGTTTCATTCCTATCTCTCACTGTTGTTTTTTGTTGTTGTTGTTTTTTTTACTTTCTGCGATAAAATGTTTTAAAAACATCAGCGCATTTTTGTTCACTCAAAATATTTAATATTGATTTTAATTCTGATTAACTGCTTGCTGTTATTATGATTTTTAAATTCAAACTAATGTATAATTCAAGGTTATTTCACTGATCTGCATTGCTGTGTGGATCATCAATATTGGACATTTCAATGATCCTGTCCATGGAGGCTCTTGGATCCGAGGCGCTGTCTACTACTTCAAGATAGCTGTGGCTCTGGCAGTTGCTGCTATCCCTGAGGGTAAGCTGGAGAGCCAAACAAATGCAGCCATGTCCTTGATAGGCTTGTTGTTCTGTGAGGCTCCAATATTGTACTGCTGTTCAGACTGCTGGAACAGTTGGTTCGGAAATCCTATATGGGCTATTTTTCAGTGCTTCATGCTACAGGGCCAAATGTAGTAGATTCATCACTCAAGTAAATTAATATAAATGGTTGTCTCAGCCTTTTTCTCTAACCCTTTATCTGCTCTCACATATGTCTAAATCTTCTCATTTTTCTCTTTGCTTCTGTTGCTGTTTCTCTCTAGGTCTGCCTGCTGTCATCACTACTTGCCTGGCATTAGGAACACGCCGCATGGCCAAGAAGAATGCCATTGTCCGTAGTTTGCCCTCCGTGGAGACCCTTGGCTGTACATCTGTCATCTGCTCAGACAAGACTGGAACACTGACCACCAATCAGATGTCTGTGTGCAGGGTAAGAGAAAAGTAAAACAGTGGATGAAAGAGAGAATAAACCTGAAACCTCTCATTTTGTGAATTTCATGTACTTATGCGTTAATCCGTTACATACACACACTGTAATCTTGATACAGAATAAAATTGGATGTTCGCTTGAAATGGTTTTTGAAGGAGTCAACCTAGCCTGTTAGCTTCAGCTAGTATAGTCTGTGGGGTAACCAGTCAGAAATCTGCCAATAAAATAAGATGTTAAAAAATAATTCACAGCTTCAGCAAATTAAGGTAAGATACAATTTTTGTGGAAAAGTGACAGAAAATAATAGAATGATAAGGAACATTTCAGAGAGAGAAGATTTTGCCAATACCTCTTGACTTGATTGATGTTTGAACAACTGTTCAAACAACAAATGTTGTCTGCTAGGTCTGTGTCAGCCTTCTAATGAACAACTAAAGTGAATTGTACCTACCTTTTTAGATTTTCAGAACCATATTTAACTAATTTAATGGCATAAGCTTATGGTTTTCTGTGCATTTAATTTTACAGTGAATCAGACATTCTATAGCTACCTACTCATTTCCCATATTTCAGTGCAGGCTATTGTTGCTTTTGAAATCAGTAATTTAAAGTTGGCTCAGTAACCTTCAACAGTCAGCTCAGTTCACTTGAAAAGAAGGTGACATTGTTAGCTTATCTAACTTTCACACTGGATTCATAGAAACTGTTTTGAATGTTTGCCTATAGCTTGTAGAGTCAAGGCACGTTTTAGTAGGCTTGTACTTCGGAATGTCAACAGGTGAGAGTGCCTGACTAGCATACCAGCTCGGCAACATTGCATAATCATAAAAAGTCATGTGTCATTATAAAAAAAAAAAAAAATCAGTATCAGACAAAAATAACCCATCATTCGTGATCACAATTGAATGTATGCAGGAGTCTGATGGAAGTTGTATAAATTACGTCATATTATACTCAGCCTTAGATCTAATTTTCTTTTTATCTGTAAGCAGTGTAAAGATCACTTCAGACCATTTGACCATGATGCTCTCAGAACTGGTCATCCACACAGAAGAAGAGTAGCTAAAATTATTATTATTATTATTATTCCTAAGCTGAGTGCTCCTTCTCGTAATGCTTGACTTACTAACATTTACTGGTATGCGACCTTGTTTGTAGGTCCAAAAATTCTAATAAACCCAGCAATTACTGTTTACGTTTTTATGGCCACTCAATGGTGTCCGCAACATGTGTCACTGAGGCAGTGCATGGCTTGTCTAAATCTTCTCAGGGCAGCAGTACAGTTAGCATTGACAAGGCCTGCAGTGCACAGGGAATAGGTCCATTTAAAACCGGAAGAAAAATGGAAGAAAAGAATAAAAATAAATAGAATTTTAAAACACATGCCTTACATGGAAAGAGCAGTGGCTGGCTACTTTCCTGACATCTCAGAACTTTTCAAGTGTAAACTCTTTACTGTCCAATAAAAAAACCATGACGGGCTTTGCTGAAAGAGATTTATTAAACAATGAGCACTGTTGGAGTGAATAGCTACTAACTGATAATGAAGGATTTAGTTTTACACAGGCAGAGATGAAATAAAATTGCTAAGTATTTATATGTATATATTTTTTCTCATCCCATATAAGTATGAACAACTCTAGACTATATTACTTATGTATTTCAGTCTATTTTAGACTTAAAAGTTTATATGATTTCTCTTTTAGTGTTGCTTCTTAGTTGCTTTGATCCCATTAGTGTCTCTTTAATTTTTTGCTTATAATACTGCCAAATCCTTCTTTGTCCCGCCATCCTTTAGTGTTGCTTCCAAGTTTCTTTGTTCCCATTAGTGTCTCTTAATTTTTTGCTTATAATACTGCCAAATCCTTCTCTGTCCCGCCATCTTTGTCAGTGCTATTCTTCAACCCTCAATCTTGTTGGTCTTCTGTTTCCCTCATCTTTCCCTCCTCCTTTCTTCCCTTCTCATTCCACTCTCCTCCCCCTTCTTATTAAGGCAGCTGATCAGTATGCAGTAGTTAGTCACTTGCAGCAGCACCAGAAGTAGAGTTGCATAACCGACCTTGTGTTGACATTCTCTCTCTCTGCTGTGTCCTTTCTTTGGACAACCTGCACATTTTTGAATATTATGTTTATAAAATTTGAAAGGCTTAATTTTTGAAACCATTGTTTACTATTCCTGGCCATTTGATTGTCATTGACAGAGAAACTTGTGCTTGGTGCATCTGCAACATCCAGGCTCCTCCTTCCCAATTGGGCGAGTACTAAAATTAGTTTCCCCAAGTGGCTGACTGTTGCAGTATTCAGTTTCTGACCTATTGCTGTGTTTTGGGTTGGACCACCACTGATAACACTGCTTTTCTTAGTCTTGCTGTTGCCTGAAGGGAGTGCATCTGTAATGGAGCTCATCAATTTTATTCAGATCTTTCTATTTTCATCCCTTGTGCATCTCTGACCCATGTCCTGACCCTCTCAGTTTTGGTGATGGATGGAATAATGTGTTCATATGAGTGAATGCCAACCCTTGACTGCTGTTACAACAGTGAGGGTGTCATCTAACCTCAAAAGCACCATTGTGTTTCTTCATCTCACATGTTAAACTTGGCCTCGGTTTCTGATATATCTTTGTTCAAAATCTCCTATGTGCATCTCAACTAAAACAGTCTGAACAATTTTTTAATGGAATGTTATAAAGAATAAACCAGAGACAATAACTATTCTCTTTACCCAAAGGTTTGGATACTCAAGGTCAATCTATGTCCGCCTCAGAGTGATTCATTTTCATACAGAGTGTATATTCACGAGGAACTTTGTCTGCCTTGCTATAAGATGACATTTATGGATCCTCCCCACCAGAGTGCTCAGTGTCTGCTTTGGCTCAGCATTTCATTGTTAAACCCTGTTTTTGTTCAAGTGGATTCATGACGTGAAGGTTTTGTTCTTGTTGTTGGTACTCTGCTGCCACCTGCTGGATGCAGTGTCCCGCAGCCTCTCAGCTTTTACAAACCATTTTCTCAGGAGGCATTTACCCATACAGACAGTGGTGCTTGAGCTATTAAGCACTAATAGTATGTCTCTACAATTTTTGTGTTTCCAGATGTTTATCATTGACCGAGCAGAGGGTGAACACTGTTCCTTAAAAGAATTCACTGTCACAGGCTCCACATATGCCCCAGATGGAGAAGTGTGAGTATTTAGTGTATATTCAGCCTTTATGTTTAAAATGAAAATTGTGTATATAGATAACACAGTTAATCAATTTCATACTACTTAGAAGAGGTTATTGGAAGATAAGGTGAAAATTGTTTTTATTGTACACAACTCTGTACAGTTGGATCACTAGCTGTTCCCTTTCTACATTCATGTTTTGTTTAGGTTCCATGATGGCAAAACAGTCAGATGTTCCCAGTATGATGCCCTGGTGGAACTGGCCTCAATCTGTGCTCTCTGTAATGATTCCTCATTGGACTATAATGAGGTTGGTGGCGAATCATTTTTGCATGTAACTGGCACATAATCCCTATAGGCACAGTTGGCAATACCTTACATGGTTTGTGTGATATTTCTGATGAAGATTCACTATGTCTGTGTCTGTCTCTGTCCAGACCAAGGGTGTTTATGAGAAGGTTGGTGAGGCCACAGAGACCGCTCTCACATGCCTGGTGGAGAAGATGAATGTGTTTGATACAGATGTTAAAGGCCTGTCCAAGATTGAACGAGCCAACGCTTGCAATTCTGTACGTATCCTTCAGTTCGCAAAAATAATTTCTTTGCTATGCAAAAGGTATTCCTAGGCATTTTTAAATCGTTATAATATGATGTAGAAAACTAGATTCATGATTTTTTTAAAGGAGAGGGGACTGTTTATCATGGTGTTTACTCGTATCTTTAGGTGATCAAGCAGCTGATGAAGAAAGAGTTTACCTTGGAGTTTTCCAGAGACCGGAAGTCCATGTCTGTCTACTGCACCCCTAATAAAGCCCGCTCCTCTTTTGGCAAGATGTTTGTTAAGGTAAGACAAAGATACATTGAGACACATCGAAGGATTTGGAACCTCCAAGGCTGTTACTTTAAAAATGACTTTACTGGTTTCACTAGACATTGACCAGTTTTGTTTCTAGATATTACCCATGCTATTAAAAAAAAGTCTCCATTGTCACAAAAGGATTTTTAATATTGAGGATTGTTTCCCTCATATTGTTACAAAATATTTAACAAAGTTTCACTTATTGAAAATGTTTCTTATACACATTGTTTTTTCCTGTCCTTTCATTTGTTCTTATTTTTCTGTCTTTGCCGACTTACAGGGTGCTCCTGAGGGAGTCATTGACAGGTGCACACACATCCGTGTAGGCAGTAACAAGGTGCCATTGACCCCTGGCATCAAGGAAAAACTAATGTCTGTCATCAGGGAATATGGAACTGGTAGAGACACCCTGCGCTGTCTGGCTCTGGCCACCCGAGACAACCCCATGAGCAAAGACGATCTGTTGTTAGAGGACTCCACACGCTTCATAGAGTATGAGGTAAGAGTTGAGACAGATTGATAGGTTTGCTGGATTCTGCCAAAGACTTTCCACACTTCTTATTTCTAGGTTCCTCAATCTGCTGTGATTTTGTTAAGCTACAGTTATTTTCTCTCTCTCTCTCTTTTTTTTTTTTTAATCATTCAGACTGATCTGACATTTGTCGGCTGTGTGGGCATGCTAGATCCTCCCAGGGCAGAGGTAGCAGCCTCTATTAGACTCTGCCGTCTTGCAGGCATCCGAGTAATTATGATCACTGGAGACAACAAGGGTATGTAGAGACACTCACATCTGCTTATAAAATAAAATTTGACGGGCATATATCATCACATCATAGTTTTAACAGTGTTCATCCAAAAGTCCAAAGGAACATTTCACCATTATACACAGGAGTAAATTGCTCAGATATACTGTAGTTCAGCGTACTTACATAGTTGTATTCCAAGAATCCTTGAGATGTAAATAATGTACCCTCAATTATACTTTAGGGACTGCGGTGGCTATCTGCAGACGTATTGGTATTTTCGGTGAGGAGGATGACGTCTCCAGCATGGCTTTCACCGGCCGAGAGTTTGATGATCTGTCACCTGCTGCACAGCGAGAAGCTGTGGTCAAGGCCCGCTGCTTTGCTCGCGTTGAGCCTTCACATAAATCAAAGATTGTTGAGTACCTGCAGTCCTATGATGAGATTACAGCCATGGTAAGAAAAAGGACATGCTTTTGAGTCAACGACAATTGTCCCTAAAACAAAACTATTTTTTTCTTGTACAGATAAATGCAGTCATATAATTTAAAAGACTAAAAAAACACAAGTTTATTTATGATTTCCTACCGTGGTTTTCATCTTCCCCTCAGACTGGTGATGGAGTAAATGACGCTCCTGCTCTAAAGAAGGCTGAGATTGGTATTGCCATGGGCTCTGGCACAGCTGTGGCCAAGACTGCCTCTGAGATGGTGCTGGCTGATGATAATTTTGCCACCATTGTAGCTGCAGTTGAGGAAGGCAGAGCCATTTATAACAACATGAAACAGTTCATCAGATACCTCATCTCTTCTAATGTTGGCGAAGTTGTCTGGTAAGGCCGACTGTTTTTATATAAACACACTATAATCCCTGTGTAAGTCAATCTCTCTAACATACATCATGCTTCTTTTGTATGTAGTATCTTCCTGACTGCAGCTCTGGGGTTCCCTGAAGCTCTCATCCCTGTTCAGCTGCTTTGGGTCAACCTAGTGACTGACGGTTTGCCTGCCACCGCCTTGGGCTTCAACCCACCAGACTTGGACATCATGAACAAGCCCCCACGCAATGCTCGTGAGCCCCTCATCTCTGGATGGCTCTTCTTCAGATACCTAGCCATTGGATGTAAGTGGGGAAATTTGGATCATTCTTGTAGAAGGAAATATCTTTGATGGAGCGACTGCTTTCACATTCTAATCTAGGTTGTGTTTGGTTGTGGGGTTTTTTTTTTCTCCCTGAGGACTAAACGACATGTTTTTTTTTGTGGTTTTTTTTGGGGGGGGGGGTCATCAAATATGAATTGGTAATTAAAGAATAATGCCTGACAATGCAGAAACCTTTGGGAAGCATTGACCATCAGCTAGCAGTCATTCAGTAGTACTACCTAATCAGTACAAAACTAGCAATTAGCTAGCTCAAATCTGCCACATGGTGTGAATATGGACTTAATGTAGATAGTCACCGGAAAATGCTGGAATGTAATCTCGGTTTGCAATCTCCTCAGATTTAAGTAACCAGACTTCTGTGTCATTGTGTGCATGTGTGAATGACATCTTTTGGGTTTGCGTCATCAGGTTATGTGGGAGCTGCCACTGTTGGTGCTGCTGCTTGGTGGTTTGTTGCTGCTGAGGATGGACCAAGGATTACCTTTTACCAGCTGGTATGAATTACAGCAAAACAACTGTTAATTCAACACAATGGAGCACAAAATAGAAAATTCAGCTGCGTCTAGCTGTGTGTGTATTTGTGTGTATGTGTTCGTTTGTTTGTCCCCCGCAAATAGTGGAATAAATTAATATATATTTTTTTAACTTCTTTTAGAGCCACTTCCTGCAATGTGGTCCAGAGAATCCAGACTACCAGGATATGGACTGTAAGGTGTTTGAGTCCCCGTACCCTATGACCATGGCCCTGTCTGTGCTGGTCACCATTGAAATGTGCAATGCCCTAAACAGGTTAGTGTGCGCAAGGCCTCTTCCAGTTTATAATTCAGCTGGGCCATCATGTTCAGCAGGCTCGTTCTTAAGTCAGCAGACACAGAAACTTTCTTCCCCAGAAATGGCTCTGAGTGATCAGCTGACATCCAGATCTTAACAATTTCCACTTTTAGTTACTGCGTTCTTAGGCCTTAATGATGATTTATTGGTATTACTCAAGCGTTTACTAGAACATCCTGGTCTTCATTTCCTCTTTTGCTTCTGCACGCAAAGCATGTGTTTTACATGTGTTAATTAATGTACATTGCAGTACTGCTAAGTAATGGCTCTTGGGTGACTTCTTAACAAACATATGCATTTGTCCTTGTTGTCTCTCAGCGTGTCAGAGAACCAGTCCCTGCTGCGTATGCCTCCCTGGGAGAATGTGTGGCTGCTGGGAGCCATCTGTCTCTCAATGTCTCTTCACTTCCTTATCCTCTATGTGGAGCCTCTTCCAGTGAGAAATATTTTTTAGTTTGATGCATGATGTGGTACTGTAGAGTGAGGAAAAGCAGAATGAATAATAGTGTTTTCATGATGAAACAATTCTGTCAAACAGGAAGCTTAATTAGAGAACCAGTCTGTCTCTCAGAATGGGAAACCTGTCATGCAAACTGATGCACAGTGTGAATTTTGTCTTTTTTGCTTGTTTTCAGATCATCTTCCAGATCACGCCTTTGAATCTGACACAGTGGCTGATGGTGCTAAAGATCTCGCTGCCTGTGATTCTGCTGGATGAGCTTCTCAAGTTTGCTGCCAGGAACTACCTGGAGCCTGGTAAAGAGCTGGAGAAGCCTGGCAGCTCCAAAGGCTGCTCCCTGTCTGCATGTATGGAGGGCATCTCCTGGCCCTTCGTGGCCATTTCCCTCCCCTTGGTCCTCTGGATCTACAGCTCCGACACTAACATGGCCGACATGTTCTGGTCCTGACTGACTTGAGCACAACCTCGACTTTTCCATTTCCCACCCCACCGCCACCATCACTTCACTCTTTCCTCTCCCTCCTCCCTCTCTGCCTTCCTACATATGCATAGCTAGCGTGTGTGCGCGTCTGTAGAGTTGTGCGTGTGCTTGTGTGTGCCTACCGTGCGTGTACAAGAAGGACCAACTTTAACACATGAAACGTAACATATAATATAAAATATTAACATTGAGAAGTCACCTGTTTTGAGTTGGGATTGGATTTGTGAATGGGTGAGGCTTTACATGTGAGTGTTCGAAGACCATCACTCCTGTAGCTGTGGACTTTGTTGCTGGTTCGAAAGAAAATATACTGTTGCCAGTTTTTGGTTTTTGTTTTTTTCTTAATGTCAATATTGCCTTTGTGGTTTATATTTTTTAATGATTTCGGAATATTTTTTGTCTTGTCACTACAGTAACAACAGGAGATTTTTTTGCTTAGATTCCCTCATCACGAAAAGAAAAATTAAGATTTCAGAAATTCATTGATTTGTACAGAGAATGAACACTATTTTATGCAATTTTTTTTTTTAAATGGCTTTGTAAATTGTTTGACCAGTGTGGCTTAGACATACCGTCTTGATTTATTTTCTGATGTTTACCATTGTGTCTTCAGTATAAACTCAGAACTCCGTGTGGCAGACAAGGATGGGGAAAGGTTTGGGAGTGAACGTTTGAATGCTCTGCTAAACATAAGAAGAAAAAAAAAAATCCTAAAAAACAAAAGCCGCATGTCCTGTGACCAAGCATGAACTATATGTGGTTTTTCATTCCTAATTTAATTGTGTACACCCCCCCCCATTGTTAGAGTATAAATTAACTTCATGGATGTTTGGTTTTTTGTTTTTTTTTCTACAATGATTTGAAAATAAGCCAGTTTTTCTGCACTGGGCAGAGCACAGCTACCTCAATATGATAAACGAATTTTTTTGCTCATCTCTAGATGCTTTTCCTCAACGGTCTTGCTAAAGCGTAACATCTGAGGTGTGCCCCTATTTGCTTGTGCAGAAAACCAAGAACACAATCTTCCTTTACTCTAACACTTTTAAGGATATATATTATTTGTATTGATTTTTTTTTTTCCCTGACATTAACTTTATTTGTGTTTTGCTTTGGAGACAGAACTGGTTGGGGATGAAGTATGTTGTTTACCATCCTCATGGCGTTTGATTCAAAGGACGGTAATATTAAAATCTTAAGAAAAAAATACTAATACAAGAACCCAAATGAACTTGGATTGCAAATAAGAACCCAAAATGCTGTTTTTTTTTTACTTTAAGGAAAAATACACTCTTGAACCCTTTGAATCAAAGTGTTCTCTGTCTTTTATTTAATACAATTGAGGCTAATGGTTATAGACATTAATCATATCCAGTGTTTTTGTATGTGCATTATGATACTTGAATACAAATCATTTCAGACATATGAATGCTTCAGTTTTCTTGGCACAAAATGATGGGAAGGAGATATTCATGACCCAGTGACACAGATCTTGTGTATATTCAATTTACAGGCTTTAATATTTACAGGTCTTAGTTTGTACTGGGCATACCATACTCTGTGGTAGTGTGTACATGTTGGACCAGGGCCCATACAGTCAAGTGCACTAATCCTACGCATCCTTTATTATGGAAATTTCGAAGTGCGAGAAAACCCCCGCCTAAAGCATGTATTTCTGGGGTGGAAGCCTGAGTTTGTTGGCACTGTGTGTGTTTGTGTTCCACTTAACAACAACTGTGTGCTCTTTTCCTCAATGCCTTCCATTGGCTCCCCTGTCACTAGAGTGAGTATCCATTTGTCTTTTTTAATAATCTACCAAATACAACCTCACCACAGAGGAATCTGATGAGAGCAGAAGAGATGGTTTTTGAAAAAGAAACACTGCCTGACTGGAGATTTGAATCTCTTCCATCATGGAATTTATCAGCTTTTTGGCAAAATAACGTTCTCCAGGTAACTTAGGGGCTTCGGGGTCACTGAGAGGAGTCTTAAATATTAAAATTCTAACTACAGATTTGCAAGGGAGTGATTATGGGCTGCCAATCCTCCAGAGGAAAACAAACCCAACAACTTGGGCTTTGATGTTGACCACATTCCACCATTGTGAATGTCACTGTGTGCTGTTCTTTCTACCACTCTCACACTCGCTTATATTCACAAAACACATACCTACTCTCGATAATGTGGTAGAAAATGTGTGATTTTTAAATTGTAAATTGCTCTTGAAATTTTGAATTGTATTTTGTACTAATGTAGTTTTTCTCTCCCTTTTAGGTTGGCTCTCATAAAAAAAACAAAAAAATCAAAACCCAACTTATCATAATTTAAGAGTGGGCTCAGAGGCTGGAGTCGTCCTACCGTCCAGCATGTGCTCACTCTAGCTTCACACACCTCTCAGACACCATGATGACCAGCAGTGTGTGTGTGTGTGTTTGTGCGTGTGTGTACCTTTTGTACCGGACATTTTCACAAGGATGTTTTCACAGTAATAAGACCAAACACATAAAGGATATCGTTTAAAGAAAAAAAAAGCGGTTGGGCTGGAAACCCAGTTCCCTCGACCCCATGCATTACAACAAACACACATTTCTTAACACACTTATACCTCTGTGTGCAGATGCTATATCAATATGACACTATTCCAGTTTTGTGTGCAGGGAAGTTCTCAACACCCTCGACGTCCTTTCTTGCATGAAGAATTTGTTTCCAACTTTCATGGTAGCTTAGAGAGTCTGGGTTGAGTGGTTTTAGCTGTACATCAGTGTACAAAACTCATGCATGCGTCTCAGCTGTATGTAGGCTTTGCAGTTTGTATTTATAGATTCTAATGTATAATACTCCAATGAAATATTAAGGTTTTAAGATGGCTATATCACAGGTATTGGGAATTCACTGTTTTTATTGTAATGGTTTGGGTAATTTGCACAATATTAGACGATGAGAAATGACTCGTGCCGAACCTGACTGCTCTACTTGAGTACGTTTTTATTAAAAACTTTAGCCCCCCCGTTAAACTACTGTAGGCCGATCACTGAACCATTTACTCTGATGAGTTGGTCCTTAGCTATTAGGACCACGGACTGACTTTGTTTCACTGGTAATCCAGCAAGAACAGTGTTCTTTTTTTTTTTCTTTTCTTAATGCCTCTGCATTATCATCATAATCATGTATCTTTATCAACTGCTGTAAAACTGTGATCTAACATGAGGGGACCGCACAGGTCCCCTCGGCGGCTCCTGGTTGAAGAACAATATTATCCATATGAAAAAAAAGACGATCATTACTGAAGATTAATAATGATTGTACATGCATTACTGAAGTTGTGATTTCAGGTAAATAAAATAATATAGTATTTGAATTGTGTCTTTTTTTCATTCTTGTTGACCGAGTGATGTATTCTTGCATTGTCAATATTTAGTTCCAAGGTTTTACACAATTACGATCGGGTTTTTTGTTAAGTGGTGATGGTGGTAACCAAAAAACCTAGAAAAAAACACGTACAAATACATATATATATAAAAAGAAAACTCCACTGGGTGGCAGCATTTGGTTACATATACCTACAGGACACCCGCATGATTTGTGGTACATATAATACCTGACAAATATAGAGCCACAAGCTTTTAAAGCAACTTGGAAGAGAGAATATGCTGAAATTACTCTTACTCATAGTTGTTGATAAAGAATTTAATATTGGAGATATTGGGAGCAGTAGTAGCTCACTGGTTATTCAGACATTTGGAAGAATATGTTAAAATTACAGGCTTTCCTGTGACTTGTGCGCTATATTTCGCACTTGCTGGACATAAAGTGTATAAAACAGCAAGTGTGAAACTACAGGGAGATTTAAAAAGAAGACCCAAATGCGCCACGTGTTTTAAACACTAGTGTAGAGGATTGGAAAAACAAGAATAGAAATAAAAAAAAAGACACAACCCTCCAAACAGTTTAACCTCGCGTCCAAGAAACAAAAAGTCCGGATCCACATTCAGGTGAGAGGCGAGCGCGTCCCTGCTCTGTCTCTTTAACCAGCGGGGCTCTCCGGCGCTCTGGTCCCTCCCATTCCCGCAGCCTTCCAGCGTCGCTGGCCCTGGGATGGGAGCGCACACGGCGGCACCATCGCGGCCGGAGACACGGGGGGAAAAGCTGGGGAGGAACGTACGAGGGAGGGAAAAAAGAAAAAAAACCCCACAACCCACCGCAGCCCCCGACGACATCGGTATCACCGCCGAGAAAATGGGATAACGAAGCGGACGACCCGCTCGCTGCGCGTCCTTCGGCTCGATTCGCCTCCTCTGACGGACGCAGATGTTTTTTGTCGTCGCCTGCCTTGTGCGCTCTTTTGCTTTTTTTTTTTTTTGTAGTTTTGTAGTTTTGTAGTTTTCTCTTTTTTTTTTTTCTTTTTAATATCCATTCTCCTTGAGCGCTGCTGGTACAAAGGCGCCTGGTCCGGAGCGGCAGCACCTGGGATCGCAGCCACATGAATGGGCGAGAGTGAACCGACCGACCGACCGACCGTCGCCGCCAAACTTGGGACGGCAGAAACCGGGGCAGTGAGTAAACGTAGAGAAGATTAAAACGCTTCCTTCGATTTATTTTTATTTTTGTTTTTATTTTTATTTTTCCCCTCTACGCGGATTCCAGATCACCCGTGTCACCGGGCGAAGACAGCTGCTGTCATTGTGTCGAGGCTTAGATCTTGTTGTTTTTTGTTTTTATTATAATCCCTCTTTCGAAAGTGGCCTTTTTTTGGAATAATGCGTGAGAAAGATGAGCCCTGTTCCAGTTTTTTATTCCTTTTTCTATCTCACGCGTTCTCGGTTATTCCTCTGACCGAACAGCCGGTTTCTCTTGTTCAGAATGGGATGTATTGTTGCGACTGCGCAACCCACGACAAGTGTCAGCAATTAGACTGTGTGTTTCTGAACCCGTTGTCCAAAGGCCTGGTATAAACACAGCCGCTGCTCTGCAGCTGGAGGTGGACATTGTCTTCGATAGGGACTCGAAAAGGGACAAACGTGCGCCCCCCTCCTCCGCGTGTGAATCAGGGTCGCTCACAGAAATAAATCAGGCACAACATGGTGGAGCCAGTGGGATTCATCGAAGCTTGGAAGGCGCAGTTCCCAGAGTCTGAACCCCCCAAGATGGAGCTACGGTCGGTCGGGGGCATCGAGCAGGAGCTGGAGAAGTGCAAGGCATCTATCAGGCGCCTGGAGCAGGAGGTGAACAAGGAGCGGTTTCGCATGATCTACCTGCAGACCCTCCTGGCCAAAGAGAGGAAGAGCTACGACAAGCAGCGGTGGGGCTTCAGGAAGACGCCTCTGAACGAGGGGGTGGACCCCGCGGCCACACAGGCCGCAGAGTCCCAGTCCCAGCAGCCGCACGTGCAGGAGACCGGCGGGGTCGGAGTGGGAATAGGCGGTGGAGGGTATGGCGGCGGTGGCGGGGTTGTTGTGGATAGGAGTCGTTTCCAGCCTCTCGGAGATGGAACCGGCAGGACCAAGCCCAGGCCCCCACCGGCCAGGAAGTCGGCCTCCCACGGAGACGGTCTGGAGTCGGCCTTCGAGGTGCCCCAGCAAGTTGAGTCAACGTCCTGCGACAACCTGGACGGCCTCTCGCCGTCCAAGCAGAGGGGCGGCATCTCCGTCTCTCCGCGCAGGCCCACTCTTCCACCCCCGGAAAAGGAGCTGCCCTCTGACCCCAAGGACAAGCTCGGGATGGGGCTCGGCGTGGCGGCTCTCAGATCCAACTTTGAGAGGATCAAACGGGCCAACTCTCACTCTGCGGGCGACGTAGCCAAGGGCCAGGAGAAGCAGCTGCCGCCACCGCCGCCGCCATTTTACACCAACATGGAATTCCACCACGAGAGGGGTCTGGTCAGGGTCAACGACCGTGACGTCTCCGACAAGATCAGCACCCTGGGCAGCCAGGCCATGCAGATGGAGCGAAAGAGATCTCTTCACTCCCTCCCAGGTAACTTGGCAACAGTGGCCGGGGAGCTCCGCACCAGGCCAGTGTACAGAGGACGGTCCACTGAGAGCAACTGCGGCTATGATGCGGAGTATGAAGATGGAGAGCCCAATCAGAGACATTCGGGGAGGGCCAACGGGGGCAAACCTCCGCCCCCGCCTTGGCAACCCTCTGATTTCCAGGCCTATTCCAGTGTGTATGTTGGTGGCGTGATGATGGGCGAAGGTGGTGGTGGAGATGGCAGAGGTGGCGGCGGAGGCGGTAGTGGAGTCACAATGAGAGACCACGGGGGAGGCGATGACCACCTCCTAACCTGGCCGCGCCGCTCGTACTCCCCAGGCAGCTTCGAGGACGTCGGCGGGGGCGGCGGCTACACGCCAGACTGCAGCTCCAGACTGCAGCTCCAACGAGAACCTGACGTCCAGCGAGGAGGAGGACTTCTCAGCCAGTCCTCACCCAGCCCCACCACAGCCTTCCGCCGGCCCTTCAGAGAGAAGAGCCGCTCGCCATCCCAGAACTCCCAGAACTCCCAGCACTCCTTGGACAGCAGCAGCCCTCCGACGCCGCAGTCCCAGAAGCGTCACCACCGGCAGCAGGGAGGCCATGTGGTCATGTCCGAGGCCACTATTGTGAGTGTTCGCAAGACTGGACAAATCTGGCCACCTGCTGCCCATCATGACCTCTTGCCCCACGGCAGAACGTCCCATGACAACAGTTTCCATGGAGACCACCTAGGTGAGTGGTGGATGCCGTCTTTAATCTTTTCCTGAGGTGGAGAGCAGGTGTGCTGAAATGCAAAGGATATGTCAGACCCCACTCAGAAAACCCAAGTGTTCCAGGCTGCGTGTGAGGAAAGGGAAAATAAATGAATGAGTGTAATTTAGTCATGCTGGAATTATGTTGGCATCTTTTCTTATGCATTTTTAGTCATTTACGAGTCCCGTAATAGGGCTCTCCTCTTAAAACCACAAGGCAGCCAAATGTTCAAGTGACTGATGCTGCGTGCACAACTCTGCGTGAGTGCACACGAGCACGCACGACCGCGCGACCGCGTTTCCTTTGAAAGGCCTTGCGTGGGAGACGGATGAAAGATCCACCTCTGCTTATTCCTGGAATGTCAGTCGGGTGGGTGAACAATAAATGCGGTCAGTCTGAGTTGAAACTTCAGGTCTAGCCTTTCTCAGACAATTCCTGCGGCTCTGGGTATGGAATTCCAATCACAGGTGTCTGTCTCCCTTTCTGTCTGTCTCGAGCGTGACAGGGTGGAAGACAAAGCCCCTGAACCTCAAGTTGAATGTATGTACATGTTTGTATAGTGTACTAAGACAAAAGAAATCCACTGTAATCTCTCAGGACAATTATCTGCAGTATCCCTAATCACTAAATTGCAGCCTCTGAGACCTGGCACCTGTGATGGAACAGCAGCTAGCGGAGATCTGTGTGGCTGGAGCTAAATACACCGGCACCGCCTCCCCTCCCTTGCCCACCAGGCTTGAGCACAACAACCGTGGAGTGTGTTGCTTGGAGAACTGCCTTAGGAGGGCTTAGTTCACTGTAAATCCTCAGTTAAATTTCTATATTAGATGCTGTGCCAGCTTCCAAGAACTAAAACCAAGCACTGCTTTGGTAGTTCAAATATTTGACATGAGTTTTAGACATGGAATGCTGTTTACCGAGTGCTGTTTGCAGGGGCCATGCACATCTTGGCGTGTTGTCCCTCCACGGTTTTTCCGCTGTGGAAGTGAGCAGTGTTTTAGCGCCCGCTATATTGTAACAGATTTGGGAACGGAGCCCTGCTGGACCAGACAGGCAGCAGGGCGCTGGCAGCCCATGCCCGCTCGGCTGCCAGGATGAACTGGAGAGGGGAGAGGAGGTAGTTGGATAGATAGTTTGAGTGCAGAGAAGCAGAGAGAGCGAATTGGAGTATTAGATGGAGGGATGGAGAACAAAAGTGTGGAAGAAGGAAAGAAGACGGGCTGAAGTTGACATGTTATAACCCCTGCCTATGGGAGAGACCTGTACAATGAAGTTGAAGCCAATTTCTGTAATGTAAAAGCCTAATTTCCTAAATATCATGCAGCTGTAATATGTGCCTCGGTATTGTTGGTATTCCTGTCATCCTGTCTAGCATAACTGAAACCTGACACTGCTCATTGCCTAAGTATCCTGAGCAGAGGACGGGTGTCTGCATCTATAATTCATTCACATGAGCAGAACCACTGGCACAGTGGCCCTAGTGGAATCACCAAAAATGTCTTTTCAACACGGGATGCTATCGCCAAAGTGCAGGATCGCAACCTCATACGTATTTGCAGTGAACATGAAAGGCGTCTTCCCTTTTAATTAACGTTCTCTCCCTGATGGCAAGTAATGGGCAGACACCATCAACGATTAAGAGCAATGCTAACATTCTCAGTGCTAACAACAATTAAGATTGTGCACAGTTAGCAGCAAACCCAGAGTGTGAGTCCCTCAGCAAATGGCAAGCTAATTCCCCAGCTGCTATGTTTGGGATTATCACTGCACTGTCTGCTCTCTTTGTTTTAACATCTTTTCCACAACAATGAGCCCTGTGGGGAGTTAGGCGAGCCGGAAGAGCAGGGACTGAGATGGAGGATTGGGGGGGGGGGGGTCCTGCAAGCAGCGATGCACTTAGTGGGATAATCTGGAATTTGAGTACAAGAAGTAGAATGTTGGTTGGACTCCCTGCAGAGCGGTCTTATTTTCTCTTTGGGGTTTAAGACGAGGGCAGATGGGTGCGATGTTGACAGTGAAGGTGATAATGTTGGATATAGCCTCATTCCTGGGCCCTGGTTGTTGTACACTTCATGCCAACCCGAACAGGGGGAGGTCAGCGAGGGAAGAAGAGTCAAGAGTGTGTTTTAGGTGGGCGGCTGATGATGATAATAATGAAGAGTGGGACGATGTTGTGAGGAAGACTGAGGGAGGCAGAGTGCAAGGCAGAGCTGTCGTTTCTCGCCTCATTGGTCAGGGATGCGGGGGCTGCAGAGAGGCACAGATGGGAAGAACTCTCCCGTTGCGTAATAGAAACATAGGCTCAGGCTCAAGCACAAAGACACATAATGCTTGATTTTTAGCAATTTACCTTGAGGCTGCTTTGCCCTCAGCAATAGGTGTATGTATGAGTTCCTGCATTATAGCTTGTGATAGTGTTCAGACTGGGTGAAAGAAGGAAGATGTTTTCTGCCAGACCAGAGTCTGAAGACACCACTGTCTCTGTGGAGGAGTCGCACCATCTTCTCTTCTCTTCTCTCTTACATGCCAGCAACGGTAGTAATTGCTTCATGGTGTGTGTTGTTTATTTAATGTAGGAGGGAGGGTACAGGATCAAAAGTTTACACGCTGAGCGGAGATTAGTGGGTCTTTGTGACTACGACAGAAAAGCAGAGTGACAAAATGAGCGAAAGATTAAAATAAAGATGTCTCCCTGGAGTGTCATTCAGTGGGAGAGCAGAGACGCCTGGCAACAGTAAAATATGTTTGGAAGCAAAAACCTTCAGCTGCCAACTTTTCATTTTTGAAGTGAATTGAAGAAACACAAACGCAGCAACGTTACATTAGGTGTTTGATCATTCATGCTCAGTTAGACAACTGACACGACTCTTTCACGTCACAATGACTCAGTTTCTCAGCATTCCTGCATGTAAACAACTGAAAAAGCGAAGAAAAATTCTCATTAAATGTAGAACATGCAAACTTTTTTAAAGAGAGGCAGATGTTCACAATTTGGGCCAGAAAATGAATAAAATGAAACCTGAAAAATAAAACAATGAAAATGTTTGCTCATGCATAGGCAGTAGAGAAAAGTGGGAGGAAAATCCGGTTTGGGAAAAGCTTAATGAAGATCAAATGGAGTTTAACCGATAAAACTCTCTTCATCTGAGGCTTAGCAACGATAACCAGGATGCCCAGTGGCCTAACTTGAGAGAGTTCACCAACCAAACCACACATATATTACCTGCTGAGGTCATCAAATTGAAGAAAGGGAGCTTTCAGTACGTTCTGCAATGAAATGGGTGGCAACCAAAAACTGACAAGTCTCCCCGTATGTTGTTTCCATCTACTCATTTGAAGAGAAATCTGCCTGTGAAACCAGTGAATACCTGTGGGTTTGTGTCTCTGAGGGCGGGGATGTCGGAGCAGGACAGGCCCCAGGAAGCTTCAATGGTTGTATTGTGAACGGCCTCCACCTCCTGTCAGCTGGGTCCTGTCAGCGGTCGACATTTTGGGCAGGTCCAACCTCTGTCTGTCCTTTCTGGTTTCAGGCCTGTTTATCTCTCTCTTCTTTAGATGGTTGGCGTTTTTCGGTTACAGTATCATATGAAGTGGTCCCAGTAAGAAAGGGGTCGGAAATTTGACATTAAGGTTTCAATGTTAAATCTGAGCTAAAAAGGTTTCTTTTTTTTGGATATCAAGCCATAGCCATTGTTTTAACAGCATGTAAATGACTGGATTTTGAAGTATTCAAATGTACAGAGCCACTTGCACAAGCTCTTTATATGTTCAAACTTAGCCAAGTTATAAGACACATGTTTACAGAGTGAATTGTTTGCGCCTCAAAAACTACTTCAGATACAAGTTGGTAATAAGTATTTACACTTATGAACTGCTAGTGTAATTGTCGTAAAGCCGTCCGAGCCGACTGACCAACGTTAGCTAATGTAAGGATGATAGTATATGACCTAGCGAAGAGTAAAATAGATGCTATGAATTATGGTTGACGCCGGACATTCAATAAAACACTGTTCAATCATGATGTAAACTGGCGAAATTTGAATGACCATTTTGAAAAAATATGACAATATAACTCAAATTACAAACCAAGTCATGAATGACTCGGTATGGTTAGCTAGGTTATTCCGTGCTTACTCTAAATGCATGAATACTTGTAACTGCAAAACACCCATATTTTACCATGTATGCATATATCAGTAAAAGAACATATACGTATATTCACTAAGGACTGGGGGATGTTTCCTAGCCAATTTGTACTTTATAAAAGTCTTGACGAGCCAACACGTTTCCTTAGGTTTAAATGGTGCGAGCTGATTTAGTTAATCACTGGCTTTAGACTAGCTAGTGTAAAATCATTTAGCGCAGCCTTAGTAATGGATTTCCAAATAGCTTGTACAACCCAGTCCCTCTTCATAGGGAAATATACTGTTGGATCAATTGTTACTTGTGACTTCAAAGTCTAGAAAGACTCTTTTTTTTTTTTCCAACTATATTCAGCCTAGTTTTAACCGGTGTCTTTTGACCTAAAAATCATCCAATCAGATCTTTCTGGAACTGCATGCATGTGTCATGTATGTATTACAGCAAGACAAAAAAAAACAGTCACTGAGAAAAGGGCTTGGTGTCCCTGAGGGACCTTCGTAGATTAAATCTGATGTCATCAGTGCCACACTGTGTGTTTCTGGGGTTTTTTTCTAAATGTATTTGCTGCTTAAGGTCATGACGTGAAACACACATTCACCTTTACTTCCTAGGAAATCAGGGTTGAGTGTGTTGGTTTTGTTTGTGTGTGTTGTCTGTTTTAGGGGATTTTTCTGAACAAACTTAAATCCTGTATCAAGCGGGTGATCAGTGGAGATGATGTAGCATCAATGTCAGAGTATGAGCAGGCTGCCAGAGAGCATCCGAGTCTGTGTATGTTTTTTCCCTTCTGAGCCACTGTTTGTATGTGCAGTTGTGTCCTTTGCACCGTGTTAATCAGGATGTATTTCCTAGTATACACTGATTTGTGCAGGGAGCAGGGCCAGAGGAGGAAAAGGAAGGATGGGTACAAAGGGCTCGAGGGGACGCTGAAAGACATTTTGTCGGCGGTACCTCCGGCCAACCCCACTTGCTGTACAGTAGTCCAGTAGTCCAGTAGTCCAGTAGTCCAGCGTGGCACAGGGACCCCATTTTTTCCCACCGAGGGAGGGCGGGAGGGAGGGTTGGGGGGGTGATTGTAGCTCTTAAAAAGGGCGCGTTCAGTGTGTGCTGTCGAGTGGGTTTGGCAGCGGAAGCCTCGGTTACCTCAGCCGGCACACAGGAGCTGCAGGCGCACAATCAGGTCCTGAGTGGTTGGAGAGGAAAGAAGCATGGGAGGGTAAGACGAAGAGGTGGAGGTGGAGGTTGAGGGAGGGGAGAGCCAAAGCGGATCTGTCTTTCTTGCCAGCTGGGGGCTCAGCTCAGCCTTTCATTGGGCTGGTGCAACCTGCTCGGACCAATTATTCAGGCACAAAACGGCCCCTTTGTTCCCTGTGCCTGTATCAGTTATGGGGGAAGAAAACTTCCTTTCTGCGATCAAGTGAAAAGCCTGTGTACTCATTCAAGCTTTGAGTTACCAGCAACAAGACTGTAGTGCATTAGTAGTTTAATGACTTGTATACACTATAAACCATATAAGGTACAATTTAAAGTGATCAAATCAAAACATTAGGTCCAAATATTCTATACATTGGGCAGGAAAGTGGAGCAGCTCCAGCAGCTCCCCAGTGAGAGTCAAACTGCCAGGCTCAGTTTTATGGGGCCCGGAGCCACCAATTTCAGCTCTTCAGTCGACCGCAGACCTGTAGTGTGTGTGTTGTGTTTAATGTGCAGGGAAAAACCCAACATTTTAAGGACAGGGAGTGATTGTGTTTGTGTCCACCGTCCATTAGCTTCAGGCCCGGAGAATTTTGGACAAAGGTTGAAGGGAAGCAGATTGGATGATCATTACTAGACACTGAAGACAGATATGCAAATAAAGACAGACACATAAACACACACACAAAGGCCTCCAAACGGTAATTACTCTTCCATGCTTCTGTTTATTTCTTCTCCATTTTGTTTGTGCCTGTATGTACCCTATGCCAAGCATCCAACCACAGTCTTTCCTATGGTGACTGACGGATCTTGTTTAAAACAAAACAAAACAAACAAACAAAAACAAAACCTGGAAATATAAATTCTAGTGACTTGTTTTTCTGGATGTGTAACTGCTGTGGAACAGCAGCCATCTTGGTTCCCGTCGTCGCAGTCACTGAGCTCGTTCCCCGGATTGGCCTCAGTACAGGGAAACTTTGCTAGTTATCGTCCACTGCTAACCGCTCACCACAGGCCTTTGGCCTTGTAGTGTAAGTGCTTGCTGGTGTATGTTTTCTGGTTTTCTGTGTATCCAAGGTTAGCTGCTAATGTTTTTAATCACAGCCAGCTCTCCAAAGGAGTGGGTTAAAATTTGGGGATGGGGGGTGGGATGGAAAGACAGACCTGGTTTATGGTTTATGGTTAAGACCACAAGGCAATATGGCGTCTATGAAGATAAATATCACAACGACCCACACGCCCTTAGAGCCGTGCAGAGCTGCATTCTGCTTTATTTTACTAGAGTACTGTTGCTCTAATGTAGACATTTAGGGGTCACCACCTATTTTACATGTCGTAGTCAATTTAATAGTCACAGAAAGTAATACTCAGTTTGTAAAAACTGTTGTCTGATTTCTTCTGCTCCTCTGGAGGAGTCTTGTCAAGTCTAAGAAAATTACTCAGGGATATATCCCTTGAGTATCTCCGCTTGAGCTTTTTACAAAATTTTCAACAGAGAGCGCGTGTTCCAAACTGTGATGAGTTTCAAAGACATGGACATTATCCACGTCAATAAGTGCATCATGGGAAGTTTGGGGTCCAGTGTTTTTGGATCTTTTGACCCACATTATTCCCTCATCTTTGTGAGGATGCAATACTTAATTGCTTGAGTGCTCTTTTTACACCAAAATTATAAAAAAGAAAACCAAAACAACTTTGCATGTTTAACAAAACATCGTCTTTTGACAGCTTTATTTTCAAGCATGATATGAGATGGAGGGCAGATGAAAAATAATCAGGATACATACTGCAGAAATACAGTAAAGAGGCAATAACACTATATAAAGAATATGCAAAGAATACACAATGAAAACTTTAGATGCGCAAAATAGCAGGTCAACATGCTCCTTCCATCAGATTGATACAGGTCCTAGTGAAAGCTGTTTCAGTTATTAATGTGAAGTGCAGATAAAGAGAGACCAAATATACAAACTGGATTTTGGGCTGCAGTTTAAATCCAGGAAGGTCAGTCAATAATTTCATTTTTGTAACATTTCAAACATTCCCCTTTAGTGACTGACATGCACTTGTAGGCTTGTGGCATATGCGTTACACACAAGTACAATTGAAAGCCTAGTGATATTATTTTCTGGATTTAAGGGCAACAGAAACCTGTCTAGTCATGCAAACATGAGAGCCTTAATCTCCAGACTTTAGTCTGGGAATTAGAAGCAAGCTAACAATCAGATTACCATTTCACTGTATTTCTTCCCCCATGTAACAGAGTTTATATCGCACTGCACTTATTACAGCACTAATGCATCATGTCCTATATACCACATTTAGGATTATCATCACTAACAAGTCAGCGCTGACATGTTGGTATGTTTAATTACGTGTGTAAATGTGAGGTTGACCAAAGTGAATAATGTGAAATGATCATTTCAGCCAAAAATTAGGACAAGACAAGACAGAGATAAAGCATAGTCCACGCTGATTAAATAATGATAATGTGTGGTGGGTGGTTTGTGTTTAGACATTGGACTGATTACTCCTGCACTCTGTAGATATTCCAGGCTTCAAGAAAATTAACCGTTATCAAATGGAGCTTTTCTTTCATCTAATGAGGAAATCTGTCTCTTATTTCTCCCCTGAAGCCCTTCTCTCTCCCCTTTCAGTTTATTTGTCCTCTTTTCTCCCTTTCGTCTTACTCACTCTCTCTTTATCTATCTCCCTCTCTCCGTCCATGCTCCATTCAGCCAGCTGCTTCTAGTTTCCGTTGCTAGCAGCCAATTAGAGGTGCATCACCTTTCCATCTTTGTTTCCGCGGGTTTTCCATCAAGCGAGAGGAAAGGCAGGGGGAGATCAAAGTCACCCCCGCCCCCTCCATTGCAGGAGCAAGCAGGCTCTTTCTGTAATTGTCCAATAGGGGTTTGACTGACGAATGCCTATAAAACAACACAATCAATGCCAAATGTCTCCTTGTTACAGAACAGTATAGACTGCTGAGTCTATTCCCTTGTGCCTGCACGGCTGATTCTCCTGGAGTCTTAAGTCTTTTTGTTTTCACTCTTTTCCTCAAGCTATTTCTTCATGTCTATGTTTTCATCCTCTGTCTGTCCATAATGTACTTTTGGTGCATGTATATTGAATCCATGCAGTTTTAGTATTTGTATGTGACACTGACAGTTAAAAGCTTGGTATTCTTTAGAAAATTGGTTTAGTTGACAATAGAGTAAACTTCAGCTTACAGTCAGTAGTAGGGATTGTGGCTGATTAAGGGTTAAGCTACATATAAGATGTAGTGTAATTCCCAGTCTCTCACATCATGGATGTCCTTGAAACACCTCTTTCTCTTGGCTTATATTACAACACAAAAGAACCTCCTCTTTTCCAAATTCTGGGAAGCGAGCATAATTCAAAAGAGTGAGACATCAAAAAAATCCATGCAGGGTTATTTGTTACGGAAAATTTATAACAGAAATGCAAAAATACCTACAAAATATATATAAATAAACTTCAGTTGATTGATAATTACTTTTAGTGTCTACAGCTAGCTTGCTAAGCAGATTTGGTAGTTAACAATTGTCACTGAAATTTCACATTTGCATCAACTGAAGCATAGAAGAGAAGCACAGAAGGTTTATGTTATGCCCATCCAATCCCAGTTCAGCATAGGTTCAGGTCAAAGTCCTTGATGGTCAAAACATTCCCTCATTAAGCACTTGGGAGCTTTTAATAGCTAGTGTAGGTACTACCCCCCTGTTTCCTTTGCAAGAAGTGAAGCACAGGAACAGTGCACCTGAAGTTGTTTGCACAGTGAAGCTGAAAGGCTGGAGAAGAGGAAGAAAGCACTTCAGACCTTATTAACTTTTTTTTTGTGGCTAAAAATGAAGATTTCTAGGACGAGACTCCTCGTCCTCTTGCCGTCTGCCAGATAGGACACATGCATGGTTATACTCTCTCGCAGACTTGGTATTTCTCTCAGTGCAGACATGTTGCTTTGGGCAGGGTTTGGTTTCATAGCATTTTATCAAATTTGAATCCAGTTCTGAATCCCTGTGTCAAATCTGAATCAATATCTGACTCATTGAAATAACAGGTGTGGCTTTCTTACTTTCGCTCACCTTGGAAGCTTGCTGCCTTACCACCTTTCATCATCAAGATAAGTTTTGGAGCATATTTTTCTACTAAAAAATATATATTAAAAAAGTTACTTACTGTAGCTTTAAGGTTTTGAACAGTATCCTTTGCTGTCCAATAAAATAAGACCAAGCAGAGACAAAAGAGTCTATTAGAGACTCGTTTGCCTTCAAACTTGGAGATCAGGTGTATTTACCAACCTGGAGCTATCTGACCCCAGCCCAACACCTAGCTTACACACACACACACACAAAACAGAACAAAGAACCTGTTACAGCTAGCTAGTCCTTCCTTTACCCTTTACTGTTACACTCTGGGCCGCCTGCCTCCTTTGGGCCCGTCAGCTCTCTTGTTCTCTCTCTTTCTATGAGTGTGTGTGCCCGTCTCTTTCCTTCCCCTCAGGGTCTTTGTTATCGAACTTTGTTTGCAGTGGGCAGCTGGATGGGTTGCCTCAATAAATGGTAGTAGTTAAAGGCTGCCTGGGTCATTAAACATGGAGGTGTGTGTGTGTGTGTGTGTGTGTGTGTGTGTGTGTGTGTGTGTGTGTGTGTGTGTGTGTGTGTGTGTGTGTGTGTGTGCGCATGGTTTTTGTGTACACATGTGCCTGTGTGTGTGTGTTTTAGGATTTGGGGGAGCGAGATACTGTGTAAGCACGAGGTAGAGAGGCTAGATTAAAGAGACTGCAGAATGAGGAAGCTATGCTATAACAATAAAGCATAATCAGACTAATTAGTAACGTGACCGGCTGCTGATCGGCGCTTCAGCTGGCTGCTTCCTTGCACCACTTCAGACAGGAGCAGAAGAAAAAGAAAATCTCTAAAACTTACTGCACTGTGGCCCAATTGATTTTATGGAGGAGCAGAATCTGTCACCTCTGAAGAGACATTTGGTAAAAAAAAAAAAAAAACCAAACATTTTACCAGATGTGAGTTGAAGTTTGACTTCCATTTTGCTTTCTTTGACTCTGGCTCCTTTTATTGTCTGTTATTTGTTGAGCCGTTTGTTGCAGAGGGACTGGATAACTGTAGGCTCCTGGGGAAGATCAGATTTCATGTTGCGATCTGCCTCCCTCCCTTTCCTTCTCTCCCTTTTTCACTGAATGCCCTTCGGTAACATCCCGCTTTCTGTGATATCTCTTTTATGTCACTTAATATCCTTTTCTCTATCCCCCTGACCATTTCTCTCTGTCTCTGCTTGCCTCATTCCCTCAGCCCTGTTCAGCCTGGAGCGCACTATACAATATAAAGGCTGATTTTAAGCCCAATTTGGCCATGACAACTGATTTTCAAGTCTATGGAGAGACCGCTCTTGTCTGCAAAATTATCGCACACATCACCACAGAATGTCTCCAAGCGTTATCTTTGAGATTTTAATTCGTCGCCTCTCAGTTCAGACACAATCATGATTATATCAAATGTGACCTAATATAACAGCTGGGTTCTGGATGAATCTAAATGTAATTTGAACAGGTTAACAGAAATGTGAATGGATTTTGGCAATCTGCAAAAATTTGTCATTAAATGTCCGACACAGAGTTCCTTTTAACACACAGACAGAAATTTAAAAACCTTTTATCCATAGTCGTATTGTTCCTGTCGGCCCTCTTTTCTTCTGACAGGCGGCAGAATCCAAGTCAGCAGCTCTCAGCCTGACTCTCCTCATACATACCCACCGGGGAGCAAAATGGAGATGAGAAATTCAACTCTCTAGCTCCTACAGCTAAACCTGTGGCCCCAGAAAAGCAATTAAAACACATCTTTTCGAGTGAAAAATTATTTACATAACTTGAAAATGTTGCAGAGTCTCAACACAGCTTAGCAACCATCCTAGATAGTTTTCTTGGAATTATGCAGTTTTCTGTTTGAGTGTAAGATAACAAGGCCGTCCCGAAGGGAAGAATGTTTGCTGTGGGCCGATACTTTGTCTAAGATGGCTAAAATCCAAATGGGCAATTTGACTCAAACATTAGCACATGTTTATATGACTAGCACATCAAAATTGAGACAAAGAGCACTGAGAATAACCCTTTGAAACCCTGGTGTGTAAAATTTCAGAAAACACAGTCGGCACCTGACTGGGAACTTCGCCTACCATTGACTTAACTGGATATAGTCTTTCTCTGTGTTGATAGAACAAAACCGAGAGACAGTGAGCTGCTTGGGAACCCAGGATGAAGAGAATATGAAGTGATTCCACATGTGCTGCTTTAGTTGTGGGATTTGAAGCTTCCTCTGTAGTGTCCACATGGTGTCCACATGGTCAAAACAGTCCCATTTTAGGAATCTCTTTTTTCTGTTATCTGCTTCTTTTCTGTCGCTCTTTGTCAGTTCTTTTCTCCTTTCTTTCACTCGGTTTTCCTCTCGTCTCTTCCAGCGTTCAAGTTTTACACATCTGCCTGTGTCGTTGTCACTGCAGCTCTGGCCGACTTTATAAACCTACAAATGGCAGAGTGTGCTCAGGGCCAAGTGGCAGTGATTGGCTTGGTGTGACAACTCAAGAAGTATTTTACTCTCACCACATCCATAAGGAGGACATACAGTAGCTTGCCTTGTTGAATTTTAAAGTGTGCGATGTTTGTCCAACAAAGTAAAGCCTGAGGAAGGTTTCAGACATTAAATTTAAAAGTGTAGCCACCAGCTTCCTGTCTTTTACACATTTGAATAATGTAGACGTTTCCCCAAAGTAATCATTTCTAATTACCTCTTTTTACCCTATGTCTCTGTTGTACATTAGTTCTCCTGCTTTGCCTCCCCTACAAGAATACACAGAAATGCAAATGCAAACATTTAGGAACAAACTAACCATCTTCTATACATGTAGAACTGAATGCATATCCACCAACTGACTTCTGATAAAAGGGCTTGTTTGCTTGTATGCACACAGCACTCTTCCTCCCTGTCTAATCCCTTTCTCTCGTGTCATCCATTATTGATGCTGTAGCCCACAAAATAGGAAACTGACTGCCGTGACACAGGGCGTCATATTCCCTACCCCATACCTAGTAGTCGGCTTAGTGGGTCTACACACCCTCATTTACACAAATGAGCACACTCACACAAGCATGCGCATGGTCATGTATGCATAGTTACACACACACTAAGATGGTGGGTAAACCTGTATCGGCAGGATGATGGAGATGTAGGTAGTGAGCTGAGAAATGCCGACTTCTTCCTCCGGTGCTGCCCAGCAGGACGGCACAGTCTGATCTGAAGTTAGAAACTTGTCTAGGGCTGCAACTAATGACCATTTCATCTATTGATTATTTTTTCTATTACTCTTTGATCTGCAATCCACACCGTTGTGAAAAAAATGAAGAAGTAAAAAAAAAAAAAAAATTCTCAGAGCCCACAGTGATGTATTCAATTTTCTTGTTTTTCTTTCAGGTCAACAGTCCAAGGGATTAAGATTTTTAATTTACTGTAAATATTTATCCACAAATCCTCATATTTGAGAAGCTGAAACCAGAGAATATTTGGAATTTTTGTCTAAAAATTTGACTGAAACCATCAGTCGATTATCAAAACAGTTTCTGACTAACCCTTGCAGCTCTCGACAAGTCATGAGGAAACAGTGTTGAATCTCTGCTTGAACATTTTCACATATGAACCAGTTTTACACTCACTAACTCGTATAACTTTTACACTGAGTGTTGTCATCTCATTCACAAGGAGGTACTGCCTCTTAGATCTGTTAATCATACATCGCCAGAGATAATGGATGGCCATCCTAATCCAGGGGTTCTAGATTATTGAAATTCCATGTGTGTTGCCAGTAACTTTTTCTTAACCTAAGAAAACATTATTTCCGAATGGTTTCGTAAATATTTGTCACTGTCAATCTACAGAAAGTATTTTTTTCTGGATTTAGCATTAACTTTTTCTCCTTTCAGTCTGCACTTCCATATGCAGGTCTTTATAGATTTTGAGACGAAGATTTAATGAACAATGAACCGTTGTACCGAAGAGATTAATCTAAAGCTTGCGTTACCTGCATCCAAACTCGCAGAGCTGGGACATCAAAAAGAAATACAGTCAGCATTAAGAGTTATCAGTATGGGATGTTAAAAATGTTCTTCTATTCAGAGGACAAGCTTTTAAAGAGAGGTCCTGCCGAGACTGTCATGAGGCACATAAACACAATACTGTATGTGTATCCCAGGTCTGAGTTATTGTGCAACACAGTGACTTTCACACCCCTTACACTGCCAAAGTGTGGAACTTTATCATGGAATAGCCGACATACTATAGGTTTGATGAGGCAAAGACTGTTTGCTCTGACTCTGACTATAACTGTAAATTATCTTGTATATAACAGCGCAGCGCCCCTAGACAGTCACTTACAAGCGGTCTAATAACAGCAGACAATGAACAGTATACACAGCAGTGTAAACAGCACTACAGTAGGCTAGGCTATATGCTTACTCACATGGCTCCATCTGTCAGATGTAATTTAGGTTAGCCACTTATCATGTGAAACAGAGTCAAATGTCTAATTGACTATAAGCTAGAGGAAGTCTGTTTTGTACATTTCGCCACTCCACTGAGTGGGATAAGAATAAATTGCAATTTATTTTCATACAGTGCCGTGTTGCTTTTGCAATTTTTATGTGTCTCTGTGCATTTTTGCAATTTAACACTTTTTACAGTGTCTTGCAACCCTGATTGTTTTTCAGAGTTTTTTTTTTTACTTTTCTTATTTGATTTGAGTGAAAGAGAAGTTTCTGTTTGAACATGTACAAAGACCAAATGGGTTTTTTTTTTTTTCCCCAGGATTGAGGGATATTTTCTGTTTCAGTTTCTCATTAGACACCCACAGTAAGGGATTAATTTCTGACTGGACAGTTGCAAAGAAGGAAAAATTTCCCAGAAAGAGGCCGTAATTGTCTGACTGGACGTCCACAGAAGCAGCACAGCCACTAGTTAAATGTTGTCAGAGGGATGAAGAGCAGCCGCAGTGCTGTGACCAGTGATTGAAATGGTGTTGTTCCTACCCCCCTCGCTGAAGTGGATAGTATGATTGTCCGAGGACAAGGTGTCTCAAAGATTCCCTGTGTCACCAGAGAAGCTTTAGCATTTCAAACACACACACACACACACACACAAAGATAAACACATCCCTGAAAACCTCATACCCAGTACTATTTACTTTAGACACATACTTCCTTCAGGCCTAATAATGGAATCTTTGCTTTAAACACAATGAAAGAAGATACTGCTCTTAAGTTGCATTTGAGAGGAGTGCAAACTCGCTTTGTGTAGACAACGCATCAGCCTCTCGGTTGAAACGCTGTTCTTGTCTCAGAGCCACTTCACTCGTGCACTGTGCTTGGTCTCAGAGGGATGCCACTCCCTGCTACTGATTTTGGTTCATTGTATGTGTGTGTGTGTGTGTGTTTGTTTTGTGTTGCCAGTTTTTTTCCCAGTTTGCCCTGAGGATGAAAACAGAAAAGGATCTATACGAGGACCTGTGGTGCCCACTCTGGGCCCGAAGAGAGTGGGGTAATTTTATTAGTGTTGTCCCATGCCAGAACATATTCATAACTCTTATCGATTGCTTAATTGAATCCATAGTGAGGGACCCATCAGAAGACCTTCATAAATCTTTCAGCAGAGGATGGCTGAATCTCTATCTAAAGGATATGACCGTACCCTGAAACAGTGACAGTTAGTTGGCCATGTTGCATGGTGGTGACTGGGACTGTCCTCTGCCCTGACAAGCTTTTAGCCTCCCTGAAGTCATCTTTTCAAGTTACAATATTCTGCAGCTAAATGTTTTTTAAAAGTGCCACACACTTCCCCCAGGGCTTGGAGCAATGGTGCAATAGTAACTTGCTAAGAATGTAAACTCTAGACTGGTATAGCTCATTTGGTTTTTTAAAAGCTTTCACCTTCTCGTGAGAAGGCCTCAAAGGAACAAAACAGATGGCTCGACTGTGTGAGGAGATGTAATGCTCCAAAAAGAGGGAAACTTCTAGCGCTTTAAACTGACACGATTGACTGTGATGAATTGAATTAACTTGCATAGGTAGCAATGGCTCTTTTGAAAAACACAACACGGGGAGAATCACATCCATCTTCTGCAGGGCACATCGAGGCATCTTGCTTCAAGGCCTCCATTATTCCACTGAGGGAAACAGATGATTTAGCTTTATTGAATTTTGTGTGCGTGTGTGCATGTTTCAAAGACTGTGCAATATTCAAAAAGCTGCATGCAGCTGTGCTGGGTGCACCGCTGACACCACAGAGGTGTCTCCCTGTTTCACTCACCCTGTGAAAACAGGAGCCTTGTGACTGATAATTGTATAACTGTCGCTGTTACCATGGTTACATACTATGAAGTCCAGGACACACTATGGTCTCTTGTCTTTCCTGGAAGTCCAAATTAGCTTAAAGTCACAGTGGAACAAATGTTAGTGTCCTCAGCTGCTGTAATGGGATGATGCTATAATGTGTTACCAGAGGGATTCAAATCAAATCCTTCAGATTTGATTGGATCGTTCAAAATTAGTCTCAGTGCTTATGGAGCGATTCAGAGCTGTAGTGAGATACAGAGCTGCAGATGACTGTTTAGCCTCCACCCACACCTCCCTCAACCTGTAGTTAAGCCATGATGAGGGAAAAATGAATAGACTTCAAACATATTCATGGAAACATAAACAAAGCCGCCTGACATCCAAATATGCCACTCCTGCTATGAGACTGGAAAGCTAGCCGCTACGACCCAAAAACACTGGAACAGGACTATTTAGTTGCTTTATTGTACAGGTCCTGTATTTTCCAGCTAATTTTCTAAAAACTTTCCTCACGATTTACAAAAAAATTTCCTGGTATTTAGCTGTCCAAGGATATTTCCAAAAAAACAACTATGGAATTTGTTTAGGCTAAGGTAGGCTTTTCTTAAAAAAATCCTAGTAATTAATAGCTAAATGCCAGCTAGTATTTAGGAAATCATGATTAAAGTTTTCAGTAAATTAAGTGGAAGATACAGGACCTGAAATATTTACTTATGCCACATATAATGAGATAACCGAAAAAGTAGGATGAGGACACAGGATTTTTTTTTTATTTCAGTGTCTTTAAGGTTTATTCAGGCAGAATGAGACGCAAATTTTCACCGATGTCATTGACGTTATCGGTCAGATTTGACCACTGGCCCATGTAGCAACTGTACAGGCATTAGATATAACCACTGTACGAAATAAAGCCTTGATAATGTGCGCAAATTTCTCAAGCTGAAACATTTCTAACTTATGAGAATGCATCTTTTCCTCCGTTCAGAACCCTAGAGTGCATTTTATTTTGCTCATATCCTCTGAGGTTTTTCACTTCCCTCCAAAGTTTACCTCACGAATGCACCTCAAGTCTGCGCTGTTTTTGAATCCCTTTTACAGGACTAAAAAATGTACAGAGTGAGTTGTTCTCACTCATCCTGTCATGAGGATGGTAAGATTACTTGCTGGCTAAAATAGAGGGGCTGAAATTAGGAGACTGTTGTTAGTGGTACTGTCACACCGAGTTCCTTAAGGCTTCTTCCGCGATTGTGCACAGTTGACACAAGGTGTTCAGTGAGTTCAGTGAGTATATTAATCAATTATTATAGCCCCCCGTGATAAGATTTTTCTCAAACAAACAAATCCATAAAACACAATTGGAACATGTATAGGGGAAGTTGATCAACCACTGTAACAAGCAAAACTCTTCTCCCACTCTGTGCTGTGTGTGTGTGTGTGAGAGAGAGGGATTGCTAACAGGGGAAATGAGAAGTTCTTGTTAGCTTTGATTAGCATCCATTGGCCTCCAGTCGATGCTGTTTGCCTTGCTGTCTGTTGGCCTGTCAGTCAGTCTGGTAATAGGCCAGTCACAGAAAAGCAGCGCTAGTGGATTAGCTGTGAATCATACGTGAAGACAAAGGAAAAAGATTAAGAACGACAGAATGCAGGTGGGAGTCGGCAGCTTTCTCCAATACTATTCAAGACATACATGCACACAGACACAGACTGAGAAACACATGCATGCTGGAAACAACTGCGATGCATCTGACTCACACATGTAAAGAGGAAGTGCAACACCAGCCTTGCTCTGTCTCGACTCAAGATTAAAACTAATATGACGTGTTTCCAGAAATACTGTGGAAGAATTACATCCCTTCTCCTGACAGCTCGAGTGTTGATCATAGCTACTAAATCTCTACTGCCGTTGACTTTGTATGTGTGTGTTAAAGACTGTAAGATGATGTGTGGGAAAAATCTTCACAGCGCATCTGATAAATCCACTGTGTTATAAAAAAAAAAGGGCCCGAGGCATAGCGTACATATTAGAATAATTGCAGTGTAGATGATACTTTATGTCATGCTAATATACTTTGCTTTTTCTGGCTGAAAAACAAAGGACAATTTAAAATGCACAGGCTTATAATAGACAATAATACATTTTTTGCCTTGCTTTCTCTGCCTCCTGCCAGGGTGTTTCGCTTTGTTTGTTCTTTATATTTCTCTCTATTGCTGTACTTTTAAATTCATGTCCCAGTTGAGGCTCTTATGTAAGTGAATTAGCTGGCAGTGTAGTGTTTCATTTTTCATGTGCCTTGTTGGTGATCAGAGAATAGCTAGCATATATGTCCTTGCCCTCCCGCAGAGGAGGAAGATTTAAAAATGAATTTTAATGCAGCAGATTCTACGATGAATCTACAAACCTTCTTTTGATTTATTTACTCCTGTATTTCTCTTGTTCTAAGTCTTTGAAAATCTCTCCACCCTTGATAAAAAATAAATTTGTTACTATTACATCACTCTATATAGTAAAGGTCTATGTAAAGCTTTGAGTGAAGAGTAATGTTGTCATCCTTCCATTTCACCTGGCTAATTCACAGTCACCTTAACTCAGTCATACGTGTGTGTGTGTGTGTGTGTGTGTGTGTGTGTGTGTGTGTGTGTGTGTGTGTGTGTGTGTGTGTGCGTGTGTGTGTGTGTGTGTGTGTGTGTGTGCGTGTGTGTCTGTGTGTGTTCATGCACTCAAAACCAGCTACATCCAGGTCAAAGTGTTATCCTATTCAGGTGGATAGATAGGTATTGACTGTGGGCCATTTTCTGTTTCCATTTTCGTCCCAAGGCCAGACCTATGGGGAAAAAGAGCTATCAGCCAGTAAAAAGCCATTATCTCTCCTTCCCTCCACAAAACAAAAAGTGTCATCTCACTGCTTCACCTTATTTTTAACTCACTTTGAATTGGAAGCAGGGCATGATTTGAGTGGAGGTGATAAGCAGAAATTGTTAAATGAATCTTTGGTGGGAAAGAGTTTTTTTGGCAAAATATGAGCAAAACACACTCTGACTCAGAAAGAAATGTGTGCCATAATTTGAAGGCTTTAAAAAATGTGTATGTTAGTAATTTAAAATCTGCTGAAAGACGCTAAAGCTCCATAGAGCTGAGGAAAACTGTGCAGTCAGGTGATGATTCCCTGTTCATTTGTCACCTAAAGTGTCCCCTTTCAACAATGTTTAGCAAAATTAAAGGAAAATTCCATATTTTATGAAGCAGTAGTTTGCAAAACCAAACAGCTTGCTTGGTTAGCTGGCTTTGTTTACCTACTAGAAGATCCCTGTGCAGTTAGTTAGCTAATTCAGGAGGCTAATTTGTGTATATTTTTCTTTGGACAATAAGACAAGTGTTTGAAATGATTTGAGTCAAATTTGATTTTAATTGGACAGCTTGAGTCTGACGCCTCTTGCTGAGATACAAAAGTAGTGTGTGCAAAGTTAGCGTGACAATAACCAGAACAACCACGAACACAGACCCAGACTGAAATATACTGCATGGCTACTTTACCACTGCTTTGGTCGGTCATATTCATTTTTTCAGAGATTGGTGGAATGTTAAAAAGTTAATGAACCACAGTGAAGTGAAAAGCAGGATTGGTGCAGCAAATAACAAAATACGAGGATCAATCTCAGGATTTAATGATTTTCATCAAGGTAATATGTTGTGTCTTTTGCAGAAAGCCCCCAACACTAGTGTCTGGCCAATATGGAATTTGTACATTAATGTGGAAATTTTTAATATGGGTATCGATTTATGGTCAAGGCTGGACAACAGCATACTGCTACTGCTAATGCTTTAAAGTCAGATGCAGGCAGCACAGCTATATTCTGACACTGATGTCACAGTCACCCCGTTTGTCTGTGCAAAGCTGATTCATGGATCTTAGGCAGAACATGTGACTGAGGTTACAGCAGGGGTGGGACATCACATATTGGTGTGTGTGTGTACATGCCCGTGTTCATCTATGTTCACTCGAATGAGAAAAAAGGCTATTTTCAATATGGCAGCATAATTTCAAGGCATGGAACATCAACCGGCAAAGGGGAAAAGAGGGAAAAACACATTTTTAAATAAACTCATCGCATGAGTAATAAGAGAACCACCATCACAAGAAGTGTTATTTTCGGACTGGGACACAACATTAGCAAAGTTAATTGTGCTCAGAAGGAAAAGCCTGTTAGAGAATATTTAAGACATGTACCATTTGGTGATTCAAATGAAACAAGCCTGGGTCCTATATGGTTGGTGAAGAAAACCAAAACAATCTGGATTATGCAGGTACTAATTTTGATCTGTAAGTTAAGTTAAACTCTGACATGTACCCTTTAAAACGTTGTATGGGCTTTTCTGTTAAAATACTAGGAGTTTGGGTTTGAAAGACCTTAAATGTCCTCATCTAGGGGAAAGATTGCAGTTGTATCTTTAAGCAGTTGCTAAATCAACAAGAGGTCATTTCAGAAATGTCCTGTTTAAAAGTATAACACGTGCAAGCATCAAATTCACAAGAAAAACATCAATAAATAAAGAACAACCAGGCTTATAAATAAATATCAAATAGATACTGCAGACACATACAATGTTAAATTGTGATTATGACCCATTTAAACAATGTTGAAATGAGTCCTTTATCTGAGATTCGTCTTCCAAAGCTTGAGACTAAACTAGTGATTTTAAAGACTAAGGTTTTAAATAGAGATAATAACCCTTCAAGTTAAATGTGTCATAGCTTTCTGAAATAGACTGGACCCATCAAGGTCCCAGTGACAGCAAGGTTATCAAAGAGCTTACAAAGTTTCACATTTTACAGAGAGTGTGTTGGTGTACACACATGTGTGATGAGAGAAAATATGTGGACCTCAAACACATATGTGTTAATGATGACTTCAGTTAGAGCCAGAATCACCCCGAGAAGACACTCACACCCTGCATTACCTGTCTATTATTTCGCAACACCACCTTTTCCTCATCGGTGATATAGCCCTCAGGTTACTCTCAGGGTTCACAGAAAAATACTAAATGTTGCTGAGAAGGCAGAAAACCAGCCAGACTGGATTTGGCTGAAGGGACAGTGAGAAGAAGGTACAGCCTATCAAAGGTTGTTTGTTTTTTCATGAATATTAGATTTGACTATTTGCTGTCTATTTATTTTGCTGTGTATATTAGGGTTGAAATGATTATTTTGTAAGACAGTTGATTGAATATTTATTTGCAACAGTGTTGATTTATCAATTAAGATATTTGTCAAAACATTTACTGGCTTCTCAAATATGAGGATTCGCTGTTTTATTTTCTCTCTTTTATATTATAATAAATGGAGTCTCAAGCCATTTGTCAGACTAGACAGGCCTTTTGAAAATGTTGCCTTGTGCTCTCAACACTTAATAGAATTTTTTATTTATTTTTTTTACAGTTCTTAGATTGACATTTATCAGACAAAATGATTAACTTTTCAATAATCAGCCTATCGCCTGATGATGAAATTGATCATTAGTTGCAGCTTTAGATCAGCCTCAATGATTAGCGAGGTAGAAAAGGGGAAGGGCCACAGCTGACGGAGATTCAGCGATGGAGCGAGAGGTGAAGATGAACTGAAGCACACGCTGCTTTCCCACGCCTCTCTCTGTCTCTGACGGCACACATACACATCTTTCTCTCTCTCATTCACACACACACAAACACACACACACACAAACACAAACACACACTTACAACCTTACAATTATGGGTGACTTGCTGATCATTTCGGTGTGCAGTTGCAGTATCACTAGTCTACTACTAGATAAAAGTGGGTCACTCGAGAGTCTTGTCCCATTGTTTGGGAGCTATTATTTATTCTCACTCGAGTGTGGCGAGGCCCCACCGTCCTTTGTCTCACTTCTCAGTGGGTACTGGTTACCCCCCCCACCCACCCACTTCTCTACCTACTTCTCTACCTCTCTCTGTCCGTCCTTGACCACTGGTTGACTCATTATTGCTTCAGGCTCATTGCCAGGGGCTCATGGCTACATGCTTAAAGGTTACTTACCTTGGCTGGTGCAGCTGAAGGCGGTGTGTGAGATTACTACACGGTTACTGCATTGACAATGGCGTGTCAATTTGTTTGGAAGCCTGTCCACTAACATGTGTTTATTTTTTTGATTTTACTGCCAAATATTGGTTTAGAGAGATACTTAAAAAGATACTTAAAAATGACCTGCACCTTAACTTGCTGCAACAAAATTCTGCTTCAAATCAAATCAGGAATAGTAATCCAATAATATAATGTATCATTGTATACTGTATATACTCAATGGACATTCATTAGGTTCACCTGTACAGTGTAATGCAACAAATATAACTGATCTTCCTTCCGTTGTTAACTCATGATGCTTAACATAACTATAATCTATCACATTGTTATAGGGGTGTTAATTAAATGTTATGTTTGAGCATTTAGCCATGGTGAGTGATGTGTTGTCCTTGACTGCATTATAATCAGAGGTGTTTCTTATATTTTGCCCCCTCATGTAAATATGTAAATGGAGTGGGCAAAAAATTAGAAACACCTCTCAGTATATTGTAGTCCACAAATCCACCTTCAAATATGACCTTAGTAATAAATAAATGATTTTATTTTCACAATGTCAATAAAACTGAACAAGATGAATTTTTTTAAAGTAGAAATGATGGCAGAGTTGTAGTGAATCAACGTGATACACAAGTACCTATTTAAGTGGCCACTGAGTGCATTACAGTGTAACATCAAACAATGAGCGATTTACATTCATGAGTATTTTTACTTCAGATAATTGAATTATCGATACTTTTTACTTTACTCGTAACTGAGTATTTTCACACAGTGACCCTCCTGCCTTTACTTGATTAGAGGACAAATACCTCCTCAACAACTGGAAACTGCATGTTGGACTAGAAAGAGGTGTACATGTAAACATTTTACACTCTTGCAGTATTAATTTAGGATGCATGTTAACTATGGAATGTTGTGTTTGACTTACATTGAATGTCAGTAACAACTGCCACTGCATAGCAGTACCTGAACCGCATGTGTTTTCATCTTGCCATAGTATGTAAAAATAAAGTTGTTTATCCAGTGTTCACAATGCAAATCTAATTGATTGATTTTGATTGACATAACTGATGCCTGTCTGGAAGAACTGGTCGGATGATCACTGTCATGGCTAGAAGATTTGTTATGCTTTTACCCCCTTTTCTTCTGCTGTCGAGTTGTAGAGAAGTGGAAATTGTTGTGCTTAGCTGCTCTCTGTATCACTCCAAGACAGAACCGTTACTCAAAAAACCACAAGTATAAACGCTTAATGTCCTTACACTTCTGTCACTAAATTGGGTTAATTGTTTCCATGCACATAGTTGAACTGGTGCTTTCCTACATGTATACTTAAACGGCCTGTCTGACAAGTCTAATGACACACACAAGCACACGCATAACTACTTCTTTGCTCACAGTCGGGTATTCGGCATGCAAGATGTGGGTCACACCTCCTCTCGCACAAAGACTTGTGTGTGTTTATGACCTCTGTATCCCAGTGATATCCCAGCAGTAGCACCGTGTTATCTGTTTCTGCTTGTTGTCAGTACGACAGGTCTCCCGTAGCGCTACAAGAAGGTTGCTTTTGTCTGGGTTATGGGAGCGTATGCACAAATGACACACTGTGAAATCAGACATTAAGGACTGTATGTGGTTCTGGGTTTAAAAACCTGCTTTCTGGATGAATACTTACCTCTAACTTAACACAAAACCCTTGTTTGGGCTTCCCATCATGAAATATTCATGTGCAGCAGAGACAGAGTCTGTCTGCCTTTGTGCCCTTCTGCCTGTATGTATGTCTGTCCGTTGTATTTGCCAGTTGAGATCACCACAGTCAGTTTGTTTAGTAACTTTTTGTCTAATGATAAGGTGTGTGATGCAGTCTTCGTGTGTATGTGTGTGGGTGTTCGTGTGTGTGTGTGTGTGTGTGCATGCGTGTGGTTCTTTTTGTTAAATACTCCTGTCTGTGCACATTGCACAATAAATCCGCCATAATCACTCAGACAGTTTTGATTATTCAGTCTTCTGGTGGTTGAGATTAATCACAGATTCACATGCTAGTCCAAAAGTGGTCACTTTGCATTATTTGGGATTAATATGAAGGAAGACACAATGCATGTGATGACTGGGAAAATAAACACCTGATTCCAAACTCGATCCTAAAACCAAACCCAGTCAAAGACAGGAAGTTGACAAGAGCCTCATGGGAAATGAAAATAATCACCCCCACATTTCAACGCCCCAAAAGCAGACAGTGTCAAATCAAGTCTGGTTCATGTGGCTGGAGTTGTGGTTCTTGTTGTTCTTCTGTGTGTGTCTGTGTGTGTCTGTGGGTGTGTAGGAGCAATATTAACTCAGACAAAATATGTCTTATGACTCATTGTATCTGTCTGGTTAGAGTTTATCTTATTCACTTCAGCAGAAGTTAACAACATGGTATACTTAGCTACAGATGTTAGCTGCTGTTCATGACTTGGATATTTTATTTATTTATTTATTTATTTATTTATTTATTTGGTGTTCACATAGCTTTTCTAATAGACTCATTGAAAAACAGCTACAGATTGTTAAGGAATAACCTTGGATAGTCTCTAACAAGTTGGTCTCCTGTTTACTGTCAGTTTATGAAATTCAGTCAGTCTTTAGTTGCATCATATTGAGAGTTGTAATTAAAATACGCAACGTGCATCATAAACATGTAGTATATCTGAGAAATAAAAAACTTTGTAAAATCATCAGGAGGCCAAACAGGAAATGAGTGTCAAATAAAAAGTAGAATGTAATATTAAAACTGTAATATAACACAGCGGTAGGACAATATCTTGATTCACGTGGCTGCTTTGGGATTTGTCTTCCCTTCGCATTTGTCTTGTTCCTAAATTTTAAGGGAACTTTATAGCAGTTCATCACATCACAGTCCAGCATTCATCTAATATAGAGAACAATGGAAAAATATATGTAGTAGGATTTTTATTTTTAATTTTCTTTACCACTTAGGATTCGAGTCTTTGCGCATTTGCACATGTTCCTTGACAGAGTATGTAATGTGATGCATAACGTCATGCATTTAGCACTGCATTGTCAGAGACTCTCTGTTACCCTGCTTGCCACCCAGTGAGCCGTGTGTGTGCGTTCGTGCGTGTGTGTGTGCGTGCATGCGTGCGTGTGTGTGTGTGTGTGTGTGTGTGTGTGTGTGTGTGTGTGTGTGTGTGTGTGCATGTCTGTGTGGACATGCTAGCAGTGTTTATTCCAGCAGCACACTGATGTGAACGCTCATTTGAACAGAACAACAGGGCTGACTATGACTGAGTATACCAGAGGACAGCTCCATGTGAATAAATACATATATACACAATAATATCAACAAATATGCAGCCACAAACAGACATATAAAAAGCGGCACAGCTCTATGTATATATATAGAAACATTTTCTAGCTCCTTAACCCTCCGTCTCCTTTCTCTCTCCATCAGTCAGACGCTCTGGCGGGCAGATTAGTGGAGCACATGACGCCCACAGGGGAGTAGCTGCATTTGTGGCTCTGCAGAGTTGAGCTGAGAACCTCTGGGAGACTCACACTTTAATTTGATTTTTGCTCTTGAGGTCACAGCTCTATTTCAAGCCAGTTCATGATTTATTTTGTGCAAATTTTCTACACTCTACTCCGTGGTCTCTAGATGGGCTCTTTATGTTATTAGCCAAATGGCTGATTTAGCAGAAGATGTGTCTGCAATTTTATTTTGAGATCAAAATGCACCTACTTTGTTTTGAGACTAATTGTGCCTGTTCGACAGCATCCATCCATATCTGAGTGAGCTGTGAGAGCAGTTTTGGTCAAAAGGCCAAAATGTAAAAGTTGAGCAAAAGTCCAAACAGAAGGAGCAATGTTTGCAATAAGGCCAGTAAATGTGTTCTTGTTCTCTTGCTTTAAAATGATATTTGAAAGCAGCATTTCAAGTGTGAATTCTGCATCAGATGAAATTAAGTTTTGATGAATCACACACTCAATTAGATGTTGTGAATAGATTTTGTGTCCTCTTCTCTTCTCCTCCCTGCAATGCTCCCCTGTGTGTTAGTGTATTTTGCTTGTTTACTCTTGTGCATTGGCCTGTATCAGCGAGTGACCCTTTCGTTTGTGCCTGTGTCCATGCATGCATGTTTACAGCTTGAATGTGTGCCTTTGTGTTTGAATCTCATCATAGCATAGTAAAAAAGTTGCTGTACAAATAAAGATTGATTGATTGATTTTCTATGGACATTAGATGGAGGAAATACAGACAAGGCACAATGGACCTAATATCTCTTGTTAACTGAAGTGTATTAAAAAATCAAAACAATGACAAGAGGATTTTGATGCTCACACAATGTTATGCCTTGCTTGTGAACATTTTCAAAATCATAAACTGTGTTCAAATCTTACTACATCACCAACTCAATGTCCAGCCAGTTGTTCATCTGTCCATCCATCCATTCCTCATATGTAAACCAGAAGTTTTCGCCTCTCCTCTCCCAATGCTGCTGAAAACAAGTCATATTGATATGATCATTAAAAATCTGACTGTGTTAAAGGACAGAACCAGCTATTAGCATGTGGTTTGTATGTGGCGAAATCAGATGCTATTATCACACAGCTCCCATTGCGTTGGATTGTGATCAGAGTTGGTCTGGCTCACATTATCAACTGGATCTCAGCCTGATTCAGCCAGAAATGAATTCGAACCACCACAGGTGTGTTTATATGAGTGACAAGTGATCTGCACACCAGTTTGTTGCTGCATCACACCTCTGCATGTTGAGATTAAATACAAGATACTCTCAGTTCCCCGGTTACTAGTACATTGTGCTAAAAAATTAATGCAGTCAACAGCTGTATCATAAATCCTGCTTTCATGAATGTTAAATTTTACACATGAGTTTGAATTATACTCATGTCCTGTTTTCTCTGGCTTTTCAGCAGTTTGCTGTTTTGGGTTCTGAGACAGGAAGCATTTGGATTCAAGGGCAGCAGGACGAAGGGTTTTCAGTAAAGGAGCTGAACTTTCCTTTTGCTTAACTTCATTACTCTACTGCACATCATGAGAATGCATACACGTCACATATTACACATACTCACAGAGTGATGAGACAGACTTGATTCATGATGACAAAAATGACTCCTTTGTTCTTCCGCTGTATGTCTCTGCTTTTTGGGGTCATATGGAGTTTAATGTTCCTGTATGTCAATGTGATGGTGAGGAAGCTGGCATTTTAAAATGCTGATGGCCTCGTACAAAAAATGCACATCTGGCGTGTGTGTGTGTGTGTGTGTGTGTGTGTGTGTGTGTGTGTGTGTGTAATACAATTGCACGCAAATACACCTCAGACTTGATAGATGGCATACATATGTCCTTGTGGTGCATATGAGGTCATGTTTGCGTAGGCATGTGTGTGTGCCAGTGAGTGGCTCCATGTGTATGTGTCTCCTCTGCCTCGTCCTTGGTATATAATAAGCATGTGGGACTGCGGCTCTCTGCACATCTGTCTGGCGATGAAGAATCCGTGCGGTACTGCTGCGCACCATTTCCGCCACCCAGCTGCCCCACCCCCCACCTGCTCTGCTTTCCCAGTCACTCTATACACACACACACACACACACAAACACAGACATGCACACACACATCAAAGGAGGTCATTTCCACACAGTTTGAGGACGCCTACACTCCGTGGGGAAATCTGCCTTTGTCTGAATGAGTACATGTTCCTGCTGTGCTTTCATCATTTTTCCCCTCACTGCCTAACACTCATCTCCTGGTGTACAGTAAATATATATACAGTATATATAATATATGATATATAGTTTAGCTTGGTTCAGTTTTTAGTTTTTTCTTGTTAGTCTTAGTCCATCAGTCTACCTGTTGGTTACAAAAACTTTAGAAAGGGGAGTTACCTTAATTTCCTTAGGCAGCCATACTGATGTTCTACACCAGATCGGCACTCATTCAGGGTCCTGGGTTGCAATGCCAGACCCAAGAAGTCAATATTTGTGTAGAGAACCGTTTGCCGGCTGGTCTGTTCCACTTCTGTAACCCGGTGATAATTTCTTGTATCAGTTTTTCTTGAAAAGAAACATGTTCATCTAGTTTCTAGTCCATATATTTAGATAAAGTTAAGATCTACTACACAACTTGTTAGAAAGTTAGAATTTGAACTCTCATGCAGCAATTACCATGTTAGTATTTCTAAAACTACATTGGCAATGAAAGAAATCCATCATGGCAGTATGTATAATACGGTATATCGTTGTAATTGCTTCTTCCTTACCTATTATTGAGCCACATTGTCAGCAATCTAGGGTGCAAACATCTACTTGTTCATTCCTGTGACTCGCCTATGTCTAACCTCCCAACCTTATATGCTGCTAAAAGCAGAAATATTAAGTTGGTAAAGTTATTTCCTCATTATTTTAATTAACCATTCCTGGTTTTGAAAAATTATGGCACATGGCAAACCGTTGGCAAAGGTCTGTCACGTTTTAAGCAACTTATCAAAATCAGTGCTTGTATTTGCGGTTTTCGAGGCAAAATGTTTGCCAAAGCAGAATAAAACCAATATTAGCTTTCTGATTTCCTGTAGGATTTGAAGCTTTGAAAGTGCTTATATGCTCTACTGCCCTCTCACAATGTACTATAGTTAAATGACATCCGTGGGCGTACACCCATGCATACATACGAGCCGCTCTGCAACCAGTCTGCAACTGGTTCCATGCTCTCACCTGCTTTTAGTGTCTTGTTACATAAGCTAATGTTACCCTAGCAGGCTGTGTAACTGGCACCTCAATATGAGTCGATATCACCCCAGAGAGATGAAAGGAGAGGAGAGTCAGAGGAGAGTAATGAAGTGATCAGCAGATAGTTTTAGATATGGGAGAAGGAGGTGTGAAAAATAGAGAGATGTGATTTGAAAAGGTAAACAAGGGAAAGAAGAGAATGGAGGAATCAGGGGAATCGGGTGAAGATGAAGATTCGGGGGGGGGGTCTCCTTCCTCCTGATTATGATGGGGTGGGTTTTTTTTAGCTTAAATGTTTACAATTCTGAGCGTCAGTCAACTGCCCTTGTGGCCATGTTTTTAGTTTTCAGCGAGAGCTTGTAGCCTTGATCTGGCTCGGTAAAATCCCCGCTACCGAATCTCTCCATTACCATTCAGCAGAGAAACACAGAAAAGGCATTAATCCTACAGTCCGTGTCTTGCATGCACCCCAGGCCCGTCAGAGTGTTTCCTTTCTAAACACATTCTTTTAACCCAAATTGAATATATCATTCCTCCCTCGAGGCGCCAGGGAAGAAAGACTCTAATTCACACTGCCTCCCTCACTGTCTCTCTCTAAGTAGTTAATGCTTCTGAGAGGCTCCTATCTCATCTCATCTCTCTTCTCCTTTCTTGCTTTTTTTCTCACTAACTTTCTGTCAAACCACATTCTGCTGTTTATGCCTGTCATTTTATCTGTGTTAAGTTGTGTTCATATTTTAGGGGGAATTTTTTTAAGGCTTGACACCCCCCACCCCCCAAAAAAAGCTCAAACTGCATATTTCAAATTTTCCTTCGTCATTCAGAAAACTCTACTGCTGTATGCACATTGAACTTAGCCCTGTCTTGTCTTCTTTTACTCTCTTGCAGCTATTTCAAACTGAGCAGGTAATTTCACTAAAGCTTTACATACTGTTTATACACTTTGATCATAATAATGGTAATATAACAAAAAATGAAATGTTATGTAAACCTCTCTATCTTTAATGCATTAACACTATTTAAAATCACGTTTACTTTCCTTGATAGAGACCTGATGATTTTTAGGGAATGATATAATTATTGTTCTATTTTCATGACATGAATGTTTGGCACTGCCTAATCTTTGAAAGATTAATTAATTCTAATGTCTTTTCTGGAGAATATATTATTTTAAATAAATATATAGAGATATTCTTTTTTTTCTTTTCTTTTTTTTCACGAAAGTGCTTCATCCAGCCTTCAGGTCCTTGTCTCAGATACATACGGGCCCAGACAACCTCCAGCAATACGAGGCTGCCTATACGATGCCTCAGAGGTAAAACCAAGGACAGAAAAGCCCAATAAGAACTTTTGCTAGCTCATTGGACTTAGGCCAAGTTGATAAATAAGGACCCTGATTAGCAAATTTTCTCTTACATCAACAGCTCTCTTGTGTCATCTGGCCACATAGTAAGAGGATAATTTTCAGTGTGATTTCAGTGTGGAAATAAACCTGAAATCATAAAGGTGAGGTTGAAAATGTAGGATTTTGAATGAAAAGTAAGGGGGACATGTCCACTCCATCCCAAGTGGTAATTATACGCTTGCGTATTCCACACTCTTTGTTTTATAGTCTCTATGTCGCCCATGGTTCTATGGATGGATAAACAGTGATATTAAATGATACAACACTTATTCCCAATGTGCTTTTTTTCAAACAGATCTGGAACTGTGGTTTGAAAAAAAAAAAAATTAATTTATGTTTAAAATCATCTCTTGATTTAATGACATGGATTGATAGATTGTCGATGGTCGGATGGATTGATGGAAACGGATGCGCTTTTCTTCGAGAAATCTCCTAATGTATTAGTAAGTGAGTATTTTTTCAGGGCTTTCCCATAGTTTGTGCGCTTTTTGTATCCATGCATTTATTACATAACACACTGTACTATACCAGTACAGTGTTACTGAAGTTTTATTCAAAGTTACTATGCATATATGCATGTATTTTATAGAGCTGCATGTTCTTTGCTTCCAGTCTTACTGGCAGACACATATTTACTTCCATATGCGTAGCCATATGTGTATTTCTATTTTGAGCATATTTCCTGTTAGTTTATGTTTATGTGTAGCTGTTGACTGTCAGTTTGACATCGGGTTATTATGAGTCATGTCCTTGTGGCAGAGCAATGGAGGACAGAAAGCCTGCATGCGTTTCCAGAGGGAAGCAGATAAAGAGTACACACACACTGACAGGTCTACCAAGAGCTTCCTGTGTGTTTCTGCTAGGTCCTGTTGCCAAGGAGACCAGGCCTGCATTGAACACATCCAATAAATACCTGGGAGGATTTAGGAGTGGGAGTGAGGGGTGGGGAGGAGGTTGCTTCATTCAAACATCCCTGTTTATCATGTCACAATGCAGCTGTAAAGAGACTACAAATACCATGCAGTTGTCCTGGCTGCTTTACACTGTTGGTCTTAACATTGCAAGTGTCCTGTGCAAGCCATCAAAAATCCTTTTTCCTTTATAAGACCTGAGCATTTTTAAGTTTCATAAAACCGTAAATTGTTTTTTCCTGTTTGACACAGCTGTCAGTTGGAGCAGGAAAAACAGCATAGAGAGCGGTCCATCAGGACAGGGATGGGGTCTAGCAGTGGATCCCGCATGGAGGAGAATCAAATAGCAAACTGGCTCCCCATGACTAAGTCCCAGAGGAGACTGTGGATAGCTGAGCCCATAACCTTCAAGAGACAGCAGCAGACAGCCAGAATAGAGATAATTGAAATGACTGTCTGTGTAGGCACTGACTCCTTTTTTTTTTTTTTCATCTCCCTAATTATTCAGTGTCCTCATTTTTTCAATTGTGCATGTGTGTTCACACGAAGAGAGGAAAGGCTGAGAGTCTCTTTTGGTTTTGGAAAGCATGGATAGCCTCCATAATATCATGCCTGCGTATTTGCAAGGCATATATGGTGAAAGAGGGCGTGTGTGTGTGTGTTTGCAGGTTTTAGAGCCATTATGGGAATATGTGAGTGCTGGGTTCAGGTAATTGATGCTGGGACTCTTGAAACTGGCAGACAGTCAGACTGGCCCAGTGCCAGTGTGGGGAGGGGGGAGGCGGAGAAGATTAGAGAAGAGCAGATATAGAAATTCCATGGCAACCAGATTGGTTGAGAAATGCATTAAAAAGATATTAAATTTTTCTCTTGTTCTCTCCTCTGCTTACCTTAATGTTATTGACACAGTTTAATAAGAATTTTTTACTTCAAAGAGTTGATTATACAGATATCAAGAAACAAATGATAAGGCAGACAGATACAGGTTAGATCCATGTGTGCATAAGCAATCGAGTATGCTGCGTGTGAGTCACCATGCCGGGCTGTCGCTCACCGTTTTCACCCATTGCTGATTTGACCAAAAAATCACCATTCACTAGATATTAACCTGGGATGCTTAATTCCTGCTGGTTATATTTCTTTAGTAGCGTGAACAGAAGCCTCCTCTGTATCTTGACAGGTTACCTAATCAGAAATGAAATGCTCTTCCTGTTGGCTGTGGTAACCCAGGCAACAGTTCCCCTGGAGACTGGCTTTGGCAAATCTCTATGGTCCGTTTAGCAAAGTCCTAACGCGTGTCCCCTGAACAGCTCCAGCATAAAGCAGCAGTTTATTGCCCTGAGCAGCGATGATGCTGTGGCTTGTGTTTGACCAGAGATTAGGCAGATCGGGGCCCTTTGTGCTCGCTCTGCTGTTTGTCGATGATAAGCACTGCTGCAGGCCGCGACGCCTGCAAAGGGAGCTGTGGGAGAGGGGAAAGGGTTAAGGTAAACGGAATGTAGCCCTTTCAGTTTGTTTCCAGGTTTGATACTTCAACCATATATCATTAATTGATGATATTCTTAATGCTGCAAAATGTTCCAGTTTTGCATTTCTAAAGCAGGGTTTATTGCTATTCATTTGTTTCTACAGGGAAATCAGAAATGACCTATTCTGACCTTTCGTACAACCATTGAAAATTTAATATCCCATCAAATAAGGCTACTTCTCTACCTGTGACAGGAAATGCATTTATAAAATTAAATTTCAATGTGAAATTGATAGGATCTTGCAGTGTAGAGAGTTCTCACATGACCAAATAAAATGATTTTACATGTATACTTGAATTTTTATATATTTACCAACTGTCATACTTGCCATGGTTATGATTGGATGCCACATTCGAATATTGCATAAGAATGTCAGTTGTAAAGGCTATATGAAGCCAATTGCAAAATAATATAGGGAGACAGAAGTCCAGCTGTTTGGCACAAAGGCCTAGCAGTTGTTCTGGTTTCCTAGCGACAATCTCAGCAGCAAGAGAGCAACATTACCGGCATTACAGGACTCTGAGGATTGTATTGGGAGTCTTGCAATGTGCTTTGGAGATGAAATAAGGCTACAAGCACACACTGACTGAATGCCAGCCGACTGTATGAAGGATATAAATGTCTGAAGAACACATGTCCTACACTGGAGAGAAAGCAGTGACACTTCATAGTTGCTCAGGTGGGAGCTCCTTCTGTTTACACTGCAGTAGTCTCTGGTAGCATGCGCCTCACAACTGAAGAAATAAATGATCTGTGCATTGAAGTAGCTTTTTATTTAGAAAACCACCAAGCTTGTTAGGGTACATTTAAGTAATCCCTGTTATCAACCTCCAGCTGGTTGATGCTAGTTTGGCAGCTGCTGTGTTTCTAGACTCTATTTCCAGGACTCTTGCAGCCCTGCACCTAAACAGTACACGATACACTGCATAATCCCGCAATCATAAAAGTCAAACCTCCTCACATTATAGAAAGTGTTGAGCACACAAAACCGAGTCTGCCTATGTAGAATTGCTTCTCCTGGGGAACTAACAAAAAGCAATTTAATTACCTGGTCTTGGTCTGTTGATTAATGGTTAAACCAAAAGCTCCTCCCATCCATGTTGCCACGGTTACCGTCAAATGTAATTGAATCATTTTATTCTTTGTATGAGTTATTGTTAATGACTTGTGCGGAAGATAACAACCAAGAAAACTAACAGAAGAAGTGCAATAGTGCTCTGAGTAGTTGTTCATGTAATTATTGTAGAATTACATATGTATGCAGATCTGAGGATAATGTGGCACAAATAAAAACTCGAAAATAATCCATTTTTACTGGAAGGGCTTGTCAGTAGTAATTAGACTAAATCTATTGCTTGGATTTGTGGCTTGTGGTAGACATTTGCTCAATCACTGATGTTTTACAACTGTAACCAAAGTGTCTCGAATCAGATCCAAAATGCAAGCAGGGTCAAATTATCTATCACACATCAGACATGGTAAAAAAAAAAAAAAAGTTAAGCAATCATTCATCAGGCTTTACTCCTGCTTTCAAAACTATCTCTGTCATTCGTGTTTTCCCGGACAAAACAAAGCCAAACGACATGTGGAGACCCAACGTCTTCAATCATTTTATCATTTTATCATTATTATCAGTCATAATAGCCGAACTGCACACACATTTAACCACTGATATGGGACCGATAGAAAGAGAGTTAGTTCTATATTTTGATTTACTGACTCACTCATATCAGTCAGTTTTTTTAAGCCATTTTGGTCCAATTGACACTTTCATGATTTCAAGACATGATAACATATCTAAGGGGAGGTATGTGTTGTCAATATCTGACAAAAGCCAGTGTGCATTTTCTAGCTGGTGGTTTTATTGATTGGGGTAGTATTACTGTTTGGTAATTGGATTTCAGCTCCAGCTCCAGGCATACATGGATACACACACACACACACACATACACACACACACACACACAAACACACACACACATAGACACAGACACAAAGACGCACAGTAAAACAAAACCAATGTGACCTTTGTCCCCACTCCTCCAATGCGTTAACCTCTAACCTCTAACCTTTGCTCTGCTCTGGGTCTCTACTGCTTCTAGCCTCCGGCCTCCAGGAACAGACGCATGAAAACACTTAACACCTGTGATTGTGTGATAGTATTTTGTCGGACTATATATTTCTATAATGTCATTTTTATTAGCCATGTCAATAAAGGCTCCAAGGATGGCAGTGTTGGCTTGTCGATCCCTTCACCAGTTTTTTTCCATACTCAAATATCACAGCCACTATTGGATGGATTGCCATTAGATATGGCACAGACATTGTGTGTTAATTCATCCAATACCTCGGTTTTTACCAAATACTTGTAAAACTGAAGATAGTCCCTTCAGCTTGAGGTGAACTTTTATTCAGTGCTTTTTAGAAATTGCTAGCATGCTAACACGTCACATGCCAAACAGTATCACGTTAACACATTTTTCTTAATAACCTGTCAGTGTCATCACTGTTCACAGATTTCCAGCTTGTCCAACAACAGTCACACCGCTATGAAAACCTATGCAACACATCACCGAATCATAACTTATTAAAACAATTTGTTTTTCTAACGCAAGGCAACAGATTTGAGTATTCTTTCTAAAACTGTCACAAATTGAACTTCTTACCACTGATTTTCATAGGTCAAAAATGAGCTCAATGACTGTTTTCTAGTCAATTTCAGCCATTTATGTTTTAATTTTTAAAGTTTGGCCACACATTTTAAGCTTCTTCTACAAAGGTAATCCAGACTTCGCTGTTTGTGGAAGGAGTTGTCATGTTGATCTTTAACTGTGGCTCTACAAGAGTATTTTCATTCTCCCAGCTATGATTTGATGAAATTAGATTAATTCAATTTAATTCCAGTCAAACTTTGGCCTACTGGTTCAGAGATCCTAACACGTGCTTTAGGTCTAACTACGATGGATTCAAAGATAAAGGAACTGCGTTTCTGTCGGTTGCCTTAGCTCTATTTTCGTCGAGCACATTAGAACATTTAAAACCCACACATTACTTGCGATAGGCTACAGAGTGTTTTGCAGATAGCCATGGAGATTTAAGTGCCAGCTTCAGTGTAGATAAATTAATGAGGCCGCTCCCCGCCCACGCAGAAACGCGCGCAATGGTCGCGGTGCTCAAGATGCATTAAGAGTGTCAGAGGGCTGAGGTCTGCCCTCAAGATTTACCGCTGCGGTGCGATCACAGACTGGCTCCTGCTAAAGGCCCACTTGGAAAGGATATGAGAGGACAGCAGACATACACAACAAAGGGGAAGAGATGCTGAGGAAAGATAGTATTTAGAAGAAGGGAAAGCAAGAGAGAGAGAGAGAGGAAAGCTCCCCTGTAGTGTAATGTGAAAGGAAAGTGCAAAGTCGAGCAGAGATAAGAATGTGTTATTGTTACTATTATCTTCATCAGATACACAAGCAAGTCAGTCTACACTTAAGACCCATCTTCTCCCTTCTATGTTAAATATCCCATAGTCTTACCATTTGCTGACTTAACAACCTAAAAGCCAAGCTTCTTCTATTTTTCATCATACATTACCATCTTTGTCTGTACAAACCGCAGTCTAATGAGTTCCGGCCATGTTCCAGAGCAGAGCTGGTAATTTAGCATGCTGTATTATTAATCAGAGTCTCTGTGTGATTTTGCAGCAATTTGAACGCTTATTTCCCACATAATGCTTGGGGGGGGGTCGGGGTAATGAGTCTCCTTCCTAATGACTTTAGCAGTTGACGGAGAAGACACGACAGGCGCTTATGGAATCAAAGGGTTTGTCTGGCAGGATGAGTGTAGAGTTGTGTGTGTGTGTGTGTGTGTGTGTGTGTGTGTGTGTGTGTGTGTGTGTGTGTGTGTGTGTGTGTGTGTGTGTGTGTGTGTGTGTGTGTGTGTGTGTGTGTACACGTCTTGAGCATGTGTCCACTGAGACAGGAGAGATTTCTCCTCGAAAGTCTTGTGTGATCAAAGGAGGCGACGCCGGCAGGAACGAGAGAGAGAATCTGAAAAGATGTAGACTGAATTACAGAGAGAGGGAGAGAAGTGTGGGTACAGAGGGGGATATAAAACATACACGACCGAGGGAAGCTGACAAAACACACAAGTTACAAAATATGGCTGTTCGTCCTCCAGCCTGACAGACTCTGTGACTGTATGATTGGTTGTGTAATTATCTTTGCGTCCATGTCTTTATTTCCACTGTAATTATGTTTATTCATGCTTGGATCAGATCTCTATCTGCTACCTCCCTGTCTGCCTGTCAACTTACGCCTTTTCTACGTCTCTTTTCATCTGTTTCCCCTTGCTAGTGAATCATTTCTGTTGTTTTTATTCGTATTCCGGTTTGTCTACTTCCCCATATTTTAATCCTGACTTATGACAGTGGTGCAATATGTGCTTCTGGACTTCTGGAAACTCTTGTCAGCATAAAAAAAAGAATTCAAACAACTGAAATGTTGAAACCAGTAGTCAAATAATCAGTTTGTCAGTTGAAACAAAAGCCATTGACGAAAACATCAACATTTTTTTGACATAATTATTAACAAAATAGCCGGCAGAGGTGAAAAAGGTCAAGTAAGTGTAACTTAATGCACTAAAAATCTGTTTTTCTAAGCATACATGCTTAGAAAAATAGGTTTTGTGAGATTTTATTACAACTTTTCTGATGGTGCTTTGAAGATGAATTGCCGTTAAAAAAAAAACTGATAATGAAACATGATGAGTAATATTAATAGTAATGTAGTAGTAATATAGCATTATCCTGCAAAAATTAAATATCCTATAACATTCAACATATAGTTTATGCTCATACGTACATACGTTGAACTGAGATTTTTGGGGCGAACAGAGTCAAACATGTTTTTGAGAGGAGGGAGGCTTTAAATTTCAGTACCCAAGAAGTTCTTCTGATATCTCACCAAGCAGTGCATGATGTAGCCAGAGGCAGTGCTGCAGCTGAAACGAACTCATCAATGCAAGCAGCCTGGCTGTCATATCTGACAGTGTTTCTGTTTTGGTGCCGGAGGTTTATGGCATGGAGAAACATGAACAAACAGTCCCCATCTGTTTCCATGAGCAGTTTTGGAAAATTTCGGAAACCATGCAAACATTTAAACATAAGAAAAAAGCTTGGTAGCACTGTGAGTAAACAAAGCAGCATTGCAGTCACACAAGTATAAATATCCTTTTTCCTCCTATCATATCATGTCTCCTCCTCTGAAGGTGTGATTTCAGGCTGAGCTCTTTTCTGTGTCGCCTTGCTCTTTCTCTCGGGGCTCCGTCCTTAGACAAAGGGATGAATGCGCCACCACTGCAGGTGGCGCTGTTTGTTTTTAAAGGAGCAGCATCTCTGACTTGGCAATCGTCCTAACTTTATAACTGAAAACGGCTGCGGCTCCTGCTCCTGCTGCTGCTATGTCGATTCCACAGAGATTATCAACAAGGAGGCAAAGAGATTACCTCCTGGAAACAAATTGGTTTATTATGATTTCTCAGCTTGAGTATGTTAATAATGCCAGGCAGCGGTAACACGGACATACCAGCAGATAGAAATCAGGCTGCCGTGATTGCTGGTTTGATCGGGGAAACAGTATTCACGATAAATAGAGCACAATTGAAAAAAGCGATCACAAACGTTACTGCCCTCAGCCACAGTGGTGTGTGGTCCTCAGGCCTCTCAAAAGAGCAATAGAAGTACAAAATAAATTCATGAAATAAAACAAGCTGCCAGGGACACATTGCATCTGCAGAGATACTGATTTGTGTTGCCAAATGAGCACTTTGCTTGTTACATGGAGTCAGAGGCAGCCAAATCCTTTACAGCAACTCTGTGAAGAATACCTTTAGGATTTATCTCTGTCTTTTGAGAGCCATTTTGCTTTCCGGTATAGCTTCGCTGAATGGTTTCTACGAGGGTTTTGAAGTGGCCAATCTGAAGTCAAGTCAAAGCGAAGCATTCCTCTCCATAGTCGCGTCTTCTGAGAGGGTGAAGGGAGCCGCCCCTCTAGATATTCATGGCTAAATTGCAGACATTGAGGAGTTTAAGAATAGAGCCACCCATGCACATCGAGGCACTGCATCTGGCCTCTAATGACAAGATACTGACATATATCAAATTAACTGCTGTCAAGTGCTTTTGCTGTCGCAGGATTGCGAGAGAAACGTTGTGTTCAAGTTCATTTGACGGCATGTCTTCCCCCCCAGCGATGCTGTAGCTTAGGCTTCACTTTAATTTCCACAGCTTTCCACTTCCATGTGCCTACCAGCACCCCCACCCCCAATATTCTGTGCTAAATCATCTCTAAATTGGATATTTAGGGGCTGGGGGAACTCAGGGGAAGGAAGTCCTCTCTTTCTTTTCCTCTCCTTGCAGAAATTCTCCCGTTCCATCATAGTTTAGAGTAAACCACTGCATTTAAATTTGACACCATTTTTGAGAGGCAGTAATGAAAATTGCAACATTATTGGAGAGACAGGGCTACATCTCCTTTATCTCTGGTATCCAGATTTAGCTTTTCAATATGATTAGCCCACCAATACCAACTGTGTCCTGACATTGAATATGAATCAGATTTACGGGGGGGGGGGCTGGAGGAGGCCATTAAAACGTACAATTCGATCTCTGATTACTTTCTCCTCCCTCGACAAATAGCTGGATTAGGAGAGAGTGTTGTAGCGTAACATCAGGATCCTATGGGGCTGGGTGGGGCTTTAAGGTAAGTGTGTGAATCCATTTGTATTTTGTGTGTGTGTGTGTGTGAGAGAGAGAGAGAGAGAGAGAGAGAGAGTTGGGGTTATATTAGCAGTGTTGGGATGACAGGCCTCCTCCCAGAGTTCAATAAAGGCGTCACCAGCCGGGGCAGATTTACGACGGCCTCTGCCGGAGAGGAAAGCATGATGGGGGATGGAGAGGCAGCTCTTGCTGTCAAGGGTATCTTATACCTCCTTAGAGAGTCACTGCCTCCCTTTCTCTCTAATTTCATGGCTCTCACTCGGTCGCGGTGTCTCAGTCTTCTCTCTCATTGTTATTTATCATTTTCTTTTTCATTGTAGTCATTTTCATAATCATTTCTGTCAAACGTTGTTTTTTCCTGTTTTTTGTTTGTTTGGTTTTTTTTTTGTTTGTTTTGTTTCACCCCTCCTTTTCACCGGCACCACACAAAGCCTTGCAGGGCTTTAGGCAACAATTGTGTCATTTTTCTGTTGACCACAGCTCTTTATCTCATTTAAACCCCAGAGAAGCCTTTTAATTCCTTCTCTATGGGAGAATGAGCGAGGCAAATAGATTGTTGACTCATTCATCTTTTTTTGTAACAGTAGGTGTAAATGTTGTCCATTATCACTAAGTGCAAGAAAAACTGAGACAGTCAAAAAAAGGAAACTGGAAATGAAAGACTCGTATTCAATCTTAATAGAGAGGTATAAGTCGAAAGGAGAGAAAAACTGAGAATAGCACGAGTCAAAGAATGAAATAATAGAAGAGATAATGTTGAATGGCCTCTAAAAATTACTTCTCACAGCACAGCAGCAAAGTTACATGAAAGCGACTCTTGTATAGGACAGGAACATCATTTTTCTACAGAACTATTGTGTCCTTAAAGAAATAGCTGGTTTTGAGAGAGATTCTTGTTAAGAGTAAAAGAAGAGGATTGACACACTTTCAAATCTGTAAGATTGATATGACGCTGGAGCCAGCAGAACTTTAGTTTAGCTTAACATAAAAGACTGGAAGCCAGGAGAAAGAGCTAGCTTGGCCCTGTCTATCTAAATAATAATGATTCTGATAAAAAATAACTGTAAGACTTTGAGTTGTGTTAAAACATGTTAAATAGTGAATATAGAGGTGCTAGTAGGCAGATTTCAGGCAGAGACAGGCTAGCTTTTCCTATCAAGCCAGTCTTCAAGCTAAGCTGTGCATAACATTTGCTTGGTTTAGCTCTATATAATTAAACAGCTGCAAACGGCTCCAGTGTCCAGTGTTCGAAATTTCTGCCTTCTGTTATATAGGACATCCCATCAACAGATTAGTGTCACATGACACCCTGACACCCTGACACCGTGACACCCTGATACCCCGATACCCCTCTGTTGCCCCGCCGGTGATATTGTTTTGGAAAGACCCCTCTGTTGCCATGCCAGCAGAGAACCAGCTTTTTCCCAGCCTGATTGTAGTTTTCCACCTGCAGCAGGAAAAAAGACCTGTTCCCCTCCCCAACGTTGTTTCCATGTAAACATTTTAAAGGAGAGTGTGTGTGTGTGTGTGTGTGTGTGTCTGTCTGTCTGTCTGTTTTTTATTTTTATAGTGTGAAGCAGAGTTTTTTTGTCAATAGCTCTAGGAAGAAATCAATGTTTTGTTTTGGGGGTTATTCTTTGGAAACATAAACATAAGACGCTACTGCGTGCATGTCTGTGTATGTATTTTCCCAGCTCCCTAGGCATATGTGTTAGTTTATCTGGCATATTTGCACTTGATTCTTTTCACGAGGGGAAATGTTTGGAAAGCAAGAGGCGGGGGGGGGGGGGGGGCTCAGGAAGAGGAGGATGTTGATTGGTGAGCTGCACGAGGATGAAGAGGGCAGCGGTTGGGGCCACAAATCAGCAGAAACACAAGTGAGCAGGGGCAGAGAAAGAGGGAGGGAGGGAGGGAGGGAGGGAGGGAGGTGAGGTTAGAGGCAGTGTCTGGGCCACGATGAGGTCAGATGTGGACAGACTGAGCCTGGTGTTCGACGACTACAGGCTATAGTGACCCATTAACAAACCTGTAGAGCTCAGTCCCTCCCCCACTAGAAACTGCAGGTCATGCATATACTCAAGCTCTATATGTTCAGAAAACACATAACATAATGTAATTATATGCTTAGATGGTTCAGAGATATATGTGAACACTAAATTAGGAAAGCCTATTAGAAGACTAGTAATGGTCTCAAAAGCTATGATATATTTTAATAATCCTTAATTTGTTTATGTAAGAAAACTTCAGAATTTGTCTTGTTTTATTTGTAAAAGCAGATAAAGTTAAGCTATTTAACTTCTAGCTTTTGTTTCCCTATCTACTTTAGAGACATAGATCCCAAGAAGAAACTCTGGGGAAGACACACTTTAGTCAGAGTCAGAGCTGTGATGGTTCATTTGGCATTTCATGCATTTCATGTTTATCAACAGTTTATTTTTATTATTCAGGCTTGTGGTTTTAGGTCTGGGACTGTGCCTTCTTTTAACCAAAAGATGGACACATACTAAAAAGTGTTTGAATGCTCAGTGTTTTTTGGCCTCGAGGCTGTGTGTGGGCACTAAAGGCATTCCACACACACTCACACATGCACTCACACACACACACACACACACACACACACACAAAAACCCACAGACAAACATATGCATATACGCCACCCTTAGTGTGTTTCTAATGACGGCATTTTTTCAAAACAAGATGGCAGGGAGATTAAACATCTGAAATTACTCTAGAGTTCTGGAGAACCAACTGGAGGACTCATTTTTTTAAACTTCAGCCATCAATGTTATCCTCTCTTATATGAGTACACAGAGGTGGGGTCTGGAAAAAAAAATGATAATGGCACTCACTCATTTCCCACTTGGTGTTTTTCACATCCACACCCTGTATGTTTACACAAGGCTTATAAAAATTTTTTTTTTCTTTTTGTTCACACATTGCCTTCTAAAAGTTTTTGTTGTAACAAGCTAATTCAAAAGTTAACCTCTGGTTACTCAGTAATACTGTCTGTGCTCTGATACAGGCTCACTGTGTATGTGTTTAAATAAAATCTCACCTAAAATGATACTGCAGTGAAATTTAGTCATTGCTCTGCAAGTTATGAAAGGTTACAGGATGAAGGCAGGAGTTAATATTAACACAAGCATATTAATAAGCAAGAGAAAATCTGAGATATGTAAATAACAGCTTATGTCCAGCAATTGAAAATTAACAGTGGCAGTGCATACTAAGAATAAAAATGAATGGAAAATGAGTAGTATACTACTCAGTTTGGTTTGCTGCAAGGTTTGGCATTGTGGGAAGAGACTGTTTGCACACAAACACACACAGAGCCTCTATGTTGGTCTTTGCCGGGCAGGATGCCATTGGTTGAAGCAGGCACAGTGGGCGGCACCCACCCACAGGCAGCAGCGAGTACACGGAGCGAGCAGTGGGTGGGCTGAAGGTCAGACGGGCCCCGGACACACTCGCATTGTTCTTTCTTTCTTTTTCTGTCTTTTTTTCCCCTCACTTCATGACCTATTACTTTAAGAGCATACGTCTGTGTGTTTGTTTGTGTGTGTGCCAGTGTAAACCAAAGATTTCTGTAAATGATATTGTAGATGCCGTAGAGGCAGAAAATTAAAAGTACTCGAATAGAGTAGATGTCAGTTTTAAAGTTGCAGAATGCTCTTAATTGGTGTGAACTGGTGAGCGTTGTGTATGTGTGTTTGACTGTGGCATGTTATTAGTCTGAGTCAGCACAGAGGAGGCCCAGCCAGCTCTCTGAGAAGTGTGGCCTTGTTGAATGTCAGAGTGGGAGGAGATGAGCAAAAGGACTTCTGTGACATTCACAGATGCATGAAGTCTTCCCCCCAGCTGTTACACACCAGATTCCCCGAACCGCTGACTGTGCTCTCTCCTCCTGGAAGCTGAACAATTTTAACTCACCAAAAAATGTTCAATGGAAGCAACGGCCTGAACTTTGAACGAAACCATAACCGCATTCAGTGTCACATTGTAAAAAAGCCTTTTGTAGTCAAATTGTACTCTTTTTGCATCCAGCTCACTGACCTTTGTTTCTTGTTCTCTGTGTCGCTCCCACCTCTCGTTGTAAAGGGCAGCCCGTATAATCACAGGCAAAACCAGAGCTGCTATTTTCCCACAGATAAAGAGAAGCGAGTCGGAGGGAGGTTGATGAAAATTTCCCTTTCTACATTCAGTCTTCAAATGATTTGAACCTTGACCCAGTTAGTAGTTGGCCTTTTTAAGGGCTTGCTCTCGGAGCGTTTGTGTTGTTTGAATGCATGAACAAAGATGCAGGGGGAAACTCATTTTGTGTGCCCCAGTTTCCAGAACTGCATTAATTAGTGTTGGAAATTAATTCTTAAATGATAAATGTCTGTGAGCATGAGGCCAACTAGCAAATGTGAGGCAAGATCTTGCCCAGCATGCACTGTGACATCAGGTGAAAGTAAGGGGTTTATGTAGATTAAAGATTACTCTAGTTATGTCTTGCAAAAGATATGCAATTATGTTTGGCATCACCAAATGCCAGTTGTGTACTGTTTCCCCACCAGCTTCATAGTAGGGATGAATTTGGTGAGAAATATTTAAAAATCTAGGTTCCACAACATTGTATCGACAGCATTTAACTGATTGTCTTTCAATATATAGCACATCCTAAGTATGTGTTTGAAATATAGTTACTGAGATACCAAAGCAGTGGCTGTAACTAACTTTGATGGAATTCAGATGGTCTTTCCAATAAAAAAAATTGATAATTTGATCATTTTAACTGTAAATTGTCTCACTCAATGTATCCAAGTGAAAAAAAATGAATAATCTGTATTGCACATAAGGTTTGATCATTTTATGTGTTTATGTTATAAAGAATTTCTTTCAGCATATATTGTATATTGTAATCAGATTTGATAAAACTCCAAAATATGGATATAAATATCAGTATGAGTCAGGCTGTACTGTAAATATACATCAGATCGATGCATACTTGGTTGTTGTATGTTGGTTCTTCATCTCTCTTCTGCAAAATGTCTCATAAAGCAGAAACATCAAGAAAGTTGAAAGAAACGTAAAAGATACTTACTTAACCTTTGATTCTGTCCCATCACAGATGGCCATTTCACCGGGACCCCTCCTACATATGGTTACGATGCAGACCGGGCAGAGGAGCAGCGGAGGCACCACGACATCCTGCCGTACATCGATGACTCGCCGTCATCTTCACCGCACCTCAGCTCCAAGAGCCGCAGCAGCCGGGACACTCTCTCCTCGGGATCGTTGGAGTCCTCCAAGTCGGTCTGTATACTGTCCTTCCACCTACTGGCTGATGTTCATGTTTGGGAAGTCAATTTTGAACTCGAAAATAGTGGTCGATGTTGTAGAAGTCCACTGCAGTTTGCCAAATTTTCTCAACAGTCATTTTATATTGGACTAAGGACAAACCAAAGCTGTGAACTATTTAAAATCAATACATAGTTTTATTAATACAAGATACAAAGTATTAATACCATATGAGTATACAATTTTACAAGCATGGCTTGTATGACTGTCGAATGGCTAATACTTACTTTGACCTCAATACAGTCCAGGAAGTGGGCTAATCTATTCTTACAGCAATCCTGCTCCATCAAAAGCTGTCAAGTGATGAGAAATCAAATCTGCCATTTGAGAGGATTGATAAAGGACAATATCTCCTCCCTCATAACCCCAGAAGCAGTCGGCCGTGGAAGGAACTCATCCCCCTTAAGAGTCTGGCTTTTTCTCATCTATGGTATTGGGCAGAATTACCTATCACCTCCATCACCGCCTTCACTGCCTTTATCCTCTTACCCTTCCTCCCCCCTCCTTCGCTCTTTCTTGTCTACGGGGAGAAAACCAATGATCTATGACGTCTGGTGCTCTTCAAGGGTTACCATGGGGAGAACACACACATGCATGTCTGTATACAGGCACACACACACACACACACACACACACACACAACACAAGAGTCAGCAAAGACGAAAATGAACATGGATGCTACAGCCTGGATGTATTTTGGTCTAAATGTTCATATTTATTCTATTTGACTTTTTTCTATCTATTATATATGTTATAATTTTCTCTATTGTTTATCATTTTTTTGTTTTATTTATACCTTTCATCAATTTTTCAACGCATTATTTTTTGCACCAAAGAATTTGTGGGTAGCAAATGAACATTCTGCAGCCATATATTTGATCAGAATATGGGGGTATCGTGGGAAAATGTAATAAGCTAATACTGCCTCTCTCTCTCCACCGTGCCCTTGGTGGAAGTAATCGCATCAGTGGACATGAGGCAGTTTCAGCTACTCTGCCTCCTTAGTCTTTGCTCAGAGTCTGGGCAGACTAGAGGGAGCCTGTCAATCTGACTGATGGCTTGAACCTGCCAATAAATGATGATTCCCTTGACTGCACCCGACCTTTGACCTGTGAGCTTGTAACTCTCACAGATTTTAATTGACACACATGCATGTACACACACACACACACACGTTTCTGCCTGAGTTTGCACAAACCACTTTCCTCTCTTGTGTACACAAGTGTACACACGTCTTTTTTTCTCAGAGCAGAATGATAAATTTGTTGTGGAAGAGACGGAAGAGGGTTTGCTGAGTAAACATTCACTTTTAGAGGCAGAGAAAACCTGACGCAGTAGGTGTGTGTGTGTGTGTGTGTGTGTGTGTGTTTAGGGTTCGCAGAGGCAGCATCCGCTGGTCAGTTAAATATAATGTAAAGTAGGACAACAATTAATTCATCAACAAATTGTCCAAGCAGCCAGACAGTCTTTCAATAACTGCCAAGAAAATGGAGTTACCATCGTTCTTGATCTGCCCTTGGACACGGCTCCTTTTTCAAACAGTGTCCCAGTCTGCTTCTCTAATTGATGAGTCAGAGCCAAGACAGGCTCTGATTGGCTCTGTGGGAGCTGATGGTTTTATGATGTCACTGTGATGAGTCATCACCACCAGTGATACTGCTGATCTAATTTTCCAAAGTGGATCGTGTTCTCTCATAATCTGACTCTTCCCTGCAGTGGAGAGGGAAAAGGGGGGCTCACTGATGGGAAGTCAGCTATTGACATACCACAGCTGTGATCATTTTCAACAATCTTCCAAACACACCGACCACACGTTTCACAAACAGCATCTTTTAATCTTAGTGTACAGCATGAGACCTCCTCATAGGCAGATCAAGGACAGCCAGGCACCATTCAATTTTTTTTCCCTCACCAGGTAAATTGGAATTCCTATTTTCTTCTCAGGCATTTTATGCCTTTGTTAGTTAGTTGACAGTCAAGAGACGACATGAAAAGAAGAAGTGAGAGATGAGAAACAACATGCAACAAAGGTCCTCGGCTGGAATCGGACCTGGGACCTTGAGGCCACAACCACAGGGAGCGGTCATTTCTTTTCCTATTCTGTAAACACCAAACCCCTGTATTGAAATCTACCTATAAATAATCTATCACATCTATAATGAACCTTCACTCTTCTCACAGCTTGTTTTCTTGTGATTAAAATCATGGCTTGATGAGGCATCAAAATCCCATCCAGAATCCCCAGCAGACACCAGCTCCATCAGTGTCAATCACATCAGGCCGAGGAGCACTTTAAATACCCAGAAGTGTGTGTGTGTGTGTGTGTGTGTGTGTGTGTGTGTTTAGGGTTCGCAGAGGCAGCATCCGCTGGTCAGTTAAATATAATGTAAAGTAGGACAACAATTAATTCATCAACAAATTGTCCAAGCAGCCAGACAGTCTTTCAATAACTGCCAAGAAAATGGAGTTACCATCGTTCTTGATCTGCCCTTGGACACGGCTCCTTTTTCAAACAGTGTCCCAGTCTGCTTCTCTAATTGATGAGTCAGAGCCAAGACAGGCTCTGATTGGCTCTGTGGGAGCTGATGGTTTTATGATGTCACTGTGATGAGTCATCACCACCAGTGATACTGCTGATCTAATTTTCCAAAGTGGATCGTGTTCTCTCATAATCTGACTCTTCCCTGCAGTGGAGAGGGAAAAGGGGGGCTCACTGATGGGAAGTCAGCTATTGACATACCACAGCTGTGATCATTTTCAACAATCTTCCAAACACACCGACCACACGTTTCACAAACAGCATCTTTTAATCTTAGTGTACAGCATGAGACCTCCTCATAGGCAGATCAAGGACAGCCAGGCACCATTCAATTTTTTTTCCCTCACCAGGTAAATTGGAATTCCTATTTTCTTCTCAGGCATTTTATGCCTTTGTTAGTTAGTTGACAGTCAAGAGACGACATGAAAAGAAGAAGTGAGAGATGAGAAACAACATGCAACAAAGGTCCTCGGCTGGAATCGGACCTGGGACCTTGAGGCCACAACCACAGGGAGCGGTCATTTCTTTTCCTACTCTGTAAACACTAAACCTCTGTATTGAAATCTACCTATAAATAATCTATCACATCTATAATGAACCTTCACTCTTCTCACAGCTTGTTTTCTTGTGATTAAAATCATGGCTTGATGAGGCATCAAAATCCCATCCAGAATCCCCAGCAGACACCAGCTCCATCAATGTCAATCACATCAGGCCGAGGAGCACTTTAAATACCCAGAAGTAATGCTTCCTTTTAAAGAAAACAATCTGTCTTCGTGCAGCACAGGATAATTCCGAGACAGCTCCATTACCTGGCAGATATGTTGAGATAGGAAGCAATCCCATTAGGCATTTCAGAAAGCGAGGAACGGCGGAGCAAGATGCTAAACAGATTAGGATATGAAAAATGAAAATTGAAAAGGGTTAATAAAGTGTGTAACCGGCCATGCACTGACTCTCACTTCTCTCCTCTCCAACCTGGCTCTGAGTGTTTATGTGAGCTGAGTCTCATGCACTCCGTGGGAAAGAGGGAAAGAGAGAGAGAGATGGAAAATAATGTCATTACACCTGCTGCTGCTCAGGTTCTTTCGTAGCCTCCCGAGCTACGTCGGCATGCTTGTTAAATAAACACGGTTTACATCGATCTTTGTGTATCTCCTGCAAAAATTATCCACGCATAAAAAAAAAAAAAAATTCTGAAGCAAATCAGAATTTCTAAATCAAGTTAGGTAGAGCCACAGCTAAGGGCTGTTGTTGTGAGCTGGAAGCGTGGGTTTAGATGTGAAATATCAGCTCTTGTTAGCTGTGCTGGATGTGAAACAAAAACCTAAATATACCCCAAGCGGGGTGATTGTGTTTTATTTTTACCTTTTTGATTGCCAAAAAAAACATGCAGACAGACACCCCTTTAGTCTGAACCCGGAGATGGGCTCATTAGTTGCCACGCCAATGAATAAAAGATGATAAGTCTGGAGATGTGGGCACTTCCTAGGGGAGTCGTCTGGGGTCTAAAAAGGATGAATACACACTTTATCGCTCCCGTCCCCCCTCAGCTAGTTCAGTAACATGTGGTTGGATGTTAAAGTTTTTCTCCTTGTGATTTTCTTTCTTCCTTTGAATGTTCTTGATGCTTGAAAGGGACCCTCATGTCTGTCCTGTTCTCTAACCATCAGGCATATTCTGTGAGGGTAAAGTCACATGGCTCATGCCGATACTTGTAGCTCAACAAGGATTTTCATTCATTTTTCATTAATTCACAAACATTCAGGGGGCTCCGTTGCTGCCCCGGGCTTTCCCTTTTAAGTCAATGGAGACAGACAGATTCGTTGCCAAAGCAATTCAGCGTAGTGCATTTAAGGAACAATCATAAATCATAGATATATTAATTTTTATTTCCAGTACCCTTTTATTTGCACTCCTAATTTACTATGAGAAAACATTTCTGCTTTTGTTTTACTTAGGGTCTATTCATAATGAGCAAAGTTTTTCCAGGGGAAACTGATGTTATGTACAGCAAAGATCCCTAGACAGCTCTGCTTAATGCATAATACATATCTGTCAGAATCCGTTCCTCAGTTCCTCAATTCCTCCTTTGCTTAAGAAAGAATAAAGACAGAGAGGGGAAAGAAAAAGCAAATGAGATGTAAGTTACAGTACAAAGATCAGATAACCAGTCAGATGCAGAGGAGGAGAATCTGCATACGCTTTAAATACTATCCCATTCTGGCGCTGATTTTTTTTTTTCAATTCATATTAATAAATTAAACAAATCCAGCCTCATCCTAAACCTTTGTACCATTACACCCTTTGTGTTTTTGGCTAAGAAGCTCGAGCAAAGTAAAACATCTTTTGTGGTCACACCTGTGTTGTTCACAGCTGAGTCCACCATATTACTGAGCCTGGTCAGACCAGCACAGAGCTTCCATCATAAAGGATTAACGGTTATTGAAGTTTAACCACATACACTAACATGTAAATTTTGAGGGCTGTTTTTAAATTGTTCACAACACCTTTAGTAAAGTTGCCGAAATTAAATCTGAATTTATGATGTGCAGGATTTCTTTGTTGCTTTTAAATCATGTTTTTAGGCTGAGAGGTTAATCAGTTGTTTGGCCCTGCAGTAACTCTCCTGATAATGGACTCTTGGGGTAATAGAGGCCATAATAATCCTGGACCGTTTCACAATCTTCTAGGCTATAACAGTCCCATGAGGTGTGTGCTCGCATCTGTTTATCCGGTGACCATGGAAACCCGTTTCAGGCCCATTCACCCCATGACTTAAATAAATGCATGTGCACCCACAGACATCCAAGTACTCAGAGCACATGCTCAAATGCAGCAAATGCAAGAATATTGTCCATGATTTTAGGATACATGATTAATTGTTTAAGTAATTTATTAGGCAAAAATTCCAAAATTAGCTTAGTACAGAGTCTCAAATCTCAGAGTCTCTTTTATTTATTTATTTTTGTTATTGTAAATTCATTGTCTGGTTTTTGGACTGTTTGGACAAAACAAGCAGTTGAAGGCATCATCATCTTTGAGCTGAGAAATAATAGTTCTTCACGTTTTTCTAACTTTATCTTGAAATAACCTGAAATCTCATACCAGCTGTGGCATTTTCCTCGGCTGTAATTATATTCCTGCACAGAATAAGGACCCTAGGCTTTGTCCCCTATCTCCTCCATTCTAATGGTGCTAAGAAGATATTTCTCCATGGCCAGTATGGGAAGGAAGAACAATTACAACCATCCATACCTGTTTCATTGTACGTACCTTTAAAAACTGAGCATAAAAAATTAGGACAAGGTAAAATATACGTGCGTACCCTTCGGTTCACATACATACACACACACACACACACACACACACACACACTCATCCACACAAACACTCTTCAGATGTCAGTTTCTCACTAAGTTCTAAGAAGCCAGGCAGATGAAGTCCGTTAGGCTTGATCAGCTGAAGTTGCAGCATCAAGACCCAAATGTGCTTTTTACTGTTCCCTCTGCCCCCTCGTGCACTCGGTTTCAGCATTCCTCTGGCCCCTAACACTAGGAACCCATAGGATCGCTGTGTAAACATATATGGTATGACAGTTCCTGATAGGTAAGTGAAGGCCAAAACATATTAAAGCTGCATTATGGCTTTTTCTGACACTGGCAATGGATTGCAGGAATTTCAATCTTAAGGGACATTTCTAGATCCTTTTAGGTCATCTGTTCTGCCTCTGTCCTCGATTACACCCTTTCTTTACATGCCTGATCACTCTTTCTCTACTTTGAATGGCCAGTCTTTGTCTCCTCTTACCATTTCCCTGCCTCATGCTTCCTTATCTGGAAGCTATCACCTCTGTTTTTTTTTTCCTCTCTCTTTTATTGCGTTACTCCCAGTTAAAGAGGCAGAGGATGTTTTGCTTAGGACCTTTGTGATGTCTCTTTTATTTTACTCTCTCTATTCCAGACGGTCAAATATAGACAAAATTTAGCCTTACCCTCTAACTTTGTCTCCTCTTAATCATATCAAATTCCATCTATTTCACCCTCATCTGCCCCCTTTCCTCTCTTTATCCTCTCTTAATTATCCCGAACCTTCCTCATCTTACTCACATCCCCATCCCTTCTTCCTTTTCCTGGTCATCCTCTGTCACCCTTCTTCCCTGTTTTCTCTTGTCTTTCCTCCTCATAGCCTGAGGGACCAGATGCTTCCGTGTACCAACCTGAGGTGTGTGTGTGTGTGTGTGTGTGCGTGTGTGTGTGTGTGTGTGTGTGTGTGTGTGTGTGTGTGTGTGTGTGTGTGTGTGTGTGTGTGTGTGTGTGGCACTTAAACATTCTCTCACACACACACATATTTATAAACCAACCTTGCTCCCATGAGAGACTTAGCCTGTTTGAGTTATTTCAGAGTTCATGGTTAAACAAGACAGCCTGAGGAATCTCTCTGTCTATCTGTTTTCTTTCATGTCTCCGTACTCCTCAGTGAGCTTGTACTGGGCTGGGGTGGGGGGGTTGGTAAGGCAGATACGGACTATTACTAGAACGTGCAGTTGTTGCTGTTTGATTTTCTGTAGTAGTGCTCACAAACAGCAAACTTAAAGTAGTTTGAGGCTCAACTACAACCCTTCAATTTTAGATTTACAAGCATTCACATTAGAGGTCCTTTAATGAGCCTATATAAGGACTAATATGATGCTTTGAATGTTCTTCATGCCCCAGACACAAAAAGATAAACTTGGTGCAAACAGTTTACAAAGTTTTAAAATGGAAGGTGTGCACAGAATTGAAATATTTTGTTTGCATAATATTGCCCACTTTGATATATTTGTAACTTTCATTACTGTGTGCCTATGTGTTTGTTACAGACTGAATGTGACCTGGAAAAAGTTTTGGATATGAGGAAATTGGTCCTGTCTGGGATCTTGGCTACTGAGGAAACATACGTCAGTCATTTGGAGGCACTGCTGCTGGTGAGAAAAACATACACACACCCACACTACATATCCCCATATTATACATTATAACCATATTAGGTATCTTCCCAAGTGACTAGCCAACTTGACATTGTTTTTTTCCATATAAGAGGTCTAACTCTTTTTGAAACTGTGTCATGAGAGATCATTCACTTGTTTTCAGTCGGTGCCAACAGATGCATCTGCAAATGTAAATGGAAAAAAGTAACCAGACAGATCCTTCTTTAATGGCTTTGTAGTCTACAAAAGACCACAATCAAAGTTACAGATAGTCATAAAAAAATGCAACAGATAAAAGTAATTTGTTTGGTTTCATGGCTCACAACTTTACTGTTCTGAGTCACTATCCCTGCCCTCATCAAGCTTGTTTCCAGCAGCAGCAGCAGGAGGAGGCAGCTGCTGGAGGCAGAAAAATAAACAAATAATTAAACGGGCTGCATTGTCCAGCACCACACAGTAGATGGAAAAAGTTAGTGGGTAGTAGATAAAGAGCCAGATTTTTTTTTTTTCGGGAATTTGTGAAAAAATTTGTCTCTTCTTTCAAAAGTAAAATAGTCTCACTTTAAAACATGCCTCAGGCAGTAAAGTGTAGATATGTACTGTAATTAAAAGCATTCACATGTGTCTCTTTTAGCCTATGTTCTGTATGCTTTAATAACTCTTATTGAGCAGATAACGTTTATTTTTTCTTAGTCAGACATGATCAAGTGTACCTGGGCAGGCTTTACAGGTGCAGACCAGATTTTCGTGCCTGCGAAAGTACAAATCCAACATGTTTTTTTTTTCCACTTTAAACATGTGCGTAAAGTTGAGTTGGAAAAAGACACAGCAGAGCATGTTTCACACCTGTCGTCTCCGCTGTTTGTTCCTCTCAGCCCATGAAGCCTCTGAAGGCTGCAGCTACAACGTCGCAGCCCGTCCTCACTGTGGCCCAGATAGAAACCATCTTCTTCAAAGTGCCTGAGCTCTACGAGATCCACAAGGAGTTCTACGACGGACTTTTACCCCGCGTTCAGCAGTGGAGCCACCACCAGAGAGTCGGGGACCTCTTCCAGAAACTGGTGAGGAAAAAGAAAGTGATGAGTAAGGGTTTGGGGTGTCTGGGGTTGTAGTGTGTGTCTGTGTGTCTGTGCACCCATGACCACAGAAACATCCCAGGGTGTAACTATCTGGCGTTACCCTTAATCAAAGCGACAACACTGAGCAACCAAAAAAAAGGTGACTGTATTAGAAAAGACATTCAGGGTGCTGCAGCTATGTTTTCTGACCCGCGGACGCAGACCCAAAACAAGCGTACAATGCTGGAGTGACATTATTCAGAGGCAGAACCTGTCAGCATAATTCAATAAACCAATAAAAAGAATATATTTGATTTTTGTAGTGATTTTCTTCTTTATCATTTATCCGTCTCTCTCTCTCTCTCTCTCTCTCTCTCTCTCTCTCTCTCTCTCTCTCTCTCTCTCTCTCTCTCTCTCTCTCTCTGCCCTCCAATAGTTTCTGCCAAAGATCTCAAGGCCAAATGTACACTGGGTCTATTTAATCGTTTTCACAATGAGTCAATTAACCCACAATGAGTCGTTTGTTGATTCTGTCCGAAACGCCGCTCATCTCCCACTTGTGTCTCCCTCACTCTTTCTCAGTCAATCTCCCTCTCTTTCTCCCTCCTCTCTCAGTCCGCCTTTCCCCCCTCAGATTCGGTTGCGCTTGAACACACATGCATCTAGACACATACACATAGCCTGTGCGCACACACACACATACATACACACACACACACACACACACACACACACACACACACACACACACACACACACACATAGAGGGAGGTGTAGGCATTTTTCACAGTGCCGCCTTTCTGCCTCAAGCAGCTGAGGCCATCACTGCACTGTGTGCTTTGTGTCTCGAAGAAGCTGCTATAAATAGGACCCTCAATCCTTGGCTCACCCTCTCATTCACTCACTCATACATACACACACACACACACACACACACGCCCACACTCTCTCTCTTGTTCGTTCATCGAAGGGGCATCCCCCCTGGAGCTCACCTAAGAAATTGGGATTTAGTTTGTATCTTTTGCTGTCACAGAGGCAGTTGCCAGTTTTTATCAAATACTTAGTTTATCAGCTTGTCTGTGTATTTTTCCATACATTTCTTCTCTCCTCGGTTGCGGTAGCCTTCCATCCGATGGAACTAACCCACGCTCACCCCTACAAAAAGATGTGACGTCATCGTAGACTGTGAACAGTGTGTGAAGGCTATTCATAAAGTCACACAAGCTTCGATTGGGAGATGGAGTGAATATTTGTAGAGATTGGAGCTTGTGTGACCGTACGTTAACCCATGTTCTTTGTTTGGCTTCAACAATTACATCAGCCCGACGGAGACGGTTTGCTCACGCTTCATATTTACACTTTTTTCTAAATCTCAACTATCTGTCTGTCTCTGTCACCCTTCCTCCCCAAAGCATACACACTCACACCGTTTCTGTCTCGTTCCCTCCTTCCAGACAGTAGTTAATAAAAGTCAGGAGCAGAAGATGCTGAGCCTACGAAAAAAAAAGAAAAAGAAAATGCTGCATGACAGCCGTTCGGTTAGGAGGTGGAGAGGGAGGGAGGAAGAGATTAGATGAAAGCAGAGGAGGTGATACAGGCAAGGAATGGGGGGAGTTGGGTTGAGAGAGGATGAGAGTCAAGTAGGGTAGGCAAGTAGATTTAGGCTGTTGCGACTTTTGATAGAGCTGTCTCACCATGACTCTTGAAGCTGTGAGGGAAGCAGATGGGCTTAGGAATCATAAAATATCAGGACAAGGAAGGCGAGAGACAAAAAGAAAAGAGGAAGAGGCAAGCGTCACTGACAGGCCATGAGCTTCAATGTCAGAGAGAGAGAAGTGCTGAGCGGACTATGCCGAAACATCTTTGATTAGGAGAACACACCTCTCTTGGGCTGTTTGTGGGTTTTTGCTTCATTTAAATCCAGTGTGAGATGTGCAGATGCCAAGTCATGTTACAGCACATCCTTTAAGTTGCTCATCACAATGGCTGCAAGTCCCAATGGCTTCACCCACTTTTCATCCAGTCACGGTGATTGCTTTCCAGGCAAAAATTTCATAATGACAACCAATGCTCTGCTGTATGAGAGTGAATATCTGTTAGCCCTCCCTTACAAACCAAGCGGGTACATCCATATTTCCCGTATAATGACCGTGGTCTGTCATGAGGCTGTTTTCTTAATGTTGTTTTCCACTGCGGATTACACACATAGTCTCACACAGGACAAATCCCGGACTGAGAAATCCGAACACCCAAGCAGTTTCTTTCATCACCCAAAGCCTTTTTCTGACGCGATACTGTAGCCGCAGCAGCACACTCCACCTAAGCCTTCACACCGTCGTGTGTTGCTCTGTGGATACTGCTGGCAGACATTCGGGCTCTCTGTTCTCGCCGCAGTCAAACTGTCACGCTCTGAATGGCCTCCACTCTGGTGCAGATTGTGTGGCCCAGGGCAGGAGACAGGATTGTAGGATTGTGAAAATTGCTTTACTCCTTCTACCGCCCTACATCTTCCTGTTTTGTGGATGTATGTGCAAAACACAGTAGATCCATTTTAGAACAATTTTGCTGAAATTCATCAGCCAGTTTTTTTAAAAACACAGATAAACATCTATGTATCCTTGCTGTCTGTGAAAGAAAAAAATGAATCCTGAAATGGATAGACTGCAAACCTGCAAATATATAAGGTCTTATTAGGATTGCTGTGATGTAAAGGAATCCAGAACAGGAATGCTGTCTCAAATGGGGGTGACCCAATTAGACCCCCTCACCCATCCTTATTAACTATAGCTTTTCTTGTTTTAGATCTTTAGATGTTTTTTTTTTATAATTGTTTAATTTGTTGGTTTATTTTTGTATTGTACTGGTCTGTGTATTTTTTTGTGTGTGTGTCTAAGTGTTTGTGATGCTGTGCTGCACAAAGGACAGGGCAAAACCATGATGCTGACTCTGATTGGGATGTGATCTCTCTCTATGTTTCCTTATTGTATCACATAGCCTTCCCCTTTGATACTGTTTGGTCTGTTGGCCTCTTTTGTACTTTTTTGCATATGAGAAAGTTCAAAGATTTCACATGCCCCTCCCCACATGACAAAATCAGGTCATTTTAGGAAGGTTAGGGTCATGTCTAAAAATAGGATGTAAGAGACTGAGTGAGCTCAGCTTGAGGTAGTTATAGTGACATTTATTGGCTTCCAGATGTGTAATTCCTTTCTTATTTACATGATATAATAATAACAGTGACCCTTAGTCATAGAGCACTCTTCAAAAACCAAGTTACAAAGTACTTCACACAAGGCAACAACAATGAGAGCAATGGATAACTTGAAGGTACATAGACATTACACTGGGGTTGTTCAACTTTAGGATTGGGTCAAACAAAATTCAGTTAAACAAAATATAATAATGACTGTTCATGCTTGTTTCCCCACTGGACTTTGTCATAGCGATGTCACCATGCCACCAGATCTCAGCAGTTATTGTGGTGAATAAATCGGTGTAATAGATCTGAATGACGGCCAGAACCACTGGACTCCGAAGAGAACAAAAGAGCTCCTCCAAAAAAAAAAAACGTAGGCAGCAAGTTCATGCAAAGTAGGTCACAAAATGATTTAAACGTAGTTGTACATGTATTGAGAACACTCAGGCGGGAGTGTCTGAGGTATTTGGTATTCTTTTGAGAGGTGTATGTGAGTCTCTCGACATCACACACAAAGCCCGTCTCCACTGTACTCTCGTCTCCTTTGGCTTTTGTTCAGGAGAATTGACTGTCCTTTTGTTTGCCACGGAGACGGATCGCAGCGCTGGCAGGCGGCGTTTGCTGTAGTTTTATTCAGGCATATGGCTTCCTAAATGTGCTTTCATAGCCTGCGTTTCACCGATCATTAATTACTCACCCCGGCACGGCGCAGGGCTCCCTGGTTGCTGTGGCAACGGGCCCGGCTGCGAGGACCGGCGTGGTAACACGCTGTTGTTGTGACCGTGATCTGCGTCATTCTTCTGCTGCTGGTTTCGTTCGATTGTCTGCAGTTCACAGTCTAGATCTCCTGTCTCCTCTAAGAAATTTCAGGGATTATTCATCCACCGTTGCAATTTAACGTTTTTTTTAAAGTTGAACTGAGAAGGTCAAGGTGGACAACGTCTACTAAAGAGATTTGTCTATTTGTGATGTTCAGTATTTAAGATGCCGCTGTTCAGATTTTTTACAAAACTTGCAGAACTGAAGGGCCTTGTCACAATTTAACTCATTTCTTGAAATTGAAGCTTTACAATAACATCACAGACAAGGGCATTGACTGAATATGAAAAGAGGGCTGCATTATGTTCCTATCTCTCCATCTTCCTAGCTATGTGTTTCTAATGTGTCTTGGTCTTTCCTAAGTAGTTTCTTTGCATTTACAGTACATGTCAATAAGACTTCACAGCTCAGAAAATTATGAAGGCTGTCTTGTATAAATAATACTTAGTATTATGTTTAGAGCAGCACTGAGTTTGCAGCTGGTGTGCAGTTAAAGGATGAAGTGGTGGAAGTTAAGAGTAGGAAGTAGTGAAGAGGGCTGTGTCTAAGTTTCCAGCTGAAAGGCCTGTTTTCATTGCTTTTCTTGTCTCTACAGTGAACTTTTTTGTACGAAAACATGGGGACTGCTGTTTGCCTGCTTTTTATTTCTCCTACAACACAGAAGCTGACTTTGGCTCAAATAGAAAGCGATGGACAAGTTTGCTGTCACTGTATTCAGTTTTTTATCTGGACACCAAACAAGAACTGTCAAAACTTTAAACATTTCTACACTGTTGTTTACAACGTTAATATAATATCCCTCCTCTGTTACTTTTTTCTTGTCCTCCATTAGGCCAGCCAGCTCGGAGTTTACAGAGCATTTGTGGACAACTACGAGTTGGCTGTGGAGACGGCGGAAAAGTGCTGCCAGGCTAACACACAGTTTGCCGAAATCTCTGAGGTAAGTAGGGAAAATATCAAAATATAAACACCAGGCAGGGTTAGTAGTATGTGTTTTATTGAAAGTTTTACTGTAAATGAGTGAGCAGTTAGTGGTTCAGTGTTGTCGCAGTAATTGGATCTGTGATCTCTAAGTTATGGGATTATTTTACCACCGTGTTAAATCATTCAGTCAGACACTTAACCCCTGCATACCAGCAAATTATCCAGTGCAGTTTCACAAGATGTTTTTTTCTTTGATGTATGAAGCAATGTTGTATCTAATTAAGATAAAAGTAAGTGAATGTGCTGTTGAGCATTTATCATAGGGGTAAATTTTCACCAAACTTATTCTAAATTGCTTGTTAAACTCTATATCTTGCCTATAATCTACAAGGTGATTATCTGGTTGGTGATCTTCACATCTGCACGCTATTTGATTTATGTGCAGCTTGGTTTTCTCCAGAGATCTACTGACTTTTATGTAGTGTTGAAAAAGCCTTGTGCTCCTACTACAGCACATCTAATGTTTTATTATTCTTAAAGTCACCAAGCAATGTGGCGCAGTGGATCTGTGGTATGGTTGTTTACATGAAAGAGGCGGTTCTGTGTCTGGACAGTTTTTTAGAAAAAGGCTGAGTTAGTTAGTCACACAAAAATGACATAAAAATGATATCTTACTGACAACGGAGTGTTAATTTATGTGCTAATAGGGAAAGCAACAGTTTCTGAGTCACGTTGTATAGAAAGAATCAATTTTATGGCTGCTTTTAGTTTGTCCCTGATGTACTGTACTTACAAAACACTTTCCGATTTTTCTCCCACAAAGTTTTTGTCATTTCCCTCAATTTAAATTTGAATGTTCTGCTGAATATTTCTAGACAAATGCAGCCAGAGGCCAATTTGTGTGTGTGTAGCCATGTTTAGATTATTGTCTGTTACAAATATGTACAACAATCAAACGGAACAATACAGAGGGTAGTGGCTAGCACTCTCTGTCGTTTTGGCCCACAGAGCTCTCTGCTTGATCCCGTTCTCATGTCTGAACTCAGTAACACCTACACCAACTGTAGATGAGCCATACTTTGTAATAAATTGGAAGTGTATCTTTTATCCAAACACAAGTCTCCAACTGCTTTGATGGCTCGGGATAAAGCAGATTTGAAAGAACTCATATTCTCATGCCTCAAATCTAGTTTTGGAGGCGGATAAAACCAAAACCGACCCTGGTTTAAACTTGTAATCCACGTTCCCGACAGTGATGCATTCAGTCAATCTAACATTGATGGAAACTGTGAAAGGTCAACCAATATTATTTGCATTTTGGGATTTTTCTGTTCATCCAGCAGCCACAAAAATGAATTCAGAAACAGCCTTTAAAAATAATTGTTCTTCACTAGACCTGTAACTTACTGTTGGATGCTTATTTAAACTATACTATGTACATTAAATGGAGTAACCGTACATCTCTTTATTAATGGATAAAATAAAATTCGGTGTTAAGCTATGTATATTCAGCACTATGATGGCTAAGCCCAGGATCTCCTGTACCACTTCTTCCTCTATTTTTTTTTCAAGCATGTGACAGCTTTCTGATACATCATCAGTCTTCGTCTATGTTTTATGAGGTCTACGAGTTAGCGCTGAGGCTGGTGTGTACACGCAGGATGGGGAATTCATCATCCAGGGTTGTTAATGGTCTAAGTAATGATGTATGACTCTGAGCCATCTGAGCAAGATGGCGGGGGGAAAAGCTGCTGAGGATGGCATAATTAATGTAGAAGTGGAAGACCTCATAGCTAGAGCAGAGATAATAACCTCGCCGTGTTTTTACATTGCTCAACTGTACCGACCAGGTGTTAAGTCTCTTTTATTAAAAAAAAAAAAAAAAGAGGTTTCTACCTCAGTGTCTGAACTTTGCCTTTCGTCTCCAAACAGAACCTGAAGGTTAGGAGCCCCAAGGACTGTAAGGACCAGACAGCCAAGAACTCTCTAGAGGGTGAGTCAACTCATGCTGGCTTTTACTTTACAATCAAGTATTTTTATTAAAAAAAAAAAACATAAAAATCATTCAAATGTAATACACATTGAATTATAAAGTCTGATTGAACCCTTTCTAATCTACAGCTTTACTGTATAAACCAGTGGACAGAGTGACGCGCAGCACGCTGGTACTTCATGTAAGTAAGAGTGAGCACTGACACAGCAACGCTCCATATTATTGTCACTCCATACTAAAGCACTCTGTTGTGTTATACTTGTTTGCCTCTGTTGCTCAGAAATCGACCCTAGAAGTCATGTCACAGGTGAACAAAACCCACCTCCAGAAACATTTGACCCAAAAACTATCTCTCCATCCATCAGTACCTGACCTGAGGCTCTTTAAAGACAGTCCAAATAAATACAGATCTCATGCTGCATTTCATTAGATCCATATGTAACAGATTACAGATCAAAGAATATGCATCAAAGAGCTTAAATGGAAAAAAGCAGAGGATTCCTGAATGACCAGTGGTTATATGCACTATGCTGTAACTCTTTCGGTGCATATCTGTTTGCACACTTTACATATACCCATGTATATGTGCTTTAAGCTTAATATGGTTGCATTTGTAGGTTAATATGTCTTCATCCACACCTGTATTGTAGGATTTACTCAAACACACGCCCGCCAGCCACCCGGACCACCCTCTCCTGCAGGATGCTTTGCGGATCTCCCAGAACTTTTTGTCCAGCATCAACGAGGAAACAGCACCGCGGCGCCAGTCCATGACTGTCAAAAAAGGAGAGGTGGGTGTTCAGAGATTTACAAAAACAAAGTGAACCAGCACTCCGTAGCCCACTTTTGCACCATATCCGCTTGTTGTCCTATACATTTGAAAGGTGGCGTGATATGTTACTGGGCTGTAGTGCTGCTAATACGCTGACCTACCGCGAGTATGTTCCAGATCACTAAAAGGCTTGACTGGAGGATTGAGTACAAAGGGGAAATTTGAGGGGTTTTTATGTTATGGTCAATGGGTAGTTAAAGTGTCTCATTGCATGTCGTGTTGCATCTTGAAAAACATTTGTTTTATCTATAGACACAGGCCATGAGACTAATATCCATGCAACATATTACATAAAAAACATACTTCCTCCCATACTGCCCTCCAATGAATTTATTCTATCTGGGTATTTTTTTCTGAATTTGCAACCTTGATCCCAAAAGAGATAAAGGAAACATCTGGAAATAGTTTGGTATGTTCTCAAAAGTCCTAATAGTACAACCCTCATTTAAATAACATAAGACAATAAGGCTCTTGAACGTATCCGTCTCCTCCTCTTGATGGCGATGGTAAAGATGTAGATAATAGTGATTAATTTTTTTTTTTTTTTTTATCTTTTTACCAGTTTAACTCTTTCCAGCTCTGGTGTAGTTTTTTTTTCAGCACGATGATTTTTACGGCCCCGCCCTCTAAATGACCTTGAAGTCGCTGTCAAACGAGTGCACGGCTGGAGGGAGCCACCAATCTGCAGCCCAAAGCAGAGCTCATGCCCTTATATGGTCACACCAGGCTTGCGTAGTTGAGGGGGATTCTCTGTTTGCTCCGTGTCTCTCTTGTATCTTCCCCTTTTCTCCAACTCCCTCAACGCAAACATGGACGCGTTCACACGAACGCACGCGCACACGCACACGAACGCAAGCACGACTCAACCCCCGCCGTCCCTCTCATCCCTGGAGATGACTTGACGCACATGAATGGGGTGCGTCTTGATTGATGGCTTGCGTGACACTGCCGTACATAATGCCTTGTAATGAGCCGCCGGTCCCTTCCGACTGGCAGATTCCAAGTTAATTATTCATAAATGGAGGGCAGGAGCGAGCGAGTGAAAAGGCTCGGTCGGCTCCTCCCTCCGCTCACAGGGGGGTCATTACCGCACCCTGCACACACAGACACACTCTTTTTTCCTACGCTCTGTTCCGTCCGCTCTCTCTCTTTCTCTTGTTTGCCTTTGAACGTATACACACCCAGACAGACAACACACACACACACACACACACACACACACACACACCACATGCATGCCATACCTCCCCTTCTATCCCCACAGGCTCTGGTTCCATCCCAGTCTGGCCAGGCCTCCACGCCAGTCATCAAATATTTATGATGGATACATGAAAGCGGTACATGGAAATCAATGCTTCTCATTATATTGTACCTTACCATAGACAGAGTATATAATATGCCTGAGGTTTTTGTCTGCATTACACCAACTGAGCTGCAACATGTTAGACGCTTCAAAAGACCGTCATTACTGTCATAGAAGTTGAGAAGCTGATGTTTTGCATCCAACGAGGAGGGAGGTGCTTAAACCAAGAGATTGTTTCAGCCAAAAACGATACCTCAATCCCTCCTAGTCGAGAGTCGACAGTCCGGTAATGTAACATATCAGGTTTAAACCACAGTGTCCGCACGATTTTCCCCTCCTAAATTGTCACGGTGCTGTAGCCTGATAACTTTATACATTACTATCAGTGCGGTATTCGTAACTAAATTTGTTCTGTGCGCTTACTCAGGCCTATGATAGTGCTAAAGGTTTAACTATTTAAAGGAGGTTCCTACTTAATCCTCATTAGATATACAGTTTGAAAAAAAAAAAGTCATTGAAGGATTTGTATTGACAAAATGACATTTATTTAGTTTATAGATTGCTAGCCTGGTGGCTGATAGTGACAAAAATTCTAAGTGTTAATTTTGCACCTCCCTTTTTTAATTTAAATGTGATTAATAATTGTTCAGCTACACACAGGGCTCATGGTAGCTGTTCAAAGAATCATAAATGTTAAAATAACATTGAGTCTAAACATTGGCATGGAATTGTCTTTTCATTGTCTGAGTTGAATTGATACTTATGACTGCAGAGTATAGGGAACACATCTGCAACATGACATAAATTTTAAGTTCCCTGCCGTAACCAGAAGAGGCAACAATGATCTCAAACTCTTAACCTCAAAGTGTACACACCAGCGAGTAACCTGCAGGTTGTTCAGTGGGGGCATGCAGGGGCCGAGAAGCCCAGGAATCGCCCAAAGACCCCGGCCCGGACCAGATGATGTGAGGGGACAAGCGGAAGCTGCTTGATATAAAAGCGAACGAGGGCGCTGCCTAAATCTCAATTCACCTCCTCACTCTGCTTTGTTTGCCTTTGGGAAAAGATATGGTCTTGATGTGAGCGCATGCGTATTTCAAGTCAAGTATGTCTTTCTTTTACTGTTTCATTACACAAACACATCCCTATGTACACACATACAACAAAACACACACAAGTGCAGAGATGCACCTTCAACTGTGTGTTCTAAATATAAACATGGATCTCTTGTAAATTCATGCCATTACTCGCGCACACGCTCTCAGCGAAGGCTCCTCCAGGAGATGGTCAATATTTAATCTGCGTTCGGTGCTGTCAGCGAGCTCTGCCTCAGGTTGCCCTCCTTCCACTTTGGTGCTGCTGATGTTCTGGTCAGCTATTATGAGAAATGGAGAAAGTCACGTTTCTTTTACTGGCTCATCCGATGCGCTGAGACAGCTGCTTTGTTAAGGTTGCCTTTTCCTCAGTAGCGGAGTAAAGCAGCAGCACAAGCACGTTTTAAAATCATCAAACTACTGATTCAGCAACAGGCCCTAATTGAAATGCTATATGTCTTGACGATTAACCGATGAGCCTTAAATAAATAACAACAAATAGTATCAGTAGGCATTCGGTGAGTATGCAAAACCCTTGTGTGATGAATAAAGTCTTGTGACTGAATTGAATAATCCTTTATTGATCAACGATCAGTATTTCAAGAAAAGGAATTCATATTGTCTTAATTCGTATTCTGTTGAGTTCAGACCTCTGCTAAGGATTTCTGATGAAAGGCTTAAATGTGCAGGTTAAACTGATTTTTTTCTGTCACCATGTTGTTTTAGCCTGTCTCGCTTTATCCCTCCACACAGTTCCCATTCACTCCTACACAGTTAGAAACCTGTAAATCCCTAATCTAGCTGTTATCCCTCCTTTTATCTTATCTCTTTTTCATGGGATCAATGGAGGAGAGGATTACCACTGAGGCTTGATGGGCAGTGTAGTCTCTCAGTGGGTCATTTCAAGTCCAGTTCACTTACTTGAGCATACAAACAAATCAAGTAGCTCCTGTTCAACACAAATAAGCATCATTTATTATTTTTTTTTAATGTCCTTTCCTTAAAAGTTACCAGGATTCTGCTATATTGATCCACCTGAGCCAGCATGAGATGCTTTCTGCTAAATAACCCAACCTAATCTCGTGCTGTACTTTCCGTTCAATAATCCAATAAGTAATCTTGCCTGGTAGCGTTTGCTGCTGACTAATCATGATTATCACAGGAGATTTTAGCTTGTTGGTTAACAATGCGGCATGGTTCGAGATTCAAAGCTGAATTGTGACATATGTGGAGAGCTACATTCTTTGCTATCCTCTCTGATTACTATCCATAGGGGAAAAAAATACATGACTCCCCACTGGATTTTGGAAGGAGGCAAAAATAGCTGCCCCGGGCCCTCTGGGCTGAGAAATATAGTATACTAGAAGTCTCTTGAACCTCCAACCACACTACACATCACAGTCAGGTGTGGTCTGGCATAATTGTGACCATAGCTATTTGCCACGCTACATTACTCTTACACAGGCTCACAAAAAAGCATCTGGTCACCACTAGCTGGCAAAGCAAACCAGGTTATTAGACTGGGCTCTTTGAATGGTTAAAAAAGAAGGTTGCAAGAGACAAAAAATACGTATATAATTACACATATATGAAAATAAATAAGTATAAAAACGACAAAACTTATAACAAAAAGTCTAACGTGCAGCAGAAGAGCAAGTCTATAACACAAGTGGAGGATGTAGCCTAATGTCTTTCCTGTAGCACCACCGTGAGGTTGACATTTTCAAGTATCAGTCAAACGTCTCAGCCATTAAAATCTGGTACAAATATCCATAGTGACCAGGGGATGAATCCTGAGGACTTCGGTGATCCCCCGACTTTTCATTCAGCAGCTCCTGCAGGTCAAAGTTTTCACTTATCCAGTGAAATATCTCAGCATCTTTCAGTTCCAAAAATCATTTTTCCCCGCACTGTACTTTCTTTTATGATCAAATACATGCAAAAGTAATGACTTTCCCATCAGCATCATCATAATTTATCATGTAAGCATGCTAACACATGTGCTAGCAACCAGTCCTAGCTATAGAAAGACAAGACAGCATGTAGATTAACAGAGGCAAAGCAAGATGGTGCCTCGGTTTATATTCTAGTTTGTAACATCCTCCATCACAGGTGGAATTACTCCACAGATGTGTCATTGCCATGTCATCAAAGTCCCAAAGGCCAAAGACAGGGAAGGAATGATAAACATGGACAGGGAATACTTACCAGTAGAACCAACATTTTTCAATCTGTGTTTTGAACCAAACTGGATCAGGAAATTATAACAGGACCATCGGGGAGAGGAAGGAATGATCTGAACACATCTTTTAGTTTTCTTGTAAGGAATTTCATCATCTTGTTTGTGTGAACTGACGTCCCAGTTTCCCCTAGTGACAAAGGCCAGACAGTCAGAAAGCATCTCCTCTGTTATCCATCACAAGCCGCAATCATCACAAGTTTCATTATGTAGTTTTTATTAATGAATAATTCCATCCACCAGTGGGAATTAGATTTATATTACATTCTTATAATGGGGATCAGAAAATGTTTATTATCTGCTGTAGAATCTGCGTGTGTGTCTGTGTTTGTGTCAGTTTCTGTGTGTTTGTGTGTGTGTGTCTGTCTGTCTGTCTGTTTCTGTGTGTGTGTGTGTGTGTGTGTGTGTGTGTGTGTGTCTGTCTGTCTGTTTCTGTGTGTTTGTGTTTGTGTGTGTGTGTGTGCGTGTGTGTGTGTGTCTGAAGAGATACCTTAACAACAGATCACTGCAGATGAGCTGCTTTGGTGACGTGTCACATGGTTTGGTACCTACACAAAGAAAACTGCAGCATAACAGCTGTTCCTTCGGGAGCGACTCAGTCTCTCTCTGGTTTTCTCTTTCCATTTTCCGACACACTCTCTCTTTCATGTTGTCATTTCTCCGTTTCTGTTGTCTTTCTCACCTTCTCTCCAACCGCTCCTTCATGCACAAGCATGAACACCGAGTGACGCAGCCTGATCCTCCTCGTCGCAAGCAGATGTCCTGTCAGGTTTTGTGGGCATATAAACTTCTCCTGTGTTTGCATCAGCTCCCACTCGGTGTGTTCTGGCAGTGACAGTTAATGTGTGTTCATGATGGAGGGAACAGGAGGGGGAGGGCGCCAAGATGAAGATAAGCACGTGATTGGTTCACGTATAACCGCTGGTTGTGTTCAATGCCAAGGTGTCCCATGGAGAAAAATACTTGTTGTTTGTAATGTAAAGTAGTAAAATGTGCATTAAAAGTTTTTAGCAGATCTTGGAGAACAAATCTACTCTTTTATTAGTTTGGCTTGGAGAGCAGCAGTCGATGGACTGTAAAATCCTTTATGTCTGCATATTGTTAAAGTTATTGCCCATTAGGTTTCATTCTGCGTGTCTCACTAAAAAAAACTTTAAACCCCAGTGTTGTTTCCTTGCAGTGCTCACTCTTTAACATTTTAAATTTGTTAAGTGTAACTCAGTTGCATTTATGGCTGTCTTATTGTGGATTACAGTAATTATATATGTAATTAAACCAAAATATAAGGCTTTTATTTCAAATAAATAGGTACAATCGAGCTAAATATACAAGGCAAAGTGGGTGAAATAAGCTTGAAAACTTTGAGAATTTGACTGAAACCTAAAAAGAAAAACTAAAGCACATTTGACGATCAAAAATTGAATTAAGTATACAAATTATGATTTGTGCAATCTTAAGAATGTGATAAAATCTACTGAAATATTTATATACAATATCCCTCCTCACCAGACCCTATCTCCTCTGTCTGTCTGCTCAGTACGAATACAAAATTTCTTTTATTCTCTTACTCTTAACTGCCAGCTTCTCATACCCAACTGCTTCATATCCTATACCACAACTAAACCCAAGCTTTGGAGCCTGTAAAAGCAAACCGTTTACTCTTGACTTGTGGTTTGACATTTGTCTGCTCCCTGCATTTGCTCCAAGTCCGTTCTTATAAATGTATGTGTTTTCTACTTTGGAAAATGATGTCACTGCCCCCTTTTGTCAAATTATAAAACTACACATCTCATTACATAGTCTGACGTCAGTAATCTTCCAGCATTCCACATATCACTCTTCCTTTGCCTCCACTGTCTCAGTCATTCCTCTGTGACCTGGAAATTGGTGATTATGCCGGAATATAACTAAATAATTTATCAGGTAATCAGTTTATTCGATACAATTTAATGCTAAACCCTCCATGCCTTTAGACTAATAATTTGATTATTATTCATTAAACATTAGTAGGTTGCACACAAGCTTTGTCTCTGATAATTGAGTAGAACTAAAACTCCAGTCTCCCTGTCTCCTTCCTCTCCTCGGCTCTGTTCTTTGCCTCATGCCCTCCAAGTTTCACACTGTGAAAACAGGATTTCGAATTTGGAAGGAGCAGAGGAGGGATAAAGCTTTTGGATGCAGCCCAAACACAAAGGCTCTGCAAACTAGCTGTGTACTGTCAACAGAGTATAAGAGATTTGTTACTGTGACTCTTAAGAATGCCTTATCACTGATATTATAGCTGTTGTAGAGATTTTTAAATTTGGAATAATCATGTTTGCTTCCCATGAGGAAGTTGTTTATTGCCGACTGTTGTGGTATCGACACCGAAAGCTGTTCATTACTGAGCCACCGCCGTGGTCTGTTGTTGCCACAGAACCGGCAGCTGCTGAAGGACAGTTTCATGGTGGAGCTGGTGGAGGGAGCCAGGAAGCTGCGACACGTCTTCCTCTTCACTGATCTGCTGCTCTGCGCCAAACTCAAAAAACAGATTGGAGGGTAAGAAACATGACTTGTTTTGTGCCTTATCCTCTTAGACTTAGAGTGACTGCAACAGTGAAATACACCAGAATGCAGAAGATAGTTGGATATCTTACATCATATGTCATTACAGTTTGAAATGAATGCTGCTGAAATGAACATCAATGTGTTCAGCTGAAATGCAAACTCGTAGTCGAGAATGAAATTTCTGCAACCTGAATTAAAGAATATATAAAAAAAATGTTTAATATATAACTAAAGTGCAATACAAACATCTCCATGAATAATTATCAAAATCACACTGACAGACGCGATAATAAACATTCATTCAAGTTTTCAGATTTCAGCTCAGCCAGGAATTGTTGCCCAGTTTTCTTATTTTACTTTCTATTTTTCTTCCCTCCACACTGTTTCCTTTGCCACCACCTCCAAACTTTCCTAATTTTTATCTGCCTTCATCAATCCACTACTCCTTTCATACTTTATTGACATCTCTCCTTTTTTACTCACCTTCCACCATCCACCCCCCCCCGATTTCCCCTCCTCCTGCCACTGCAGGAAAAACCAACAGTACGACAGTAAGTGGTACATCCCCCTGGCTGAGCTGACCTTCCAGGGCCCCGAGGAGACCGAACCACTTACCATCCCCCAGGTCCCCGATGAAGAGCTCGACGCCATGAAGGTCAAGATCTCACACCTCCGCAGTGAGATTCAGAGAGAGAAGGTAGCGTGGTTACACACTGATCCAGATCAAATGCTACAGATAGACAGTGGGAGATGTTTCTTCCTATCAAATACCTTGTTTCGCTGAAAGCTAAGAAAAAAGCTCGTTGTTCAGTTTGACAACGGTGCGTTTTTTAGTTTCTCCTCTTGGTTTCATACAGCTTGTTTGACATATAATTTTTCAAGCCAATGTAATCCTCTGATTTAAACTGAAACACAAAAATGGTTTATGAATTGTCAGGTTCTAACACAATAGCAGCGATTTGGTTCAGGTTTTCCCACACTGACATGGACACACAGTCAAACAGCTTTCACCTCTGTGATTTCAGAAAGCCAACAAGGGTTCAAAAGTCATCGACCGTCTCAGGAAGAAGCTGTCTGAACAGGAGTCTCTTCTCCTGTTAACATCTCCAAGCATGCCTCTCCGAGTCTACAACAAGAATGGCAAGGTAATGACAGTGTCAATCTTAAACTGCCTCTGTTTCTTCATTCTGTTTTTTCTTCGTCTTTTCTGCTCCATCATCCTCCTCCAGTCTCTGTGCACTCCTCTTCTCCATGTGTCATCTGTTCTTCTCATTTTACTGCTTTTTTTGTCATCCTCTGCTTCATTCCAGCACAATATCCCCTCATTGGTCTTCCTTAAGATTAATCCTCAATCTGTCTCCTACTCAGACTTTCTTGTATCAGTATGGAGTTATTGCTTCATAAATTTTGTGGTTGTAATTTTGCACATTCTTCAAGTCCAGATTATTTGGTAATGAGTTCACAGCCATTTTTGTGTGCTTATGTTTCAGAGTTACAGTTTTCTGATTTCGTCTGACTATGAACGTGCAGAGTGGAAGGAGATAATCAAAGAACAGCAGAAGAAATGTAAGTGTCCCAGAAATGCCATGCTGAACAATCTACAATTACACCAGGATATTTATTTTTTTATTTTTTATTTTTTTGTGAAAGAAATTCAGATTTTCTTATGTGCAAACATCCTGGGAACTTGACACAATTTCACAGAGACGTTCAGTTTTTTGGCCTCAGGAAAACACAGAAAATTTTAATTAAGACACATGCTCTTTGTGATATATGATGTTATTTGCTGTCTTCCATCAAGGTTTTAAAACATCCTCCTTGACCTCCATGGAGTTGCAAATGTTGACCAGCTCCTGTGTCAAACTACAGACTGTCCACCACATTCCACTTAGCATCAATAAAGAAGGTAAGGTTATTCAGTTTTGGATTTGAAAGTTGCTTTCAACACTCATACTAAGTCTTCTGAAGTCATAGATAGTGTTAGATAGTGCTTTTGCAGGCTGGATTTAGTAGAAATTCCACAGTAACATTATATGGCTATGTGTATAGAAGTGTGTTTATGTTTTAACGCTTGCTTAATTTTCTGCTTCTCTGTTATAAATCATATATTGTCAAAAGATAATTGCCCTAGAAAAAAAACAGTAATGATGAATCATCGTGGGTAAGATGGGGATGAAAAGGAAAAAGAGGTTTAAGCCACATGTTTCATACTGCACAGTGCTGTATCTTTTCCTTCCATGTCTGATTCTGCTCCAAAACAAACAGATCTGCATGCTTTTCTAATCCCTCCTTACTGTCCTTTTTTTTTTCTCTCTGCCTGACTGTTTTTCCAGAGGATGACTCCCCTGGTCTCTGCGGATTCCTGAATGTAATCGTCCATTCCGCATCCGGCCTCAAGCAGAGCTTGAGTGAGTCAGTCACCTTTAGCCTTGATGCAAACAGCTTTTGTGACAATTGAGCAGTGGAAAATAGTGTTTTAAATTTTTGGGGGGATTCAATGGGGCCTGTCAAAATTACTTTCATATTAGGTTTTAACGCTCAAATTTCTCTGTTGAACAACTGGTAAAATTTACATTCTTATTTAAATGTAAGCATTTAGCTGCCGGTTTGGTAAAATCTCCTGGATTGCATACTGCAATGTACGGACATACAAGTTTGAAACTTTTTGACAAATTTGAATACATGAATGACTCCTTCCTAATTTACTGATTTGTTTCCACGTGATAACATTGAACATTCAGCCAGTTCAATAGCTAATGTAGGGCATTCACAAAAAAAACTTGAGTTGCAATACAAATGTTAAAGCTTTTCAATCCTCAATACTCTCTGGCAGATCTCTACTGCACATTAGAAGTGGATTCCTTTGGCTTCTTCTCAAATAAGGCCAAGACGAGAGTGTATCGATATACCACTGAACCCAAATGGAATGAGGTAAGAGACTGGTTTTAGTATAAGCATGCAACTCTACATATTCCCAGTTAGAATAAAAGGTCCCTGCAGAGCCTTATATAGTTTATGCTGCCTGTCATGTACTTGACATCTGGTCCTGTGATCAGTTAGCTGTCCATCTCTGAGTAAAGAAGAGATGTCTAACAGAACCGGCACAGAACATCTGCAGTCCCTGCAAACACATCACAAACATATGCAGACTTCATATGAATGCCAGCGCACAAACGTGTACGCAATAATGACACAGCTGGATATCGGAGGATAGCACTGCAGAGGGAGAGGATTTTGAGACACAATCAGTGGATGGGTTCATCTGCAGCATAGTGTTTTGGGTTTTTTTTTTTTTCCATCGTGACCAAAAGACTCTTTGAGGGTTTTGCTCGGCAAAGTGGAAATAATATCAGCTAATGAGGAGCTGCTGGTGATGACTCACATCTGTCCAAATGCTAAGTGAACCAATGCAATGTGGGCCTCAGAACGATGTGCAAACCATATGCGGAGCGCTCCCTTACATAATTACAGGCAATGTTGGACAACTGTGATTTATGGTGAGATGCATTGATTAAAGTATAGAGGAGGTAATGATTTTTCCGAAGGTCTAATCTCTGTCATTATCTTTATCATTCTTGTTGGTATTCTGGTCTCTGTGCTTGTCATTTATTGCAGAATGTCTTTGCAAAATTAATCTCTGACAATGTCTGATGTTTTTGTTTTTTTTTTTTTTTCTTCTTCTTCTCCTCAGGAATTTGAGATTGAGCTGGAGGGCTCTCAGACCCTGAGGCTGCTCTGCTACGAGAAGTGTTACAACAAAACCAAGCAGAACAAAGAGGATGGAGAGAGCACAGACCGCATCATGGGGAAAGGACAGATCCCGGTATGACATGACGTCACCCCCCACCCTTTCAGCAGATGCACCATTATTCATTACTGATAGGCAGTTATGTCACCATCACTGCCACAAAACATAGAATCCATATTATTGCACAGCGAATGACTATAATGTAGCAGTTGGCTGATTAGATTAATCGCGCTAATATGTACTGGAGGGCTAAGGGTTGATTAAATGGAGAAAAATTGCTGATCACTACATGTGAGTAGGTTTAATTTAAATATCAAAAAGTGGTCATGTGTCACTCCCTTTCAGTTAAGATTTACACTCTGAAACGAGGGAATGTGCAGCATTTTTGACAGATTTACACAAACCGTTACATCTCATGCCAGTAATCTATCTTCTTCCTGCCTGGTTTAGGTGTTCAGAACATTTATCACAGTCCAGGGTCTTAAATGGTTATTGAGTAACAGCAGTGCCATCCTGTGCAGGTGGAAATTACATCAATACTCTTAAGTTTTCTGTCCATAAAAATGCCAAAATTCTGGTAATACTTTCTGTAAAAAAATAAGGAAAAACAAACACACCTACACTGGCTGTCTTGAGATTGGCAGATTGCAGGTTGATAGCAGATTCTGACAACAGTTGATTAGGTTGCCCAGATGACTCCAGCCTGCAGGATACTGCCAAGTGTCACTCAGGAGAAAGAGCAAGATACAGCAGGGAGAGAGAGAAAGATTTAGACTGAAACATGACTATCTCCTTTGATCCTCAGCCACCAAAAACATCTTTCTCTTAGTCTTCCACCCACAACAGGGAAGGTGTGTTTCCTTGTTTGTGTGTGCGTGTGTGTGTGTTTGTGTTATTTGGACACTGCTGTGAGATTCTTTCACTTCACACCCCCAAAACCACAAAAAAGAGCTTGTCTTAGTGGCTGAAAAATGTGTAAGAGCTTATTTTTTTTCCGAAAATCAAAAGCAAAACAACTGACAAATACAAAAGCGGTACAGAAAAGCTCATGACTGCACACTTTTATATGGTTTAAATAATCTCTCATAGTGTGTCAGACCCTATGCATACTAAATAATAACAGCAGCACTCATATTGTCAAGTCTGTATCCTGAACACTTTGTCCAAACTGGAGTTGACAACTACAGAAGGACACATCTCCTGCTTGCTTGTGGTCTGCCAGGCTCTACATTACAGTCGTGTGCGCCACCTAGTGGTTCCTCCGGTAATCCTGTGACACGATCGCCTCTTGACGGATGATGTCATTCTAAAGAAAACCACTCAGAGTGGTGAGAAAGTTTCTGCAGACGCCACAGTGGTTGACGGATCCCACATTTTACCATCTAGTTTTACTGTGTTACCGCCCCAACACATTGTTAAAAACAGCTCAAACGTAATACATCAGTGTATTCTAATCCTTGCTTTGTGTGAAATGCTCCCTCTTGTATGTCTCAAGAGTGTATGCATAACTTAATTTGAAATTATTTTAAATTTGTTCTAACTCCCTGTTTCTAAAATATACACATTCCTCTTAAATGTAGGTCTGTCTCCATCTTAATGTGCTACTCTGTTCTCTTCATCTTTTCACAGTATTTTAAACCGTCCCTGCTCGTACTTTTGGCTTCATTTCAGCATTTGATAGGGTTTAGTTTCACGGATCTGTCAATTATTGGAAAATCAAACGTCGTGAAATGGCTCAGGGCTTCAACCTCTACAGTTGTGGAGTAGATAAAATTGTATTTGTTGGCCTAAAGCGTGAGCTTTTAAAATATTTTTATCAGGAAGTGAGAATAACACTTTTGGTTTTGCTGTTTTGTTTTGTTTTTTTAGTGGAATGTAACTCTAGATAAAAGGGCTTAAACCAAAGAACGCTCTCAGTGGTGAAATATTCAGTTATGAGAAACATGATTCAACTTTGAACGCAACCCGTGGGGGCTTAGCCTAGGTAAATATACAACGTAGACTTAACTGTGTGTGTGTGTAGGGGGGGTCAGATGTGTGTATGTGACTATGTATATACCTAGATTATATTACCTTAAATAATGGTATGTCTCTATAGATTTCAGTGTGTGGATGTGAATTTGTCTCTTTAAACAAATTATATTTATTTATCAGGTTTCTAAAAAATACAATAAATGGGAAATGACTCCTCTTCTTCAATAGAAGGATGCAACTATAATTGTATGCAATACTATGATAACATAACTGAGTAGTACATATATAGGGCAACAGTATGTGAGGACAACTTCACGTAACAAAGAAAATAAACATTTAAAAATCCATGTAGCTGCAGTGGTTGATGAAAAAATAGGGATGATATCTGTTAAAAAAATCATATAAAAATTTCTGAGTTCTTTTAAGATCTGGATCTTTACTAAAATCTAATTACTTGCGCCACTGTCTTTTGCCTATAACCTTCAATATCCTCTTTTTTAATAACCTGCTAACTAACACACAGACAAACAGACAAATGGAAAGTAAGACCTAACCTTCCTAATGAAGAGGACCAACAGACATGTCCACTAGCATGATCTAAGGTCATCTGAAATGTCAACAAGTTTCACTTAACAGTTTACTAATGATTACCTGAAAGGATCAACAGCCGTTTTTCCCAGCATGTGTGCATCGTGGTGTGGATGTCATGAAATATGAGTTCAAATGAAATGATATATATTGTCTTTTTGTGTTGCCTCCACTAAGCTCGACCCTCAGACTCTCCAAGGCAAAGACTGGCAGAGGACAGTTATTCCCATGAATGGGGTGAGTCCATCATAATCAGATCTTTATTACTACATTAGTACATTTTCTGTTTTTATACTGCTTGCCTATACATCCTCCACTCATTGTTAAGCAGTTGCCAAATCTGATACTTATCTGCTGTCTCAGAAAACTCATATGAGGCACCACTGTTTGATCCTGCACGGCCTAACATTTATATTATAGTAGCACACGGGAACGCGGGATATTCGAAACTATTTCCAGGATTTGGCTTAGTAGTTGATTTCTCTCTCAAATCCACACCTGGTTTTAACATGTGAGGATTTCCTCAAGATCATGGGAAGCTGGAGCTGATGGATTTCAGGCTTGTAGACTGGCTTCTCCCTCCGTAAACCAATTTTAAATTTAAGCCATTTTTTCCTGTGTCAGATCGAGGTCAAACTCTCAATGAAGTTCACCAGCCGAGAGTTCAGCCTGAAGAGGATGCCTTCACGGAAACCTATGGGTGTGTTTGGAGTCAAGATCTCCACAGTGACGAAGTGAGTTTTCATTTAAACAGGATATGTAATCACAGAATTATTATCTAGCTAAAGGATAGGAGAAAACTTTGACCTGCTCATGGTGCTAAAGTCAGGGGATGAGAAAAGTCAGTAGGATTCGTGCTCTGGGCACCATGGATTTCTGAACCAAATTTCATTTTAAACCAGCTAGTTGTTTAGATATGTCAATCTGGACCAAAGTATTTGGCCAAGATACAGACTGACTTTGCAATCCCATTATTGTCCACAGCATAACATACTGTAATTTTTAATATATATTTCCTACCTTCCGGGAACCCTTTAATTTCAATTGATTTCCTGTGCAATAAAAAGCGACTTCAGAGACCTCACACTTAAACATTCTTTCACTGTGAACATTTTGTTGCTTTAATTTTTAATTTCTTTGGTCAAAGAAGGTAGAAGAAGGAAGCAGGGAGAAAGTTGGGGGGGCAGGAGGAGAGGGCATGTAGTAGATGCATCAGTGTTTAGCGGGTTTTTGGCCATTGCTATTGCTCATCAGTGATATTAATGAGGATTAGAAATAACAAGTGGGTTAACTAGATTTACCAGAAAAAAAATGAGTTACTGTTGTAGCAAAGCATCTCAACAGAAAAACAAGCAAAGAGCTACAAGCATTACTAGCAATTCCAGTGATTAAAACAATGCTAAACACGGCTATATCTCTGTGATTTATGATGAAGTGCTTGCTTGTGCTCATTTGTTTGTTCTTGCTCTTTAGGCGAGAGCGCTCCAAGGTGCCCTACATCGTCCGGCAGTGCTTAGAGGAGATCGAAAGGAGGGGTATGGAGGAGGTGGGCATCTACCGAGTATCGGGCGTGGCCACTGATATTCAAGCACTGAAGACCGCCTTTGATACTAGTGAGTACAGTCTTCATCTATATACAGTGCCTCCTTCACAAAGGTTTTACGCGATAAAGCTTTTAAATCTAAATCTGTTTGTTAAAATTTGTAGCATTTTGTCCATTTTTCTGTGACAAATCCAGGTTCATTCTCCATAGAGAAACTCCAGTTTTGGCATTGTACTACACCTTAAGAATAGCACTAAAAGATTAAATTGTTTTTCCATATGTTTAATATTTAATATGTATTTGCAGCCCCTATTGTGGTTATAATACTGTAACTGCCATACATTTCCAGGGAAGGAAGCTGAGAGGATGTATTGACCATCACTGCAAGGAATTCCTTTTTCTAATCTTTCTATCTCTGTTGGTCAGGTGATCGTTATCATCGTAGCTCTGTGAGTTTGTCCAGATGAGGCATTTTCTCTGGTGTGAAATAATTAACCAGACTTACAGACTAACTCACTTTTTAACCCGGCATTTGCATTACGTGTGGGTGTGTATGTGCTAATGAGTGTACAGTATCTTTTGCGGAGTTGCTCAGTTTTACCGGTCATGCGATACTGACAGTTCCGCGGCGTGGCGACTGCCTGCTCGTGCTGAGGTGATTCCCTGTCATCTTCCTTTGTTGTTGCCCAACCTCCTGCCTTCCTGTTATATTTGTCTCCCTCCCCTGCAGATAATAAAGATGTTTCAGTGATGATGAGTGAGATGGACGTCAATGCCATCGCTGGGACTTTGAAGCTGTACTTCAGAGAGCTGCCAGAACCTCTTTTCACCGATGAGCTCTATCCCAACTTTGCAGGTGGCATCAGTAAGTCAATTGGCTATTGACATAATCGACACATCACACAGCTTATTATCGGCTAAATAAACAACCAAGCAAACTAATTATCAGAGCAGCTGTTGGACATACGGTAGCAGCTCAAGGGCTGCTCAAGAAAAATCCTTCTTTTAGAGGATATACAACAACTAGGATGTATGAAAACTCCTCTCTTTTCTTTCTTTCAGCCCTGTCTGATAGCGTTGCCAAAGAGAGCTGCATGTTGAACTTATTGCTGTCGTTACCAGAACCCAACCTGGTCACATTCCTTTTTCTTTTGGATCACCTGAAGAGGTATGAACAAGTAAACACACATGTGCTTGCATAAAACGTAGACATGGATGCACGCTCACACAGAAGGAACAAATAAAACTCAAGCGTTCACATGCAGAACAACAAGCCATAAATATACAGGAGATGCATTAAATGGCATTCACACAAAACATATACCTTAAGTTTGCAGAAAGATGTTAATGTAATTGTCATCTCACAACATAAATGTTCCTATAATGTTTAAAACTTGCAGTTTGGTGCAGTTTGTCTCAGCATGACTTCAGTTTTCAGTATTGATCTTAATGGCCTGCTTTACTGATGCTGCTTTTATACTGTTAAAGCAAAAGCAGTCACTATTGTGTGTTATGTCATTAAACTGCAAAAGCAAAATGTCTAATGGTTACTATGGTGACTTTAAATTATTAGAGGCTCTGACATTATTTGAGCACTAACAATGCATATACATCTGTTTAAAAGCAGAACATGAGTATTTAATGGATTGTTCAAGGTAATAGCTCGATTATCAAAAAACATTTCCATTTTAAAAATATAATGGAACAAGCAGGAGATTGGAAAATGTAAAGTCAACCAACAGTTCAATACAAAAATAGATTCAGTTTTCAGTTATATTAAGCAGCAAATCCTCATATTAGAGAAGCTTTAAGTAGCAAATGTTCAGTTAATGGATAACGGAAATTATTAATGGATAAAACTATAGTCGCATTTTCTGTCCTCAGACAAATGAATTGGCCATTTCATCACTAGTAGACACTAATATAAGCCAGAGGTGGAACAGTTGACGGTCTCAGGAACTAAGAACAGCGAGCACTGACTGTGCTGTCACCTAAATTGTCCCTAAAATGTCACTGTAAAATAAGCCAGGCATGGTTTACTTTCGACAGAATGAGACTGAATCCTTTCAAGAGAGGACAACTGTCCTTGTATCCCAGAAATTTTTTTCTGCAGGACTCAAGACGTTTGGCCCCTGATATTCACACACCTGACACACAGACCCATTACTGCACATTAAAATCACCTGCATGTGGTCTTGTTCTCTAAATTCATCATCAATGGACTTGGCTGTCTTCCTGTCCTCAGGGTGGCAGAGAAAGAAAGCATCAACAAGATGTCTCTCCACAACCTGGCAACCGTGTTCGGGCCGACCCTGCTGAGGCCCGCTGAGAAGGACAGCAAGATCCCCGCCAACCCAACGCAGCCCATCAGCATGGGGGACAGCTGGTCCCTGGAAGTTATGGCTCAGGTGACACTCACAGATCTCCCTCTGTCTCATCCCTCATTTTATCTTTGAAATTTGCAAAGCTATTTCTGCTAATTGTAAACGCAAAGAACAAAAGCCACATTATGGAAATTTTTCTCCCTCCCTCCCACCATTTCAAATGCAGGTCCAGGTGCTGCTGTATTTCCTCCAGTTGGAGACCATCCCCACCCCGGACAGTAAACGACAGAGCATCCTCTTCTCCACTGAAGTATAGAGCTAACATTGGCCGTGTCTACCTGAAAATTTTGACATTAATGAGTGATAAAGAGAAGGACTGTGGCTCAAACTGAGCCTATAGTAGTATGTTTTTGATTGGATTACATTGGGCTCTTGCAGCCGGGAAGGATTGATTCTAGCGATGCTGGCCGCTTGAACAGAAGAGGGCACCGTTGGGCCTCTGAAGCTCGGAGAATGCGAGCTCCTCTGCGTTCATACCGCTAATATTTAGTATGATTCCTCGTACCTCAGTGATGTTGTGGGTACATCGGCCATCTACATTTCTCCTCCTTGCCGTTTGTTGGTCTTAACAATGAACATTTACAGCTGGTTGACAGTTGTGGTTCATAAGTCAACAAGTTTAAGAGAATGAAACATGTCTTTCTTGATTCGTGGAATTAGCTTGACAGCATATCAGAATTTCCATGTATCTTTGTGTTTGGGCATTGTTCTCCATTAGTGTTCTTTTTTTCCAATCATCAAGTTAACACTTTTGCAAAATGTGTTTATCCATCTCAGACTCTGCTTCATGTCCTATTGAGGAAAGTTCTAATTGTGTCTTACATATTCTCAGTGCTTTGTTTCTGAGGAGACGAAATGAGACATTTGTGCTGTTTGTCAGAGTGTAAAGTGAACATTCAGAGCTGCCACATTACTGGCTTTCTTTTCCATTGTGTTACAAAAGCCGTGGAAAGCAAACACCTTTATGTTCAAATGTTTACAACATAAATGAAACCCGGTTGGAGTCAGAGACAAACGCTGAGGCTTGAAGAAGAACCCTAAGGAAAAAAGGAGGCAGATGATTAGAAATACACTGCAACCATGACTGCCTGTGGTTTATCCAACTACAAAAGAAAATTTCTTGTTTGTGGTGTTTGTGTCTCAAGGTAGTCTTCAGCATAATTACCAAGGAAGCAATATATTTTCTAACATAGGAATTGTCTGTGTTCATATGTTTGCTGACAAAATGTCCTTCCTGTTGTAACACAGGACATCTTGCCAAATTAATATGTCGTTTGTTACTAGGACAAACAGAAGCAGTTGTATTTACAGATACGGTATGTACATAATCTTAAAGTTGTATTTTTTTTTCTTTTCGTTTAACCGTATAATCATTGTTGCTATTACTGTAATTTATTTTCGGGCCAGGGGATGAATTGGTTCTTTTTTGTTTTTTATGTGAATTTTTTGTGTTTGATTAACAAAGTGGTAGGTCTTAGCCTTGACTTCAAGTCTTGCGGTAAATAAGCAGGATTTAGCCTTGATCTTTTAGAAACTACTCAGCCGATCTGTCCAGCCTATCAATTACTCATTTAGATATTAATATGATATGGTAACACACACACATTGTAGTTACATACTGTATGCTGCTGTGGAAAAGGCACAAGCTCTTTAACTGCTGGGTGTTCCTCAGCAGAACGTCTCACATCCAGAGACCAACGCCTGTCTAGCGTAGACATTATGCAATGTCATAATACAGCACATATACACACACACGCGCGCACACACACACACACACACACACACACACACACGGCATTGTCTCTTCTGATCTGAGGCTGCAGAAGTGCACTCCTGCAATGTTAGAACTACTGTATTACAAACCAAGTGACCTGAGCACTCAGCATTTATGTCAATTGAAGAGCATATCTGTTGGTTAAATGAAGGAATCTTATTTTTTCATCTCCTCCTAACATAATTCTCTTATTTCAATCACAAACTCCAATTTCTTAATAATTCTTTGTCCCTTTAACCGTTTCATCCATCCTGTTAAACCTGGAGTTTTTCCAATTCAGTGGCCAAATTAACAAAAAACTCTTTAGATATTTAGACGATACCAAAATTACATTTTTCTTTGTTTAATCCCTGTGTCCTTGATTTAACATGCAGGCATGTTTTACTAGGTTTCTTTTTTTCTATATATTCTTGTAATTGCTGTTGTCTTTACAAGCATGTCATCAAGACTGAGATTTAGGATTTTGGTAGCTCACTAGGATCTGGTTTACGTTATTACAGTTTGTCGTTATCTTGCCCATTCAAGAAGTGTAAAGAATAAATCGATCGGTTTAAAATAACTGAAAGGGGCTTGTGAGATATCACGGGAAGGCATATGTGAGTGTTATTGATTACAACTTTTTCATTTTTAACTTGACCGCCTTCAGAATTTCAATGACAAGAGGAGTCTTCCCTTTTGGATTCGCATAATCACTCTAAATGTTATGAAAACTGAACAAAAAGGAAATCAAAATTTGATTCTTGAAAGACGTTTTTATTACCTGATATGAACTTGGTCTATAGATTTTTTTTATGAAACGTCACTGCTGTGTCAGTCCTGTGATCAGTACTGTTCAGATTTTATTCTGAGAGTGTTCATGCCTTTAGTCCCAGCACAGTTGTGTGTATTTTTTTTACTGCCAATCTCTACTTCCGCTAATTTTGGCCTATTTAGCATGCCCCCAGTCCTCTATCATCTATTGTATATTTTAGGATGTGAGACAGAGAATGAATCCACCATTCACAAATTCCTTCATTCATGCATCACCTTTAGGAACAAGTCCCGATTGCCTACACTACTCTACCCTATTGTGCCTCGACACTTTTCCTTTGGTTTAGCGCCTGTGGTACTTTAAAAATGTCAGTGGAAACACTGACTCTGGAGACGCTGTTCAGTCTCCCGTTGCCTTTGCTGAGGACAGCCACACACCTTTCATCTCTTAAAGACTAAGACAGGACCTGAAACTTAAGCATGGTCTTAGCTCATATTCTACATGCCCGCCACCTTCATCATACTGTGTTGCTGTAATTCACACATTTTAGCTCTTAAATATTTCAGCTCCCTTAAATGCCTTTATTTTTATTTATTTATGCTTTGACCCTGTTTGGTATAAGAAGGTCTACTGGATCTATTTATTTATGATATAATGTCATCGAACGCTAAATTAATTTTGAAAAAATGGTCTTTATATGGGGTACTTTTCTTTGGGAAAATGTAAGTCTTATGTTACAGTCTGCATTATCAAACATCCTATTAAAGTTACAGCTGTTTATCTCAGAATCGCAACCACTTTGCACAACTGCAAACATCTTTCAACCTCCAGCTCCTGCATTGTCTGCTCACCTCTGTAGTTATTTGTGTTGTACACCAGACTGGCCACTGTGATAGTTTAGCTATCTGATTTAGATAACATAATAGCGGGTGCAGGTTCTTGTTAATTTAAAAGGTAGATTCTGTGAGTTTAAGTAACTCAAATGTCTCCTACTCTTCCATAGAGTTGGGTAATATATATTATCCTAGAGAGTAATTTGGTTTCTGATTTATTTATTGTGGCGTCCACAGACGAAAGATCATGAAAAGATTGATCAAGCTGGTGCACCTCTAGTCTCTTTGAAAAGCCAAACTGTCAGTATGTGGTAGAGGAGAGAAAAGTCTATTATTACTCTAAAATCTGCATTATTTTGGTCTGTTGACTGTCAGTGTAACTGCATATACTCTCAATATTATGGTTCCCCCCCATAACCTCTGCCTCTTAGTTCTGTACATGCAAAAGTAAATAGGGCATGAAAGTTTAAATTTTTCTGTGCAGTAGCCTGGAAATTTGGAACATATTGCTCTATGTGAAATGGACAAATCATTTCCATTTATTGCACACGACCCTGATCACTACATTTCCATACTGTAGTTACTTTGACCCTCTGCTGCCACCAGTCTGATATTAAATGAGGCTACGTTAACCTTCCGGGGAAAATTTTTGTTCCATTCAACATACTGTACAACATAAAGCTGAGGATGAGACTTGCTGACCAACCACAAACATTTTCTCTTTTTACCTTCCTCAATTTTTTGACTCTTGTTCCTATTCAATATTCAGTGTTCTGCTTGTAGAACTGTAAAAAGGAATACTGTATTCTGAGGGCAAACATGTTTGGAAGGCATTTGCAGCCTATGTTTGTACACAAAAATGTCAAATAAATTCTCCTGTATCTGCATAGAACCACACGTTTGATTTTATTTTATTATTTTTATTGATGGATTGATTTATTTTTTTATTATTATTTATCTATTTATTTATTTTTTAGAGAGAGAACTAAAGCTGGAAAACTTCGACTGTCATCTGTGTTGGAGGAAACATGGGAAAGGCTCCCATAGAGCACAAATGGATGTACGATTCATGATGATGGATTTGGCAGGAATACAATCAGATTACTCTAAGTCTCCCAAATATTCACAATAAATACATCTATATCATTCATAAAACAGTGCCTAGCTGTAGCTTGTCAGTGAAAAACAAGAATTCTGTTGAGTCTTAAAGATAATGAATGGTCCTAGAAACAACAGTTTAAAATGATTCTAAATACTGTGTATAAACTTGCCAGTAAATTTGCTTGGAAATGTTTCATTTTTATGTTGACCCCTGTGTTCTCTGATAGCCATATACTTATTTCACTTATTTTGATGAATAATATACAGAGTTTATACAATGCAATGTAAGCCTCAGACACAATGAGTAAGGGGTTGTCTTAATCAACAAGGGTATATGCAGCTCTGATGACTGACGTGATGCAGCCTATTCTTGGCAGAAAGGGCATTGTTGGTGGCTGTATTTCTTATTTTACATCACTTAGGAGTCACTTCAGTCAGCACTTAAAAATGAATGTTTCTTCATACAGAGCTTCAATGACCTGGAGTTTACCCAAGTCAAAGTTTAGGACCATTCTTAAGACTATTTGAATTAAACTCAACTTGATTGAGGTATCTTTGTGTTTTTCATTCAAACTGGCGATGCACACAACTTACAACAGATGCTGGCTTAGAGTTTCACATGGTGCATCATTTCATTCCATGATGTAAAATCTCTCAGTAGCAGGGACAAAGAGGGAGACAATGAACAGGGACCTCTACTGGTTGACCTCAGGACTTGCAGGGTCAGCTTGTCACTGAAAGTTGATTTTGAGTCACAAATAATGTTTTACAGTTGACGTGTCAGGAAGCTGGATTCAGAATATGTTGGTGGTGATGGTTTCCTTTGACCCCTTCGTTTAGCTACAGTTGTGGTGGAGCTTCTTTTACTTGTTGATTCTGGATCAAACTCTATTTCCCAACATATTTAGACTGTTTATGCTCTTTCTGTCAAAACACTAGAGAGGATGTCATGTTTTTTGTTTGCTGCTTCCTCACTTCGTAAGAGGAAAGAGCACCAGCAGGAACAGAACATGTGGAAACACCAGCTGACATCTGTGTATGAACAGCAGTGCCATGCTCTCTCTGACTGCTTTTATTCTGAAGGCAGTCTGTCCGAATGAGCTGTGGTCACACTTAGCAGAAATACTTGAGGATTGATTCAGTTTTAATCAAATAGATAAAAGAGGCAGCTGTGTTTGTGAATAGAAATTTTGAAATCCTCTATCTAGAACAAAATCTCCAAAACATGTGTGCTTGTAATAGGATAATCTCATGCAAAAGCAGTGAATCATGGGTCTGACTGATGAACTCATGCTGATGTGCACCAAAGCTTCACTCGTCACTGTCTAAACCTGCCACTTCTTCCTAAGGCACATGAGAGTTAATGATACTTCTGTTAGGGATACACTCTTCAAAGTTGGATAAATGGGTTGAGATGTGGGCACTGCAACGATTGCAATGGTTCCTTGGAGGCATATTTCATCCAGGATGTCAGTTATCCATTTTCTAAGAGCAAGAGAAAGAAAGACATCAAAGGGAAAGGAAAGGGAAGTAATATGTGAAAGACATTTGAGTTTTCAAAAGATCTACTTCTTCTGCTTTTCTATTTTAATAACGCCTTGTTTTTTTTACAAACTAAAATTTGTATAACAAATAAACAGTATGTGGTGCAGCTGCACTGGTGCACAGAATCAAGCTGCAGCCAGTCATGAGCATGGTAGAGAGTAGAGGGGATGTTTTTATGGCTTCTTTTATGATGTGGCACTCAGAGTACATGTCTGATTTGTTTTCATTTTATTCCTCTTGAGTGAATTTCCTTTTATTTTATTCTGCTTTCCTTCACTCTATCGCTTGTACCCTCGCCCTGTTTTTATCGTTTGTTTCCATTCGTCACTGTTTATCAGAAGCCCCCCCCCCGTGTAATCTCCCACTCAGGTACACACACGCGCGTAGAGGCGGCGCATCCGTGTCCGCGCGTTTTCCTTCTGCGCGCTGCGCGCTCGTTTGCACCTTGAAACTAATCCTGACAGACCGAGCATGGGTCGTGACAGAAACTTCACAACTTTTTCCTTTTGAGTCACTTGTTTCGCCACGTTCAACTTTCGCATTAAACGCAACAGAATGGTGTTTTTTATTTTATTTGTTTTTTTAACTTCCCAACGGGCCCTTCCAGCCGATCGGGTGTAAAAACGTCTTCTTTCCACCCCAACAACAAGGTAAGAAAAAAAAATCATTGCTTTCTACAGGTTCAAGCATTTTTTTTTTAATGTGCTGGTTAAGCTCTCGGCAACTTTTTAAAATGAATAACAACAGTCTAGCAGGTGTTTTTCCATATTTTTTATGGCATAATGACTATCAATTATAAATTGTACAAAACCACAAGCAAACTAGATCCGTTATTGAATATTCTGTAACTATTGCTCTCAGTAAAAAAACAAAGCAAAAAAACAATAATCATTGTAACTGTAATCCTGATAATGTATGAATTTATCCTAAATGTTGAGGGCTTATATATAGAAGGAGACACTCATTAGGGATCTTTTTTTTTTCCTCCATCACCAGACATCTTTTACATCATGTTCAGTAACTTGTTGCTTGGCTCAGACGGTGTTTATGTCTCTGTTGTCTTATCTGGTCCTGCAGTCAAGAGTTCACACGGTGATGCCAGTACCTCCCGCCTTAGATATGCACACAGTGTTTTCGCCAATAGTAATACAACGGCTTTTCTTTTTGTTTTCCTTTGACTTTGGTGGAGCCGAACTGGTGCGTTGATTGACAGAGCATTGACAGGTTTTTAGCTCTCCAGCAGGATGTACATTTTCTTATCACTTCCTCCAAGACCTCTCAGTACATCTAACCATTTTCAAAATAATAGGGAGGAGTTTTTGCCAAAGCAGCCAACTGGAGGAAGGTTAAAAATGGTGATAGCTTATGTTATAACCTATAAACTTCAGCAGTGTAAGAACCTTTTTTGTTTTTTTTGTTTGTTTGTTTTTACTTTAAAGATTTACTTTCCTCCTTCAGGTTCAGAAACTTTTTCAGCCCCTTGAGGCCTTAAACAAACTCTGTGGCTGTAGGTTTCCAAACTTGCTGGATAAACCCTGGTTTTTAAATTCCTTTCGGCTGTGAGAAGGTTTCAGTAGCAGAACAATAGGAGGAAAGTAGGACTTTGGTCCAATGTACTGCCAGATAAATTCACTGTGGTAGAGCTACAGGGTCATATGAGCCTGAAGTAGATTTAAACGATGTATGACAACTTCCCAGAATTTTTGGAAGGGAGGAAAATTGTTGTTTTTTCTGTTCTCTTTATATTCTCAACTCCACCTGCAGTGTGTCTTTACAGTGTGTCTTTACGTTTCCATGTAAGGATACTATAGTGCACTCATGGTCTTTTAACAAGCTTTTTTCCAGTGCAGTACTGCTGGAGGCAGTTTATTCGAGCTTGAGCTCTCTGATGATGCACAAGTTTGAACTTTCAGAAACGTGCCGCTTAATTAGGGAATCAAAAAAATGACCCTTTAAAATTAAAATAATATGGAGTTTAACAGAACAGTTAAGAGAAATGTAAGTTTCCATCCCCAAAATGTTATTGTTTGATATTACTATAAGTGAATTTAATTAAATTAAAACCTAATTTTGCTTATATATCATTATCAGACCTTTGATGATACAAAGCTGCACTCACTTAGACTTGAACTTTTGGGAATCTACTGAATGTGAAGACAATGTTCAGAGACTGATGAGTAGGGAGAAGGTCTGAGCATCTTCGAAGGCTCCATGGACTCATAGACCCAGGACAATACATATGAAGACAGAAATTGGTAAATCTACCTCATTATTCTGTTTTAAAATTGTGATGCCTCATCAATATACCTCTATCCATGGTAACATACCAGAGAAACTTTGCACCAAAACTTGGACATTGATGGAAAACAGTGTGACCGGACAAAGATTAGATGGAAATTCCTTTTATCTAAGATATGCTAATGGAAGGCACTAGAAAATAGGAAAGATAAGCGTCAACAATGAAACTGACCATTACAGCATATAACTCCCTAACTTATTGTTTTTGCCCAACAGTTTGTGCATGGATTATACAAATGAGACAAACCGTGTTAATGAGTGAACTTTTAACAGTGCTACTGAGCGTCTTTTTTGAATTTTGGATAGAGCCAAGCTGTCTGTTTCCCACTTCCTTCAGGCTATATGCTATTCTGAACTGAACTAAATGACTCCTGGCTCCAAAGTTAACACACAGAAATAATTGCAGTGTCAGTGCGAATAATTGTTTCGGGTCCCACCAGGTGGACACTGCTAATAAAGTCTGTTCAAAACTCAATAAACTAAATATAAAGGCACATTTTTCAACTTTCGCAATGTCTCATTAATTTTCATAGCAGGCTTCCTAACAAACCTTCACAACTTTAATTCTTGGATTTAGTTCATGAATAATTTCTGTTATTTCTAACTACTTGAGAGAACTCATGTGATAATACCCTAACTAAGATGCAGCATCAATGCCGCCTCTGTTATTGTGATCTGCCATGACTTGTCGTTTACATTCCCATGATCTTTTATACCCCTTTGAACTGTATAACTTGACCCACATTTCTGTCAAACTCCTTCTTTGTGAAACGTTTCTGAGGTTGTGCCACTGTTTGGAATAATATGCCCCAATCTCCTTACAGTGTTTAGGAATTTAGCAAAATACCTGAGAAAATGCAGTAGGAATAATTTGACAAAGTGTGCCTGTAATAGTACAATGACTGTCAAATTTATAGGGGGCTTATTTTGTGTAATTATCAGTGATTTTGGAGGAAAGCATGTCAGTGGGAGAATGATTAGTGTGTAGAGGGGTTTCGGGAAAACTTTTTCCTGAAATAAAAGGTGCATTGTTGAACTGTCTGCTTTGGGTCCTGTGTGGAAAATAAACTGCCCCTCCCCCTGTCTTCCAGAGATAGATGGCCTTTCTGGCCTGTGTGTGGTAACCTGCAATCTGTTTGTTCAGGCTATACCACTGAGATTGTGTTCTCTCTCCAGACCTCCTCCTAATTTGGGAGCCGCCGGGCAAAACTCCCAGACGCTTGATATTCTGCCTCCATCTGTGACAAAGTTTACCAAGACGAACGAAAGAGGAGACAAAGAGGAAGACTGACAGACTGTTAGAGTGTGTGTGACAGTAAAAGGTACAAGTGAATTCAATCATTGCAAGCTTGATGTTTGTGGTGGGAACGTCCTGTCTTGGCTGTCCTCCAGTGACACAATCACTCTTTCCTTAAGTCATACCATGCGGTTTTGGCAAGCAGGTATTTTGTCTTAAAACACCTCAAGCAGCTGAGTGTGTGGGATGAAAGCGCAAAGAAAGCAAAAAAGTGGATAAAATAACCATGTTGAAGTATGACCAGCTGGTCTATATTGGCCTGGAGCTGGTGATCGCCTGCCTAGCTGTGGCTGGGAACATCCTGGTCTGCTGGGCCGTCTGCCTCAACTCCAACCTGCAGAGCATCACCAACTTCTTTGTGGTGTCATTGGCAGTGGCTGATATTGCTGTAGGGCTGCTGGCCATTCCCTTCGCCATCACTATTAGGTATCATTACGATTGTTATTCCAATTTTACACTTCTTTACCATCTTTTTTGTGGGATAAAAAATAATTTTAATCCTGGACCAAAGTGTAATAAATATGAAATTCTGGGGCAGACTTAGGGTAATAATTTAAGAGGTACTGTTTTACTAGATTTGTAAGCTTTGTGTTTTTATTCATATTTGTCTGTCTTTTTCTGAACCTGTGATGTTTCCTTGCAAACCGACATCAGTACCGGCTTCTGTGCCAACTTCTATGGCTGCCTGTTCATAGCTTGCTTTGTCCTGGTGCTCACCCAGAGCTCCATCTTCAGCCTGCTGGCCATCGCTGTGGACCGCTACATCGCTATCCAGAACCCACTCAGGTGAGGGGAAAGTAAAAGGTCAGATCAACTGGACAGAAAATTGAAACAGCAAGACAGATTTCCACAATCTCACTTTAATAAGATCGCTTTTAAGACTGTCCAAACCCTTTTGTGACTCGAAGAATGAGCAGATGCAAATGATGTCATAGCAGATTGTTTTTCTTTTGCTGTTGAATGTAAACTGTTGCCTTTTGTACAATATACTTACATTTCGAATGAAATGCTCTTATCACAGATCAGAGATGAACTATTAAAGGGGAGAGGCGTCCAGAAACACATATGTAGCGGTGTAGCAATCTAATTAAAGAAGAATGACAGTGAGATTTTATTTGATTAGGGCTAATCTGGCCGGCTGTCGGCAGACAGAGATGTATGTCTCTATGGGCTTTATTGGGTTACAGTTGATCTGCTAAAGGCTTTGATCATTGCCATCCATGTAAATTAGCACCATTCAAAAGCCATTCCTTTAAAATGGTCATAAGGGATAATGGCTAGAAAGCACAGCAATAATTTGAAGTCAGTGTAGGTTAGATGAGGTTAGAAAGAATACTGATATACTTATTTAATGCTAATTAGCTATTTTTATTCATCTACCCAAATTTGTACATTCCTTTGTAACTCATTAAAAGGTGGTGTGAAGTTCCACAGTTTTAAAAAATACCTTAAAAAATAATAACGTTGAAATCAGATTTTCTTTTAATTTGCTTTTTTGAGTTGGAGTATTTTCAGGTCCTACTCTCTAGACATTAGTTGTTCTCTTGATAGATCTTAATTATGTCTCAGAACCGAGAATACTGTCGACTTATGTGGTTGTGTCATTGTTAACTGACACAAATACATAAGCTTAAGGTTTTTTTATATATTAAAGCTAAGACCATTTTATCATTTGTATGGTGTATAGCTGATATAAATCATACTTGGGTGTACGTTTATCGAGCCAAAGCCTCAAACCCCCCTTTTGTGCAACCAAGTCTGAGGTGAGTTATAAGCCACAAAAAACAAAAAAAATATGTATTTGAATATATTTGTAATTCATTGCAATGCTCTGAAGCTTTTTCATTTTTCAGCTTTGAGTTAAAGTCAGAGATGAGGAGGAAATATGCCTTTAAATTGCAATATATGATGGAAATGCCCAATAAAGCAGATCAATGCACAGTCACACAAGTGTTTGCAGTCATGCTGAGAGATACAGTAGGATTTCATACAGTGTCCACTCTTCGACCAGCTAACTTGCTTTTTAGTATTGATGACACTATCAGGCCTCACTATGCAACAACAACAACAACAAAAGATCTAATGTAAGACAACCAAATTTCATTTGGTTTATAAAAAGAACAATGAAGTCAAATATCAACTTTGCCTCAGAAAGATACTATCACAATGAGATTAGATAAACCAGACGGCTCTGATGTGTTATTGTGTTCTGCTAAACCTTTCAGGTACAACAGCCTGGTGACAGGGCAGAGGGCAAAGGGCATTGTCACTTTGTGCTGGGTCCTCTCAGTAGGCATTGGCCTGACTCCGATGATGGGATGGAACACAGGTGGGAGATTTATTTAGGCAAAGGTTCATCTATGCTTTCAATGCCTCCAAAGTGTTCTTACCCCAGGCCTCTGGTACATTGTCCATAGGTTTCTGAGAAGTTGGTTTGATATCTGAGTCTTGGCTTATATTTGGGTAATTACCCTGTTGTTTAAAGAAAAAATTGGATGAGTAGGCAGCAATCAAGGCATGAAGGTAAAAAAAATACGTGAACACCTAGGAAAAAAACTGGAAAATATATTGGTATTGTATTTCTGGAAAAATGTTCAAATTTACTTTAGTGCTTACAAGTACAGGAAAAGCATCTGGCATTTCCACATTGGCTTCAGTTCAGCTAAAAGGTTCTTACTGCTGAGATGATTTCTGAGAAGAAAACTGGGGCCAGCTGTTAGATTTGAGGTCTGAAACCTAAACCATGCACATTAACTTGCCATAATTATACAAAAAAAGTCACTCTTGCCTCTGTTGTACAGGTTTGAACAATACAGCCGCGGCCAGCAGCAGCAACAACTGTCCTGAAGGCATGAGCAAGTGCCTGTTTGAAGGAGTGGTTACCCTGGACTACATGGTCTATTTCAATTTCTTTGGCTGCGTGCTGGTCCCTCTGGTGGTCATGCTGATCATCTATGTCCATATTTTCATGGCCGCACGGCGTCAGCTGCGACTGATGGGGCTCAAAGTTGCACACATGCCCATTCCTGGGGAAATAACCTCGTCTTCGAGCTCATATCGTTCGATCCTGCAGAAAGAGGTGCACGCAGCCAAATCACTGGCCTTTATTGTGGGTTTGTTTGCTTTATGTTGGCTTCCGCTGCACATCATCAACTGTTTCAACCACCTGTGTAAGGACTGTGACCGCCCACATATCTGGGTGTTGAACATTGCCATCATCCTCTCCCATGCTAACTCTGTTGTGAATCCTTTCATCTATGCCTACCGCAATAAGGAGTTCAGGCACACATTCCGGAGGATCCTTTACCAGCAAATCCTGGGGCAGAGGGATGTACGTCGGTTTGGGGTTAGGAGTAGTGGTGGCAGAGGTGTTAGAAGCAGCAGCCTCATACAGACATCTTCCTCTTCCTTTACCAGTAAAGCGGTTTCATCATGTTCCACAGTGGTAAATAGTTACATCCTGGATCCCAGTCCTGACCAAACTCCACCCAAAGCTACCCACGAGGCCTCCTGTCACTGGACATCAAAGTTAGCCTCTGCACCAGGCAGATACACACCCAATGGTCACCAAAGAAAGGGTAGCACCCTTTCAGCAGCACAGCAGTGTCCATGCATGATGGGGTTTGCTGCACAGGATGGAGTAAAGTCAGTCACATATTTGGGGGGAACAACAGATGTTTTGGAGCTGAAAGACATTGGGGGCTGCATTGCTTTTGTGAATGTTCAGGCTCTCTCCCTAAAACAGAATGACTGTGCCTGTTCTAAAGAGCTTACAGAGGTCTCATGACAAAGATATTTAGGTATTTAAAACTGATTTCAGTCTGCTTTAATACTTTGTTCTCATCAACAATCTCTGAGTTGGATCAGACAACATGTACAACCACACAGAAAAATGTGCTGATGTTTGAGTTTTTATAAATATCCTTTTTTTTAGGTCACGTCTTTTAAACAATATACATCTTAATGTTACACTTTCACAGCCATACTGTATCTTAAATTGTGTTTTTAAGAGACTTTAAAACTTCTTGAACTGCATTTATTTGATAATGTTGCATCAAGTCACCTTTTGTAACGCTATCTGTATTTTTACCATCTAGAGAATTAAATACGTCTAAATGTGTAGTAGTTCAATTTTTTTAATCAGATGAAGTCAATGTCTGCAACAAAAGTGAATGAGTCTGAGTCAATGCTAAGCTGTTAAAGAACAGCTTCACCATGAACCTAGGTATATGAACCACAAATTTCATACTGCTATAGATGAAGAAAATAGTGACTAATGGTCTGAGTAAACTACAAAACAGTCCTTTCTGACAACTCGGGGAAAACAATGATGTTTATTGCAAGTAAAAGGCAGGCACTAGCTTTTGTGTATAGATCTGTTAAAAAGTAATTTCTCAAACTGCTGGATAGCTGCAGAACACTTGATGCTAGTTTGATAACTGCCAGGCAACACATGTGCACTACTGCTTCAACAACAGTGTGAAATGTGACTCGAAAGCACTGATGAATACAGAATAGTTACAAACCAAAACAAAGAGTTTGTTTGATTTATTCAAATATCGGTTCATGTGCCAGTCACATTGCCACTTTCAGTGTCAGGCTTGCACACATAGACGGTGTGAAAAAACAAACACACACGCATAGAAACAAGGACATACACAAGACTTCAGACTACTCTGCAAGGGTGTTTACCAAGTATCCTGGCTGCTGACGCCAGTCCATGAGCCTAATGCAATGGAAATCAAATGAAGGTTCATTTGATGATGTCTTTTATTACGCCATTATGCTTTCTCTTTCCTCGTTAAAAAGGCCCTCCACTGTGGGAAAGACCTTCATTAAGCAACATTTACGTGCCCCACAGCAATCCCAGAGACATGTCTCAAGGAAAAAACATACATGGGTATGTTTCTAGCTCATGTACTGTATTTTTAATTCCAAACTATACATATAATTTGTTTATTATGCTTTGTGGCCATGTAATGGAGTCTTTATATTATTATATGAATACGTCATTTCATTTTAATGCTTTGTTGTTGTTTTATTTGTTGGGTTTTTTGCTATTATAATAAGATTGATAAGGGTTAGTAAAACCATGTGGTTATGGAAGATTCAAATCAGTCATTTCTACACAATAAACTATAAATAATTAAACAAAGAACCGCTGGCGTGACATTCCACAGGAGCCGCTCTACAGCAGAGATAACATCATTTGTCTTGAAATGACGGACAAGGCTCCAACAGCGTCCATGATGACATTATGTCCCTAGGCCTCTTTATAGTATGCCATCCAGTCATAAACTACTATGGGGAAAGCATAACATGAGCAGGCAGTAACTGTATGTTCCCTTTTAGAAAGAGCAGGCAAATTAGTGGAGAATCATTAAGACAGTTTTGCATAAATATGTAGACATGGGCTGCACAAAACTGCAATAACTAATAATATTAATAAATAATAATTAACTATGGTCCTCTTGCAGTTGACCTTGTTGTACAAATGACGGAAATCATTAAGGATAAGAAAAACAAGGCTTCCCCTTTTACCAGTAAGATGATAGATGAACTCAAAAATACAAGTCCCAATATGCACCGCGGGACCCCACAAGACAAAACTTTATCGAACCTCTGAGGCATTGTGGGTAGGCGGAAAAAGGCTCAAAAGGGACGCGAAAGCGACGAGTGCACGTTGCAGAGTCTACCGAGAATAAAACAACAAAACAAAAGCTCTTTTTCCAAGACAGAATCGAGGTAAACGAATTTACGGGTTTGATAGAAAACGTTATCGGTCAGTTTACCCAATAGCGAGTTTTGTCTTTGTTGTACATTAGAGCTCATTCATTCATTTAGCCAGCATGGCTCTGTCTATTTGCTGGAGTGAAACTCTCTACTTCAAGAAAAAAATCAAATGTTAATGTTGAAATGAGTATTTAAATCGTACAAGGGTCTGGTTTTAAGACCGTGTCAGAAATTAGACCACAATCTTTGATCTAATTACTTTGTTCTTGTTAAGTGACCGGATTATTTTAAATTAGCCTAGCCGGCTAATGTTGCTAATTTGGCTAGCGGCTAGCTTTCTCTGCTTGTGCAATGAAACCGGTCAAATGTTATCGACATTCTCACACCTTATCCCACCAAACGATGAATCGGAACGTTGTAATGCTTTTTATAGTGTATGTATAGTATATAGTATTGTCAGGGGTTATTTAATTAATTCCCTAAGAGCGCCAATGTTGAAAAATAATTTGAAATAATTGTATATTAGCGAGAGGTTGGTGAAAGTTACCAGCCTAGTATTGGTTGATTTATTTATTATGGGGCTGCACATTGTAACATGTCCTACAATACATCTTGTGTTTCAGGCAGACGGCTGAAAAATGTCCATTGGTGTACCAATCAAGGTTCTGCATGAAGCAGAGGGACACATTGTGACCTGTGAGACCAACACAGGAGAGGTGTACAGGGGCAAGCTGATTGAGGCTGAGGACAACATGAACTGCCAGGTCGGTCTTCAATAATAAAACATGCCCCCCCCCAAAAGACGGTATTAAATAGATTGATGCTTGACTATTTGAACACATTTTATCCAGAAGTGTGACCCCTCAGGTATTGTAGAAACCAATGCCCTTAAATGTGAAGATGTTTGGCAAAACAGAAAGCTTGACATTTAAGGAGAATTACAGATTACCCTGTTTGTGTGTAACTCTGAGGCTGGTCCTGTTGTGCTGAACGTGTTTTTTTTGTTTGTTTGTTTGTTTTTTTGTTTTTTTTTCCCCCCAAGATCCCCTTAGAATGGGACTTGTATGAAGTAGATTTTCACATTGCTTTTATATTAAAATGTTTGAATTTTTCATTTTATTGATTGATTCTAAACATTACGTCCTGTGTTTCTCATTTGCTCCTCCAAGATTAATCAGTTTGAGGCCAAATTAATTAAATAAATGGGATTCTGTAACTGAAATGACTGGACATGAAGAGAAATTGGACACTGTGGTTTGTCTTACAGTTAATAAAAGTTGTAATCCAGATCAGATGGGTAGAAATAAAATCGGCAGAACTTTGGTACTGAAAGACAGGAAGTTTGAACAACCAATTACTTGTTGCACTTTGTATAGAGGTTTACCTTAAATTGCCATATTTAGCTGTAGTTTAGATTTGTTTAACTTTAATGTAGCTTCTACTGTATTGCTTTCTTTTTAGCCTGGGAATTTCATATGTTTAATTTCAAAAAACACCTATGTGATGGAACCTGTTTATGTTGCTAAAATTAGACATTTTCCATTGCTACAGATGTCAAATATCACAGTGACTTATCGTGATGGCCGGGTAGCACAGTTGGAGCAAGTCTACATCCGTGGCAGCAAGATCCGCTTCCTGATCTTACCTGACATGTTAAAGAATGCCCCTATGTTAAAGAGTATGAAGAACAAGAACCAGGGATCTGGCGCAGGAAGGGGCAAGGCAGCTATTCTCAAAGCACAAGGTGAGAGGGAACATTCTGGGACTCTTATCTTCCTGGATACTCCAAAGGACTATGGGATTTTTATTCTCATCAGATCTTTGGCAGCTATATATAATTTCTGCAGTTTTCACATAGAAATGCATTCAAAAAATATTGCTGAAACCCTTGTTACCCGTCAGTGTATTTACCCAAGCTAAGCACTTTAATTATACAGTCGATCTGTTAATATTTCTGTGGAATTTGGCTCATGTGAATTGTATTTGTGTTTTGACACGATGATTGTATTACAAACATGCCAAAGAGAATAATACGGGTTTGAACAGGTTTTCACTTAAGAGCCACAGCATTGACATTAACTAATGACAGTAAAGACATGCCCTATTTTGTATATACAGTTCAGATAGAGTAATATTGACATTGGTATATTGTACATCAGTAGACTAAAATAACCTTGCATTGAACACCATCCTATCCCAGCTTTGGGTTTGTCAGAACAATTGATTCAGTCTGCTGAATTTTTTTTTTTTTAGACTGGATCGGTTTGTGGTGCATTTAATTCTATTTTAAGATGTACCTGATAATTTGTACTTTGATTAACAAGGTTAAAAAATCTTGTTAATCTTGTTAAAAATCCAACTTCTGTCAACATCTATGATAGATAAACAAAAAGTAGCGTAATACCTGGATACTTTACTGCGTTGCCTTATAAATGTATGTATTATTGTATCATTCATCTTTTGAATATTTTCATGTCCTATCCTGAGTATCTTAACACTAGTGAACCCATAGGGATTTCTGTGAACTGTCGTTCTATGATCAATCCTGACCAGACTGATCTTTATTTTAAAAGATGCATTGTCCTTTGTTCTGTTTTTTCTGCAGTGGCTGCAAGAGGCCGAGGCCGTGGTGGAATGGGAAGAGGTAACATCTTCCAGAAGAGGCGATAACTGATCCACCCGTGTTAAGATTTTTGCATTGTATAGTCCTTGTTTTTTTTTTTTTTTTTTTCTTTATATGGATTAGATATCTTAGATATTGTCTGCAATCCTGTGCATTGCATCTTACTGCTTTAATTTCATTTTTTATGAAAATAAACAATTCAATTTGATGTGTCCTATCCTCTGCTTGATTCAACATACTTTAGACGTTCTTGGGTACCTTTTTGAAGTCTCTTTTTTTTTTTTTTTTTTTTTGCCCCCCCATCCCAATCATTTGAGACCAGATTTACACGATTTTCAAAGGAATACTCTCCTTTTAATCACTTCAGTTAGCACCCTACCTACCCCTGTTGAATTTTCCATCTTAGATGGACCTCTTGAATGCTTAAACAATAACTTGAGGTTAACAACTGGAAATTTTAGGTATTTTGTGTTGTCTGTGAGCTGCACCAATTACACCTCGTAAGAGAAATGTGTTGTCACTGTAAACTGACTTAAGATTCACTGGACCTTGAATGTGGGGGGGGGGATCTCACCAATGGAGGTAGTAACTCGATTAAGCTATAATCCTTGACAGGGTATGTATCTATTAGTTTTTTTGTGTTAAGATGGAAATTAATAATATTTTACAATTATAAAATCATAACTTCCAAGAGTTGCTTTTTTAATCCCAGGGTGCAACTCTCCAATAGCCCGCTGGGGGGAGCCGACTGGCCACAAAACGCTTGTAGCAGAAATTTTCCCCCAAGAAAAACCGTGAGGTGTTTTTTTTATTATTTATTTTCAGGTCGCGATTGAAACGAAAATGAGAACAAAAGGCAGCCAACGCCCCCTCGAGTGTATATATATCTGTGTGTGTATATTTTCGACGCTATTACGTGACCATCCCGCCCGTTTTCGCCGACGCTTCCTCCGATGCGAAGCACGGGACCCGCGTCCTCCGCTGGATTGGTCCGTCGCCCCCGCCGCGGTCTCTGCGCTCCCCCGGCAGCTTTTAGCGGCTTTTAGCGGCTAAGCTACCGTAGCGCCGACGCTTGCCCGCACCGCCGCAGCCCGAAAAGGAGCAGGGGAAACCTCCCTCCCCTCCCCGGCGACCGACCCCGAGAAACACGTGAAGGTGTGTGTTTTTTTAAATGGGGTTTTTTTTATACTTCGCGACGCGAGTGTCCGGGTTTTCTCCGCCCCCCCGCAGGCTCCGTCGCCGGGCGCACCGCGGACGTCTCCTCCGCCTCTCGCCGAGCATCGCCGGCTCCTGCCCGACAACATCTGCATCTTGACGGATGAGGCGGCTGCTAGCGTTAGCCGAGCCGCTCGGTCTCGGAGCCGACTTCCCTTTTTCGGGACCTCGGACGACGTTTAAGCTCTTTTCCGCCCCCCTGTTAATTTTGTAATAATCGCTGAAACTAAGGGCGATGGGCGGCTTCGGTGTACGATTGTAAGTTAGCCGTTTCTGTACTAGTAGTGAAGCTAAACCTCGTTATTCCAGTTGGACATATCAGTATAAGACGTAGAGTCATTTGTTTGTTTTTCTCTGTATCGCAGAAAACAAGTTTATTGCATCAGTTGCACAGATGTTTAACATCTGTGTTCAAGTAATGCTGCTGTGGTCTGGAGCGGACAATAATTTTCATTACTGTTATAATTAATCACTTTTTAAGAGTCATTAACTTCACTCATCCAACACCAACCCGCGGATGCCTCTTTGTAATTTGTTTTTATGGTATATGTTTAAGTATTTCCAGGCTTTTAGGATTTGTTTATACCGCTGTTATGTTCATACGTGAAGTTATAGTGGGAACTAAAAACTATCTTGTTAAATGTTAAAAGTGCTGTGGTTCACTTGGGGAAGTGCTAGACATGCACCTTCTTCTGTTTTTTTGCTGGCGATCAAGTGGACCTGACATTATCCCAAAAGCTCCTACAGTTTAGATTTAGAGGAAACGAAACTAATCAAAAACCCTTCAGTTTTTGAATTTAGTTGTATTAACTAGAGCTGGAGCCATTAGTTGATCAACTGGTCAACAAAACTACTTTGATAATGGAAAACCGTTCAAAGATTTTTCAAGCAAATTTTGTTTAAAGAGGGAAGTGAATATTTTGGCTGTAATTTGAAGAAATGACCTCAAGTAATGGTATATTGCGATAGACATTTTTCACTATTTTCTGACAGTTTATCCAGAAAATAATCTTAAATTGCAGCCCTTATATCACCTGTATATCACCGGTGTATTCTCCGACAAAGTATTCTGGTTATCAATCAAATAGTTCAGTTTCCCGGTAAAATTCAGCTGTGATGGTGTGATAACATTGCGCCTAAGTTTGTCGCGGACACTCATCCCTCCATTTATAGGAGCTTATCTCTTGCATGGCTCTGCAGATCACTCACAGGGTTGCCCTGTTGAGCTTTTAATGAAGCTGGGGGATCTTCTTCTGCTCCAGATGGCCCTGTGTTGTACTCATATGTCTGTAGGACCATGTCTGTGTTGTTATTAATGCTGTACATGGCTTGGACCCCAGCAAGCTCTGGTAAGTCCTCTCTCCCCCTCTGCTCCTGGCCAGATAGTGAAGGTTAGGTCATGTGACCTTTTTTTTTTTTTTTATCATAAGAGGCACAGGACAGCATCTGGAGCTGGGCAGCATCTGTTGATGTTTCACATGGCTCAAATCTAACTGCTTGTTCTGCCGTGAGCTTTTGTGTTCACCAGGGATCAGGGAAGTTTTGGGCTTTAGCCGGAAGATCAGAGGCTACACTGTTTCAGCGCACCAGCGTCGGAAGCGTTTTTCTCTTAAGTGCTGGTGTGTGGCTAATCCTAGCCTGGATGTTTAACAAAGAAGGAACTGATATTTCAAATGTTTTGCTGAAACCTTGGGTATTGTATTAGCTTGTGCCCCCCCCCCAAATCTGGTGTGAATGGTGGATTACAGAACTAACACAGATTTTTAATTAAACGACTTGTGAATTACTTATGTCAAAGTAGCTCTCTCAGCTCCACGGATACGGATTCTGATGATTGCTAGGCTAATGGTAGTTTGTTGTTTCAGAAACTGCCTTTCCAAATAATCTTGATGTGAATCACCATCAGAAACAAACTCAGCTAGCCAGACAAGAATTGTTTACATTACACTGCCAAAGACAAAATTAACCCCTGCCCAAACCCTGCTGGGCGGAGAATGAAATTTGCAGTGATATAGTGTCACTTGCCATCAGTAATATAATGTAATGACTTCATACAATCACCAGTGTAGAAGCTGCACAAGAGCCTCTTCATGTCAATGGAAACAGGCCTTGATATGTGCCTTACTATTTTTTTGAGATCAAAGTAGGGCAAGCTTGGTACATTTCCTCTCTTCTCTGGATATAAAAAGCCTACTGTAGCTGGTGCAATGCGAGTCTCATCCTGGGTAATGTCTGTATGTTTTTCTGTACTCCACTGAGGCCAAGTCCATTTATCTGGGCACACTGGGTTGCTTTTGGCGGCAGTGATGCTATGTGTTAAAAGTCAAACTAGACTTCAAGAGCTTCTTTTTTACACCTGCATGAAACTACGGTCATTTTTCTTGGACAGTAAAGACCACAAGAGTATCTGCTTTAGAGAGAAAGAGTCAGGGGAACTCAGAGGTCATAAATGTCAGATCTGTTAAATAGACCTTGAGGAGAGTATTTGGTCTCTGCCAGTGATAAACAACTCTCTTAATGTGCAGCATTTGCAATGAATACTGTGTAGTGTAGAAAAAGTTGAAGCTAGAACAGATTGTGAGTGATTCTGAGTAACATTTAAGAGTGGCATAGCATCTCATTATAATCACAAAGGAGTACTTTTTGCATTATGGTAATTTTACAGTATGTGTGAATGGGACCCAAGAGACAAGTCGGCCAAGAGGACCAGGTAATGGGTTAGTGCCCATAAGACAGTTGTGCTTGACATGAGTGTCTCATGAATTAATGTTGATTCTTTCTTTTTTGTTAGTTTAAATAACTATATATAGGCTGGCAAATGGATGTGGAAAGGCCATCAGGAGTGGGTGTCTCTTCCCACACATGATCCTCATTCTGAAATTGGCTGGAGCTCCCACTGTCTAGTTTTTCTCGTGGTTACCCTTTGCTTTCCCGCATCTGAAATCTACTCAGCTCACACACACTGACTCTGGCCCAATCCTGTCAAAACCATGAGGAAAATCAAGGAAATGTCTCTGTCTCTTTGTTTTTTCTCTCTTCCTCCCTCCTTTCCTCCTCTCTCTGTTCCTCTCACAGATAATGAGCAGATAATAAGCTGAGTGGACTTGGAGATGGAGATGGCCCTATTGAAATTATGCAAATAGGTTTCCATTAGATGCTGTACAGATAATAATTAACCATGTGGTACAACTGACATCAAAAGCAGGCTGAAGTGCTGCTTTTATAGATGCATCTAATCTGTTCACTTACAGCTGAACTTTGTGATACTAGATGTGATTGTATGCATTAATTATCACTTAACAGAATGTGTGGGAAAAGTACAGATTCCATGGATGATTCATATGGAAAGAGCTGTATCACCTTATGTTTCAGAACTAGTGAACATCATCTTTGAGGTTTTTCTGACAACCACTCATTACACCCACAACTTGGTTCATGCTGGTAAATCAAACACTGTGCTCCGGCTGTATGCAAAAGCAATTAAACATTAGATGTAAATATACATTTCATTATAAATTGTCCCAGGATTTATGTCAGCCCTAAATTATTCCTAGGTAAAAAGATAATGCTACCCTCTGTTTTTCTTGACTCACACTTCACAGCTGCTTTAACTCCGTTCTGTTATGGCCACAGTTCTAAAAAAAGAGAAATTCACTGGTCATTGAAATAGTACAGAGAGTATACCTAAATAGAGAAAGTTGTTGTTTTCCAATATTTGTTCTTCATACATGCATAATATCTATACTTTTTGTTGGTCCAATTTGGGTTGCAAAGTCCTTGGTTTATGTTTTGAACTAAAGCATTAATACTAAAGCAGAGTGGTACTGTCTATTAAATATGGTCTGGGGCATCCTCCTTATAACTCTATTCATGCATTATCAGCATACTATGGCAAAAAGACAAAGCTAATACTCTGTGAGTAACCTCCTGGTGATTGTGCGCTATGTAACAGTTAATAGGATGAACTGGCCACAGAGGGATCTAATGCTTTGTCAGTAGAGCAGGTGTAAACTGTAAACTGATGATTTTTTTTAAAACATGGTTTTGAACGTGGGGAAGGGGCATGTCATCTAGATGAACACTTGGCAGAAGAACTGTGAGTTGTTACCCTCGGAAGAGGTAGGCCTTCAAGGGATGTTTGACAACAGAAAACGTTTCTGCTGTGCAGTTATGTAATTTGTTCCCCCAACGGGAAACCACACAGGAGAGGTGTTGGGATAGAGATTCCCTGCCTTGCAGTGATAGTAGAATGAGTCACCATTCATTTGCTGATTGCAGTAAACAAGAAGGCTCATGATCTTGAATGAGGGAGTTCAGGCAGGTGGGTGCCATGCCAGGGGCCACTCTATAGGCAAACATGAGTTACTTGAGCTTATTGCAAGCACTGAGAGCGAGCCAGTGGAGAGCCTAATGAAAAGCAGAGTGACATGAGCTGTTTTTGGCTGATTGAAGACCAGATGTGCCACTGTGTTCTGGTTTTTTGGTTTTACAGTGCATGCTGGTAGCCCTGCCAGAGAAATGTTACAGTAGTTAATGTATGAGATGACCTAACCTTTAGAAAGAGATTAACAGTATGATCAAGTCAGATGAGATCTTTCTGATGTTAAACAGTATGAAGTAGTATGACCAAATGACAGATGCAACATTCTCTGTGAAATTTGCAGTCATCAATCATGATGCTAAACTTTGTTGGACAGAGCGAGGCAGAGCTGGATACTAATGTTGTGCTTGAGCAGAGGGACTGGCTTTGATCACCAGGAGTAAAACCTCAGAGAGACTGAGATGAAGGTGGCTGTTCATCATCCATCTTAGATATCAGTGATGCAGGCTGATCACTGCGCCAAGACAGTATGGCTGTCGAGTGGGAATGACAATTAGATCTGATATGGGAAGAGAAACTATGTGAGCCGATCATCAAACCAAAGATAGATGGTGTATATTGAGAAGTGCATGGGACCAAGCACAGATTCTTGTGGTACCCAAGTGAAGAATTTGACTCTTTGACTGTTTTCCTTTCCACACAACAGACGGATTTAGAGGTGCCAAAGATCACCAAAAGGTACTGCAAAATGAGAACTTGCTAACATTAGGACATCTGTAACTGACATCAATGATTCTTGTAACCAATCTGGAATAGGGTACAGAATTAAAGTGTTTAGACAGCTCTGGAGCAGGAGTTTGGAGCAATGTACCACAGGTGGAGAGTAAAATATAGTAAGTGAGGTGCCTTAAACCTGAGATAATACATTACAGTTGGAAGGTGCTGTGTATTTGCCATTAAAAGCTGCCACCTTGCCAGTAATGAAGGCTCCCTTCTTAGGCCAAGAGAGAAATAGCTCGCAGAGGAGGCAGATGGCTGTAATTTCCCTTTTTATATTAGGGAACTTAAAGTGTCCTTCTTAGGGTTGTCACTTAAAGAGGACAATGTGCAGATAAATCAGGCATGACTTTTTCTGTCCATTATTCAATTTTCCCTGTCCCAGTACTTTGTACTCCTTAAGGGCCTCACCCATTAATAGAGCAGTAGATGTCTGAAATGCCAGCAGTTGTTCATTACGTGCATTTCCTTATTCTGCAGTTTCTGCTGTTGTGTCCTAGGTACCATTCTCCCTGCGGTTCCCATCTGATGGAGCAGTGTTTGTCAGTCTTTGTGAAAAGGCACCATGTTTCCTTGTCATGTCACTCCCTGGCCCTCTGCTGAGCCACCGGCCTCCTGCAGCAGTCATGCACCCCCAGCACAGTCCTCACAACCCCTTCCTGACCTGCTGTGCAGCTGTCCTGCTCCACCTTCAAACAACCACTCTGAGACACCCTCCCCAGACCCAATGGAATCTGTCATTGTGGTCACAGAGTACGAACCCAGTAGACAACTCGGAGAGGCTGGGGAGGAGGAGGAGGTAAGTTGAAACACACCCAGGTAACACTATGTCTCCAAGAGATGTAACCTAGTCATTTGGGTTGCTGCTGAATGAAGTTATTACTTGACACATAATAATACATTCCCATATCTTTTCCAGACTCATTACGCTTTTTATTTATGATTTCGAGACCATGTAGACAGTAGGTTTTCTCACTGCAACATGATATCAGAAGTATTAATGGAATCAACATTTGACACGGTCTCAACAAAAATTTTAAGGTTTTCACATTTCACAAAGGTATTTTACAGCCTATCTTTTAAAGTGGAATGTATTATTTTGCTGTTATACAGGTGTTGCAATTATGTTGCCCATCATGAAATTACAGAAAAATGAGGGAGATCAAATGTAATTATAGATTTAAATTTTAGTATTAAACTATACTATTTCCTGGAGTTGAAATGTAAAGTGTCAGCATGAAAATAAGCACAAACTGCATTGTCTCCTATAAGGTGATACAGACATATATAACACACTAACCATACTATAATACCAATACATAGAAAGCATGACATATGTGAACGTGCAACAAATGAAATAAAAATAAGATAAATGCTTTCCGTCTTAGGTAGAAGAAATGGACAGTTCTGAGACGCCCGAGCCAGCTTCCTCCGTGGTGGCACCTTTTCCAACTCCATCCTGCGACCTGCTGTCCCACACAGTCTGCCGGTCAGAGGCTCTGCTACCTGACAGCCAAGAACAAAGGGGAAGATTAAACCTGTCAGACAGGAAATTATCTCTCCAGGAGCGCTCACAAAGTGCAGCATCACCCTGCAGCTCTCCAGGACTGAACGGGCGCTACATTTACCCATCATTACCCTACTCACCCATCACATCACCCCACTCTTCTCCACGCTTGCCCCGCCGACCCACTGTGGAGTCCCACAGTGTTTCTATCACAGACCTCCAGGTATGGTCAAGTAGTAGAAGCAAGTCAGTTTTGTTTGTCCGTGTTCCATAAATACTCAAAAACTAGCTTATATGGGGTTATATTCAGTGTAGTAATCATTTATATTTATAATAATTTATGGTGTGTGCACCAACTGACCTGTGTATACACTTAAGGACTGTACATTGCGCAGGGCATTGCACATGAATGAACAAACTAACATTCACACAGAGCCAGGCTCCTGCAGATGTGCTGCTCCTGAACATCTGTTAGTTAATCAAAAGTATCTTTATAATGCTTGTCTGAAAGTAAGCAGAACTGCATGTGCATTTGTCTTAAATCAGCAGCACACTGGTAAAGACTGAACTTTGTGGATGGGAAGGTAAGCTTTTACAGTCTCACTAGATGTAGGTAATACTGTAGCTGTAATCCATGTTATACATAGATGTGGAAACCTGTAAATGTCATGTACTGTTGGTAGAATTTTGATACATTTTTGCTTTCACACAATCACATATTATAGTTGGGGAAAATGCATCTAACGGAGTATTAGGCAAAATATTTTCAAATGTCCAATTATAGAGGAGACTTCCTTGTGCTGACATAACTGTAAGTGTCATGTAATGCTGTTGGTCAATGAATTTTATATTCACATTATCTCACCATCTCTCTTGGTCCTTAAGTCTTTTAATCATCCAGTCTAAAGACCAACAGTCAGATAAACTACATTTAGAAATGTAATTAAAATGAAGGGCTGGTTCAGTCACTGCATCCACATTTTTTATGAATCATTCTCTGTAGGCTGGTTTGTTCTCAGCAGTGTGGCCACATCCCTTATTGTTTTAAAACAACACTGCATCGTCATTGTACAATGAGGGTAGAATACACCTTTACTACACTGCCTAGTTCCCCTGTAATCACCACTACTACTACAAAACCCTTACAGCAATGCAATGCATCCTACCTCTAGAATATCAGGCACACTGCAAGATTAGCCCATAGGATTAGAGGTAAAGTGCCAGTCTTAGATGAGTTGCTACCTGATTAACTGCATATCTGGATTTGTCAACATAGAGGTTTTACTTCAAATGGCTCTTAGAAAATGACAAATTGAACTGTGATAGTGATTGCAGAGTTGTACCGGCACAGTGACAAGTACATGAAATTTTTTCTAGCTGGAAGACATCGAGCACCTTGGGAAACGCTGATGTCTAGAAGACTGCATTTATGAGGGAAATTTAATGTACCTGATTTCATAAGATTTCTCATAAAAAAGTGGAACACTCATTATGTACATGTATCTAGGATATCTAGCTGCTAATATATAATCTGATTTCATTTGAAAAAACATTTTCTCCTCCTGTCTTTTCTCTTTCTTCCGTCTCTTCAAGGACTGCGTTCAACTCAACCAGTACAAGCTGAAAGATGAGATTGGAAAGGTACCGTCTAAGACAACTCACTGATTGCTCCCTTTCACTGTCTCTTCCCATTTTCTTCTCTCTTCCGCCTACCTCATGTCTGTCATCATCAAGGACATGCAGTAACAGTCTCTGGTATCCTCTCTCCTGGCTGTCCTCATTTCCCAAACTCTGTGTAAACCACCAGGCCATGGGAGAGTTGGAAGATGGATGAGAGGCTGGTATAAATAGTAGTCTCTAAGGGCTGTGTAAGGCTTAGTGGTTATGAGTGTGTGTGTGTGTCTGTGTGTGTGTCTCTGTGAGCGAGTGAGTGACTGGCAGTGTAGTTGTAGGCACGTTTTAGATTGTGAATCTTATAAGAGAGAATATGGATTTGTGTGTTTCTGCATGTAGGTAGGCAAGTTAATGTGTCTGGTTTCGTGTTCAGCAGAGACAGCTTGAGCCTTTCAGGATTGCTGGAGAGGGTCCTGTTATCAGATCATCTCCGGAACTGTAGGATGAGCTCTATGCTGCTTCTCCAATCTGCTCCCCTCGCAGGAACTCATCCTGCTCTCTTCTCTGATTGTTTTTGTGCATGAATTTGTGCACACAGGCTACTAATTGGGCTTGGTTTTTATCCTGCATTTCCTGTGTGTTGGCAGGGGAGCTTGATAGAATAAACCAGATCTGGTTTAGTTAATTAGCCTGAAATCAAAAATGAAAGCGACAGGAAGAGATGATTTGAATTTCTCTCTTCTCACTTTGAAGCAGCTGGTACTCCCTCAGTGCACGCTGTCAGCCCACTCACTTCCCTCATGCATAAATGTTTGTGTATTTGTTCCTGTGTGTACTTTGTATGTATTTAGAATGTTTGCATTGCACATTGTGTGATTTTTTTTCTTTCTGCACATGAAGAATTGAAAGCTGCTCAATCTCACTTTATTGGCTTCTTTTCTTTTTTTACTTACTCCTGGACCAGGGCTCATATGGTGTTGTCAAGCTGGCTTACAATGAGGATGACAACACATACTATGTGAGTCCTTCATGCACACAAAAATACAGATGTTATTTTGTCTCAACTATTAACACTGTCTGTTTCTCTCACTTCTCTCTCATTCCTTAACACCTTTCACACACACACACACACACACACACACACACACACACACAAAGCAAACCTCATAATAATCAGACACCCTTGTGAAATTTAAAGGTGTGATTTTATGTGGAACCTCCACATTTTCAAATGTCTGCAGTTAATTGTACCTTGCTGTGCTGTACTGTTATAACTAATCAGCTCAAGCTTTTCTGTTTGCTGTTGGTGATTGTTACTGTAGGACTCACTGAACTGCATGATATTGACAGACAGTGACATGGGGATTATTTTTATAGTCCTCCCAAGTGACAAAGCCTGCATGTCGCTTATAGTGATTATATAATTGCCATATTAACTGAGGGCATTGAAGCACTTCCATTTGCTGCAAACAAGGAAAGTATTCCCAGAAGAATTTAGCTGTGTCAATGTTTAGGGAGATCTCTGACTAATTACTCATTACCTGCTAGACATTTGCATGGCAAAAATTGTGGGCTATACTGGCAAGTACCGTTAGCTTTCACATCATATATAGATCATTTTGAGATTTTATAAGCATTGGCAGAGACAGCCAAACCTAAGACAGACCAGTAAAAAATGCTTAAGATTTATGATCTGGCATCCAAAAAAATAGTGGTTATATTAGCTGTTGAGGGGGCATCTTTTATTTTTTTTTTATGTCTGATTTTACACCTCTCAAGGTTATAAATTTTTTAAGGATTTATTTATTATCAATATTCATTAGTTAGCAAAATAATGAGATCCAGACGTCAAGTCAGTTTTAATTAAAAAAAGCCGTAAATCACGAATTTTTCTTGAAGTACATATTGTCTCAAGATATTTTACTGCTAAACATTGTCACTAGTGGGTAATGTTGGTAATTTCTTGAGCATTTGGTTCAAGGTAAGGAATGATGAGCCATATATTATTTGTATGCTTGTATTTCTGTCCTTTCACTCAAAGTGTATAGCTCTTATAAGCTTTTGTCTAGATGATGCTCCGTCAGTGTTAGTAGTCATAGATACACAGAGGATTTTCAAAGTGAAGGGAGAAATTTATAGGCCCTGGTGTGTGAGTGGGTGCACTGTCAGATATGTGTCACCCCATTTTGCTGTATCTTACTCTTCGTCTTTGTCTACCATTCTGTTCACCTTTTCTCTCGATCTCTTGCCCACTGGTTTCTCCCACCCCCTTTCCAAATCTATATCGCTTTCCCTCCTGTAGGCGATGAAGGTGTTGTCCAAGAAGAGGCTGATGAGGCAGGCAGGTTTCCCACGTAAGTCTGGAGCCAGGGGCAGATGGTTAACACAGCAGAGAGCACAATCTCTTTTAATGCGGCAGTGGTACATGATCACTGCATTCCAGTACTGAAACCCTGTTTGTCTTTGGTTTTGTCATTGCCTTTCAAGTTTCCCTCACCTGTTGCCTATGTTCAACCACATTGTCCCTCTTCTTCATAAGGGAGACCACCCCCTCGTGGGGCCAAAGCAGAACCTGAGGGTCCCCCTCATCCAAAGGGACCCCTAGAGCGGGTCTATCAAGAGATTGCCATCCTGAAAAAGCTGGACCATCCCAATGTAGTAAAACTAGTAGAGGTAAGTGCTGTTAAAGTGTACATTTTGGCTATTCAAATTTAGTTTTGACCAAGTTTTAGGCTTCATAGTGGATTTTATTTCAGGGAGAACTAGAGCAGGTATTTTAGTACATCATGAAAGAAAAAGAAACAGAGCACGACAAATGAGTGACAAAAACAATTAGGCTTGTGCATGCTAAGGCAAAAAATACAGACAGGCTTTTGATTACATCTCTTCTCTCCAAAAGAGCAATAAAGGTAAGCTGCCAAATGGCTAATGGAACAATTTGGACAGAAACTTCAGTAGAGAGTCACAGAGAGATGGAAAGAAGATGTGTGTGTGTGTGTATGTGTGTGTGGCTATACTCATTTTCATACCTCTGTGATTCGGTGCCAGGTTTTGGATGACCCTAGCGAGGACCATCTGTACATGGGTAGGTCGTGGCCAGTCAGCCATCCTTCAGAACCACACATGCACACAAAGTCATACAGTCTTGAATAACAGAAGGTCATTTGAAACTCAAAATACGTTTTCAGTTTGTGTCTTGGTAACTGAAAATGCTTTTCATCACTAACCCTGTGTGTGTTTCTGTCACAGTATTCGAGCTGGTAAAGCAAGGGTAAGCTTAGCCTCTTTTATAGTAATGATTGTGACACTAGTATGAGCACAATCTCATTAGGTATGATTGCTAATTTAGTGTTTTGTGTACCTTTTAATGTGTTCATGTATTCAGGGCTGTGATGGAGGTGCCGACAGATAAACCTTTCGGTGAGGACCAGGCCCGCTTTTACTTCCAGGATCTGCTCAGGGGAATTGAGTATTGTAAGTCTTCCAAACCTACTGTTAATCTTCCCCTCAGTCTGTGACTGCATCATATAATGCATAATGTATACTGCTAAGTATGAGCTGATTGGGGTTGTGTATCTGTCCCTCTTAGGGGATTTGTTAGCTATCTAGATACAGTACCCATGGTCAGATAGAGCACAAGAACAGTGCGATTGTTGAAATAAAAAACACTATGATTCAAAGCTGATTCAGTATTGATCAGGTGCAATTGAATATAGATTCTGCTTAGATTCAGATTTTTTGACTTGCAGCTTAAAATGAACTCAATGTGGAATATATTTCTAAACTCTTATTTTCCCCCTGTACACCAACTATAACAATTTTATTATGTACAGAGTCGTAAATGTGTAAATTAAAATAATATAATTGTGGTATCAAGATTAAGCTCTTACTCCTACACTACTCCTACCTACACTTCTTCCTTGCCATTTACACGACTCCTTTCTCTGTGACATTCTTGAGTCTAGCCACCCACAGGCCTCTTTTCACGTAATCTCTGTGGCTCTTATGCATTTAAGCATAGGAGAAGAGGTTTTTGCACGAAAATTCATGTAGGAGACTAATACTGAGCGAAGGAGCGGGAGAGCTCTGCACCAGGGACAGTGAAAAAGTCAGAACCTTAATTTTTTCTTCTCATCACTAGTTATCGTAATTGAATAAAGGCTTGTTTGATGAAATTTACAGAAAATAAATTTCAAAAATAGAAAAAATCAATTTCAAATAGATAAATATTGCACGCTTAGATTTTTGTTTTTTCCGCAACTTCAGCAGGAATTATGGGTGTGATCCTTTTTGGTTAATGTCTGTGTTTGCAGAAAAGTTTATTCGACTTCTTGCCAAAGTGCACTGCCAGAGATTTCTCCACCATGCTCCAAACCATTTTTATTTTATTCCATCAAGCAAACATTGCTGTTTTTTGGGGTTTTTCACAATTAGAAATTCAAACACTCAGAACCTCACCGCCCAGGGTTGAGAGAATATTCATCATCTCTTGCCATAAGCAGACTTTTACATATGGGACCTTGTAGCTATAAAAATGAATATTTTCTGTTTCATCAGTACATTACCAGAGGATCATCCACAGAGATATCAAACCCTCCAACCTGTTGGTGGGAGAAGATGGACACGTTAAGATAGCAGACTTTGGAGTCAGTAACCAGTTTGAGGGAACTGATGCCCTCCTGACAAGCACAGTGGGGACACCTGCTTTCCTTGCCCCTGAAGCACTTTCTGAGACCAGGAAGAACTTCTCTGGAAAGGTACTTAGCTCGCTAGTGCCCCCTGACCATGGCTTTCAGAAATGCAGGGACATTTGCATTTTGGTTTTAAAAATAATTTTCATAGTATTCATATCTGATTTACTGTAGTAGTTTAATAAAATATTTTTGGTACCAAATACATTTTTTGTGAATTGTGGGTTACACAAACTATACACTCATAGAACCATTTCACTAAATACAATTTTTTATTATGTTTTTTTTCTTTGTGTTTTTTATTTATTTATTTATTTATTTTTTATCTTTTTTGTCTTTTGTTTGTTTGTTTGTCATGAAGGCTTTAGATGTTTGGGCCATGGGAGTGACGCTTTATTGTTTCGTCTTTGGAGTGGTGAGTCTGTGCTCTTTTTAAAAAAAAAAAAAAAAAAAAATTTTGTTTTTAGAGTTTCCCCTCAATGGCAGTCAGTCTGCTGATCCTCCTCTAAAACCAAACCTTTCTTTCATTCACAGTGTCCATTTATGGATGAGCGCATCCTCAGTCTTCATCAGAAAATCAAGACACAACCTGTGGTGTTACCTGAACAGTCAGTTCTGCTCCTTATTTCATTCTTTGTCAAAAGAATAAAACTGCCAGTGGCAGTTGTTTATTTAACAAAATGGTTCTTGTTATACATAAAATAATTAAGTAAATAATAATTATTTTTCAGTTATAATTCTTCCTGTTTCTACAGTGCTGACATATCCGATGATCTCAAAGATTTATTGCTGAGAATGTTGGACAAGAATCCAGAGACCAGGATATCTGTCGCACAGATTAAGGTAATCACTCTCTTTCAGTTGAGCCACTGCAGTAAGCCACCTGATAGAAAACTTCAAAAACACATGCACATAATTCATTTTTTGGTTGGTAGAAAAAAATCCAAATCTTAATGTCCAAATATTAAAATGCTGATGTTTGTCAACTTCTGAGCCTTACACACCTAAAGTAATTTTGTTTTGCAGAGTTCTTTTCTCTCTTAATGTTGTTCTAAATACAACATTTTGAAAGTTAATAATAATTTGCAAAGTATCCTGCATTACTAATCTAATAAAAATTACCTAAAAGTCTTTGCACTTGCATCAGCTCTATATATTGGTCCTGGTGCACCTCCAAAAATACTTTGTATTGTTCAAAGAAATAAGAATGATGTACATAAAGGACTCCTCTGTTCTTCTCATGCTTGTGTACAGTTGCACCCGTGGGTGACAAGGCACGGTGCCGAGCCCCTCCCTCCAGAGGATGACAACTGTTGTATGCTGATTGAGGTGACTGAGGAAGAGGTGGAGAATTCTGTTAAACACATCCCCAGCCTGGCTACAGTGGTGAGTTTAGGAACTCTTTTTTCTCTCACATATGAACATCACAGCTCAGCCCTAGACTAATTTGTTCTGGCTAACGCCATGAAGTGAAATATCACTGATAGGTACAATTTATTTTCAGTTCAGCTAATCTAAGAGAGGTATGAAAACTGTCACGTCAACTATTGAGACATGATTGAGAATGAATCCCCTGTCAGGAGCAGGTGAATTACTAATTAACTATGAACACACCTGCCCACTGTCTAAACAAACTTACATGTAGAAATTTAAAATCCACTGTCATGCTGCCTTTTGTTGTCACAGTGCAATAATCTGTGCTGTGAAGGTAAATCAAAGGAAAAATAATGTGCTCGTAGACAATAGCAACCAATAGAAACATGTGTACAGGGGATGCAATGCTTAGGTGCTCTTTGCATTCAACGCAATAGAAAGCCTGTTATTTTGTTCACATCACAAAATAAAACCACCATATTTATCTTACCACAACCCTACCATTGTTTTACAAACATAGTTTAGAATGAAAATTGAGATTTTCTTTTTCACATTTCTCAGCATAATGTTGTGATTTGTGTATTACTGTTCCCTACTCTTTTTCAGATCCTGGTGAGAACCATGCTGAGGAAACGTTCCTTTGGAAACCCCTTTGACTGGGGCCGTAAAGAGGACCGCAGCAGTTTGTGTGCTACAGGGCAAACGCTCACGTAAGGATTGCTTACAGAAACACAACAGGCTTTAAACTCTGTCTCTAGCAAAGCCTTTGCAGTAATATTAGAGGACCAATTACTCATAGCAGTGTGCTGTCATTAGCATATTCTCATGTTGAGCTGTAGCTGGCTAATATTTTTCAAGTAGTTTGTAGTTTGTAGACTGTTACTATTTCTCTCCTCCCTGTCCTGCCCTGCAGGAAAGGCAGAGCAGGCAATGTGAGATACTGCTACATACATTGTAACCAAAGAAGGTAAATACCTTGAGGACAAATTTTGCCTGCTGTAGTATTGTTTAAGTTATAGCTAGTTAACATTAACACCCCTGGCATGATAAAAGGAACTGTATTTCTCAGTGTGACTTTAGTGCTCAAACACCACTTCACTGTACTTGTAAAGAATCTTTAGTATATGCAAGAGGATCTACAGTTAATTTCTGTATTTTTTATTACTTACATCTGAAGATGCTTTTAGTGGAGCATGTTGCTGTATGCTATATAGTGCGGAATTATCCAATTCATTATATAACAAATGATCGCAAATGAAACTAGTCAAATATGCAAAGCTAAATTTGACTCAATACACTACTTTATATGAACAAGGTCTAACATGTGAACAGAACTGTGGTTAAATACTTATAGATTTATATTCTCAGCACCTGATCAGTGGAATAATGTACTATAGTACATTACAGGCAATGGACAAAATACCATTAGCTCCTGTGCAATCTAATGCAATTCGGTCTTTGTTGTTGAGAGACGTGTTAATAACTTTGCAGTAACTTTTCAGTTTGTGGTGTTGTCTTGATTGGTTTTATAATATAGAGTGTTACTGTGTCATGCAGCCAAACGAAACACTACAAATATTATATGACTTTAACCTTAAAAAAAATATTAATGAATAAATTCTGCTCTGACACTGTCAAAATAAAAATAGCTTTTTTATCCAAACTCAGTTCATCGTGAGCCCAGAGTATTCGTTTATTACTCATTCTTTGCATGAATCATCCACACTGATCAAAAGGAAATGCCTGACAAAAATTATTAATTTCTTTAATATGACCCTCCTACCCCCCTTATCTTGTTGTATTTAGTTTTTGTGTATGTTAGCCCAGTTTCCTTAATGCCTGCTGCCTTGCATTATAACATTAAATGCATTAACAATTAAATGGTTGGTGTCTGTTCCAGAACTGACCTTAACAGTATTTATTTCTCTGCCCAGTGACATTGGATTGACAGCAGACCCCTGACATTGCTATAACTAACGCTGTGTCTCTGGTGTGTTACTCAGGAAACAGGAGAGCGGTGATGGCATGAGGAGTATGGACCTTCCCTACGTGGGAGAAGATGAGGCTCTTTCCTGATGCTGAGGGTTCATTATACATGCTGTTATTTACCTGCCTACAACTACACATTACGACACCCCTTTACTCACAGTTTTATACTGGTAGCCTACACCTACGTACGTTTCCTGGGAGGTGGACAAGTGTGGCGGGCGCAGAAAAAAGGGAGAAATTAAAGAACTAAGGCACTTTGACAACCATTTGCTAAGCTTTTATTCCATTTTCTCCTCTTATAAGGCTTAGTATGGGACTTTAACAGTTACGTGGAAAACTTTCAAAAGAGGATCCTCCTGAACCTTGAACTTGTCTGCAGCTCTTATCACCTAACCCAGTCTCCTCTTCTTATCCTGCATGCATCTATAGTCCTAGCATGCTTTGTCTCAGGCTTCAACTGTACAGTTTTGTTTTTTGTTGTGGTTTAGCCACTTGTCTTTCTCCGTGTCTATACTTGATGATACTTTCAGGTACACAAGGCATGGGAAGAAGAGATGGTGATGGTTTATGGGGAGGGATGGTAGTCTTCACCATCACCTTGAAATTCTCTTCAGTAGAGCGGGTTTCTTGTTGTCTGGTTCACTCTGTTTAAGAGTAGCGGTTTTGTAATATATATCCGCGTGAATAATCTGTATAGTTTTCCTGAAATGAAAAGGGGAGTGATAAAATGTTTACTTCATTGATTGCATGTGTTTACTTTCCCAATGCAATATTGTATAAGCTATTTAAAAACATTGGCACGCTCATAGACACACTGGTTTGATGCAATTTTTCTTATACTGATCTTATCACTGACTGAGTCTCCCATTTACTACAACATTAGGAACCTTTAAAAACTGTTGATATAATGGCTTGTGAACAAATCAAATTCATCATTACTGCATACAAGATAGTATAGAAAAAACGAGATTTTCTTCTTCCGCAGAGATTTTATCTTTTAGTGAATCTTTTTTTTTTTTTTTTTTTGAGCAATCATGATTTTTACATGTTGGCTATATATTTTTTAATTTATGGAGTTGCAGCAAAGTGAGTAATGAAGTTACTGGTCTACCAAATGCATTTGGGAAAAACGGAATGTGTCTGTTCAAAATTACTCTTATAGTTATAATGTTTTTTTTACGCTTAAGCTGAAAATCATTTCTCTCCAATTGTTTGGACAAATACTGTTGTGTGTTGTGATGCAGAAGAACAGCAGAGTTCCACATGTTTCAAATTTGTCATGCATTTGTTTTACCTCTCAAAGTGGATGGTCGTGTCTAGTTTGTAAACAGAATATAATGTCTGTTGAACCTCAAGTTAAAATTATGAATGTTCATATGTCTTTTGTTTTTGTTTTTTAAGAATTAATGATGTTATTTTAAAAATGGCACATTTTCAGGACACCAAAACTTAAATTATGTATAATTTTGTAAAGTTTAGTCACTTAAACAAAAAAACCTTTAAACTATTTGTTCTTATTGAACAACTACAGCTGGCTACCACAGTGAGTTTTGAGAAGGAAGCATAGTGCAGCTGCAGACCATTTGTACAAATCTATGCATATCTGTAGAAGTGTTGAACTGTTTTAAAAACTGTTGTCATCTTAGTCGGAGGAGTAGGCCTCTCTGCAGATATTTCTAATTAATTAAAGATTACTTTTTATTATACATGTGTTTTATTTTAGATGATCCCAGAGCAGCATATTAGCATTTTCTCACTTTGGTTCCTCTTGTTTACTCCGACATTAGTGTAGTATAGATTAAGTCACTCGGTGTGTCTCTAGTTAACTTAGAATATTGACACAATATTCATTATAACATTTGATGCTTCCACACACTAATAACTTCAGTACCTAAGTGTTGAATGTATGAGAAAGGGACTTTGATTTTATTTTTTTTTACCTTTTTTTTACTTTATTTACTTGCATGTCATTCTGAACTGTACGTTCTGTATGTTTGTTTTTTAAGACTAGTACTATGCATATGATAAGTCTATCTCTGTGTGGTGTAATGACGTGCTCTTTCAGATTGTCACATACGCTGTGCAAATTTACTGGCTGAATGATGTTGATTCATGATTCTTTTTACTTTTGCGTTTAACTAAGCTGTGCTCTCCACAGTGGAATGCTGCAAATAGAGACAAGTAATCAGGCTTTAGATTTCCATAAAATTGATAACAGCCAACAATATTTTAATAATATTTTAAGGCCATCATTTAGTCAGAAAATGAATACTGCCTCAATTTGTTTTAAACTGTGAAATGTTACCTTATTTAAACATGTTTTACAAACATATATGAAAGATTATACATATAATATACTGGAAGTTACTATAGACTATTGTTATCTAAGATAGACTTTTTACCTTGAGTAAAATAAAACTACATTAATAATTTGCTCTCCATGACCAACAGAAATGAACTGAAAGTCATTTCGGGTCTGAATGCAGGGTGACAGTCCAAGCCACAAAAAAGCTGTATGTAAAATATTTTATACATACAATATTTAAACATGTAGTTTGTTTCAATACAGTCTTTGACTACTGTTGTCAGAAAGGCCAGGCTAAAGTAAGTAATTCACTTTTATCGTTCACATGATTTTCAATACTATAGCGTAACTAATTTCATTAAGAGCTTTGGGGGCTCTTTTCCCCTAAATGCATGCCAACATACTGAACACATACCACTGTATTGTCATAGCATGAGAGGTCCTTGACAGCAACATCGGACCTTTAAATTAATTATTCTATACATACTGTGTCTTGTTCATCATTTGAATAAAATATTATTGCCTTTCCGTGATGTTTGGGTCTGAATGTTGTTAAGGTTTGTTGTTGTTTATACCGTTGCATTTCTGAAGCTGTTGGCAGCTCTTGAGTCTGTATACCAAATGTTCCTTTCTTGTATAAGACATTTTTCAACACCTGCCACATTCTTCCATCCTTTTTAAATGTAATGCACATGAACATTTTCTACGATGAAACAGTTCAGTTTATTTTTTATAAGATTTCCTGATGAATTTTTAACAGCCGTGTTTGTAAATCATTGAATTTCATGTGCTGAGTGATTTTTTTTCTTAGGTTATTTTTTTTTTTATTATTATTTGTGTTTCCTCAGGAGGAAACCTCTGCATTTGAATGCAGAAGATAATACCTTAGTGACTTGAGCTGAAGTTCCTCTAATGGCCACTAGATGGTGACTTCCTCAGAAATCCTGAGGAAATTACATTTACGGCACATTTTCCTTCCCGGTTGTAATATTCTTAATCCATCTCAGTGTTGCCGGTGTCCATTTATAAAACATATCAGTATAAAATGGGGGTCCAAGTAAACCTCTTTCATTAAAATACTCACAATTGCCCTGTTAAGTAGTAGGAAAAAAAATAGTTGTTGAATCCACTACTCCTTTATAAATAATAAAAAGATCTGTTTTAAAAAATCCCATCCAATACTCAATGCCTAAGCCTCCTAATAATTTCAATTAGCCTTTTGAATACTCATTGAGGAGTATTGCATTGATGTTGATAAACATGTTAATTTTGTTTATCCTTCATGGTCTCTGTTGCCTGATTTTCACACTGGACATCTCAGTTTTTGTGTGTGAAATGTGTCATATAACATAAATTTAACCTTCAGTCTCAGAGGAAGTTGCACATATCTTGGGAAATAAAATGTCACACTGACCTCTTGTGTTTATTTCATAGCATTACAGTCCATATGTCTGTGGGATCCTTTGAATGACAGGCAGGAATGACTGGTAACTTTTGGGTTCTCTATAATTTTGAAAGATTAGATATTCCTTCACTCGTCCAGAAATGACTAAATAAGATTGTGAATTCAGTGTAGGAGGTTTTCACCTTAAATATTCATCCCTGGTGCTTTTGAGGTTTATCTCAGATTATCGTTAATACACCACACATTATATGCTATACCAGCAAAAATGATATATGTGCAATGCTGACGCTAAAATGTAAATCCCAAGGGAATACAACTGCATATACAGTCAATCAGTGAGACAGAAATCCCATTGTAAATGTGAGAACTATCGACACAGATTGACCTTTTAAAAAAGCATTAGCCATTCCACATTCATCATGTACATTAAAACATCAACGTAAAATCAAAAGGGTTTGAAATTGGTCAAGTCTCTGGGGCTGAAGCCTGTCACAAATTATGCTCACTGCAGAACAATGTAATATTCGTCCTATAAAATACAGTGTAAATGCAGTATGGAGGCTGTTTCAGGTCTTGAACTGGTGTGTTTTGCCCCCAACTATACGTAAAGGAGGCCAAAACCCCACATCAGCAACTGAGAAGTGCTGATTGTGACAGAATCGGAGCCTTCGCTTGTCAGGCTCAGTTAATTGTTTACCTGCTGGAGATTGCCAGAGGAAAGAAAAGAAAGAAAATGCACTTACACAATACAACAAAGGGCTAACTCAGCGTTGTGTAAAACTGCAAGCTTAGATCTATGAACTGCAGGTGAGATGTTTTAGTTCAGTCGTACCCTTCCTGCCATTAACCCACTTTTCCCTTGTTCAGTATACAGGATCTTTGGTCTGCTCAGCTAAAGCTGGCTGCAATTTCTCTCTTCCAAAGAAAGTTTGAAAGTTCAAGGAGTTAATAAAGAGTAAAGGAACCTTTCAATTAGTAGCAGAATTAAATTAAATTAACCTGCTTAAATGCTGCACATGGGAAAATTAAAGGACTATGTAGATTATGCTGCAAAATTGTCTTTAAAGAGAGCCGAAATTCAAATGAGGAACTTGACATCAGTACTGAAAATTAAAGGTCCATTTTTTCAGAAAGAATCTCAGTCCGGAAGTTGCTCCTGATTAGAAATGAACAAGGTGAAGCACAATATCTTTGTCAAACCTTGCTCACTTCCCATTTGATTAATAAAGTATTTCTTAATGAAGTATTTCTACAGGGAAGCAAGATTTGGGGATCAACACAGCATCGTTTTTAAAGTGTAAAGTCATCTCATAAAATAACTATCAATTTAATAAAAAGCAAACTGTAGGACAGTTTGTGGGGGATTGTCCAAAGTTTGGGGGGATATTTAATCTCTTTCAGATGGTTTTTGAATGAAAGATGACTTTTCATTATGAAGTTTCACGAACGAAAAATCCCCAATGCTTATTTTTTATGTTTTCAGTGCAATTTCACCCGAAATGTCACATATTCCACTTATGAACTTAGCCCATGTGGAGTTTTATACATGGACAACAAGACTGGTGCAGAAGAGGCCTGCTGCCTTTAGGCTTAAGTCCACAGGTTAATCACCTATATAGAGGATGTTAATGTCATAAATTGAAGGAAGCAATAAGTGGTGGAAATAAGTAAATCAATACATTTACCTGTACTGCACTTACAGCAAGTACAGTTCTGAGTAACTTGTACTTTATTGTTATTCTTATTCTTATTTCCATATCTCATAATTCTACTCCTCTACATCAATAGAAAATACTGAAGTTTTAATTGTACCAGTGATTTCAGTAAACTTCAGTGGCCTCCCCAGTCAAAACAGAGATTGGCAGCGTGATTGTGCAGCTGACAAAGCTGCAGATATGATGTGATGCAATCATGTCAACATTGACCAGAATCTGAGAGGAATGTTTCCAACATCTTGTAGAAACCACGCCACAGAGAACCGAGGTTGCTCTGAGAGCACAGGGAGTCCCTGCCCAGTATCAGAATGGTGTTCTGAATAAGTCAGTATACATCAAACACGCCCTTTATAATTACGCGGGCTGTTTAAACTGCCACTTTCACTTTTCTACTGTTTTTGTACTGGCTATTAGCTGACATTACATTGCTGGAAACATCGGATTTAAACGTTATGACTTTATGTGTAGCATTACACAAACAAACTAACCTGCCAACAGCCACACTGTGTTACTTCAGGATGTTTTTATGAGGGAACCGCTGTCGGGCCTCGTTTCTGGATCAACTGTCGCTTAAGGTCACTTAAGACCTCAAGAGGGCTTTCCAGTGCTGCTGTGGATGACTTGAGACAAGGACGACACCAGCTAACTCTGCTGAGATGCCTTCACTGAGCTAAGTACTTGCTGTTTCTGCCAACATCTGAGACAATGTCTTGGCTCAGCTGTTGTTTGTCTGCTTGGTAAGTCAGTGCTGGCTGATCATTCCTGCTTTTATGCTGTGAACATTTAGTGAGATTTGTAGTTGTCTGAGCTGCTTTTGTCATGGTAACTGTTTGGACTATGATGATTTCATGTTGCTGATGACCATTGTGAAAACACCATAGAAATATTTATGCTTGAGTTTCTTTATTATGAGTGTTATTGAGTGCTACAGCCTGATGTGGTTTCATCACGTTTCTCCCTCGGTTGTTGCCTTGATTTTGAGGATATCCGTGGCCCATTTATACAATTGGTTGGTCAACTCCACATTTTTTCTGCATGCTACAGCTGCTGTAACCTGCTCTGATTTATGAATCTAGTATAATCCTCACGGTGTGTGCTTTGTTGGTGAATGGCCAAATACTGGCTGGAGATGCCAGCTCACATATAGTAGAGTCTACACAATAGCTGGTTCCAGACTCTGTAGATGGTGGTTTTTGGGAGGAATTTTGCTATGGTCACTCTCCAGTGTCTTCTGTGCTGAACTGGGTGAATGTTTGTTGGAAGGATTAGGGCAGAGCCTAGATCCAAATATCATCTTTACTCTATGAATACTCAGTTCCCTGAAATTGAATTTTTCCCTCTTTCTACTTGTCATTAACCTCCAACCAGGTATCCTGATTGCCCCAAGTGCTGTAATGATATCCTCCATTTTAGTGCTACACTAACTTTATGGAGATGACAAGGAGCAACAGAGTAAATGCACATCTTTTTTTTGTTTCCGATTGCACCAAGTCTGATGTTGCCATGCTAGTCCGCAAGTCTTTAGGATTCCATCCTGTGGGTGCCATTAATGCCTGGTGAACATTTTAAAGGCAATCCAGATTTCTCACTCTGGGCTGAAGTAGCTACATTGCGTCACTAGCGTTGCTGAAAATGGTGACAGACGCTGATCCACTTCTCAAAGCAATTAAGCACAATTGTCAACTGTGTCAAATGCTGCACTGTGAGATAATTAAGGAGCCCCAGATTGTTGAATATTAAACATCAAGACAGCATTATGAAATAAATAATAATATGAATAAATTGTACATTGTAAATCTAAAATGTAAAATGAAGGAATAAATTGTGAAATAATAATGAATTCTTTATAAAGCCGCCTCGTTATAGGGAAATGTTATTTCATATTAATATGAAAATAAGAATGAAATAATGAATGAGATAAACAATTCTCTTAATTAACAGAATTGTTTATTTCATCATTGTTTTTTTTGGATTGCATTTCCTTTTCCATCCAACTTCACAGCATCAGATGTAAGTTCGGAGACTACTATAAAAAAAAAGACAATCTAAAAAACACTGTATTTGAACAAACCCCTTGAATTTCTTCAGACTGTGTGTTCTGTGTTCTCTCTGATTGTAAAGATACAGTTTTCTCTTTTAGGAGATAAAAAATAAAATCAGTCATCAAAAGCATTTCCAGACCTAAAACATTGATTAGACACGGGAGATTATTTCAAATGGTGGTTAAATAACAGAAGCAGACGCCAGTCTTAACATATATTTGCAACATTCTTTTGGAACCCTGAGAAAGACCAGACACTGAAATGAAGAGAAGGTTCAACAGCAAAGAGCTTGAGATCCTGAGAGTAATGAAGAGACACCAACAGGACAAGTCACTGTGAAAGAGGTGGAAGAAAAAGATCCACCCAGCTCTCTTTGTGTTGCTAACCCCGCTGTGTTGATATGGACTGGCCTCATTCAAATAAATGAGGTGGCTCCCTTTATTTCATTTAGGGCTACTATTGGCATCCCAGCATTCAACAGGGGCTTCAGTGTTAATTGCAGCCACAATATGAAAGTGTTTCAGAAACAAACAATATACTAATGATGTTGCTATTCTTGAAGCCTACCAGCCTTGACAAGGTTGTCCTGACAGTGTTGCAATAAGAAAAGGCAGGAGGTTTTTAAAAACTATTCAGTTCAATTCTATTTTATTCATATAGCACCACATCATAACAGAGGTTATCTCAGGGCACCTTTCATATAGAGCAGATTCAGACCGCATTCTCTATAGTTGTTATTTACAGACACCCAACAATTCCCCCATTAGCAAACACCTGACAACAACAGCAACGAAAGGCTCCCTCACAACAGATAGGAACATTGAAGATCCTTTCTCATGGTGGGCGGCCGTCTGCTGGGTTGAGAGAGAGAGAGAAAAAGAGAGGGAGACAGAGAGAGAGCAAGGGGGGCAAGAGGGAGGAGAGACAACTATATAGGTACCATGTAAAGATGTATGAAAATAATGATACAAATAAAAAAAGGAATAGTTATAATAATAGGGCTAATAATAATACTAATAAGACTAAATAAAATAGTAATAGAAATAGTAATGAGGCAGAAAAACCTGCAGAGAGCGACAGGAGGAGAGAGGAAAGAGATGAGAAAGCACAAAACTACCAGAGAGTGAAGTATAGTTAGTGACAAAGGTTTTGGGATATGAATGTGCACAGATTGAGAGGAAGAGGAGGAGAGAGGAGCTTGGTGCATCATGGGAAGTCCTCTGGCAGTCTAAGTCTATAGCAGAATAATTAGGGGGTGGTTCAAGCTGATCCTAAGTGAGCCCATCAAGCGAGCTCATCAGTAAACCTTATCAAAAAGGAAGCCTACTCTTAAATGTGGAGAGGGTGTCTACCTCCCAGACCCAAACTAGAAGAAGAGTCCACAGCAGAGGAGCCTGATAACTGAAAGCTCTGCCCTCATTTTGCTTGTGGAGACTCTAAGAACCACAAGTTGCATTCTGGGAGTGAAGCGTTCTACTGGGATAATAAGGCACCATGAGCTCTTTAAGATAGGATGGTGCCTGGTCATTAAGGGCTTTGTAGGTGAAGAGGAGGATATTAAATTATATTCCGGATTTCACAGAGAGCAAGTGAAGAGAAGCTGACACAGGAGATATATGATCTCTTTTTCAGTCTTAAAAGTTTTGTCGGGAAAGTCTGATAATACTGAGTTGCAATAATTGAGCCTAGAAGTAGCGGAAGCGTATACTACTTTTTCTGCTTCACTTTGAGACAGAATGTGCCTGATTTGTGCAGTGTTACGTGAAAAAGTTAGTCCTTCAAGTTAGTTTTATGTGGGAGATAAAGGACATGTCCTGATCAAAGAGAACTCCAAGATTCCTCGTGGTGGTGCTAGAGGCTAGAGCAGTGTCATCTAGAGTAAGTATATCATTAGATAATGTGTTTCTAAGGTGTTACATTAACTTCAGTTTTATCTGAATTACCAATCATCATTGTTTGAATGCTACAGCCTACCTGATCATGTCCATCCCCCATTATGGCCACAATTTACCATCTTCTAATGGCTACATCCAGCATGATAATGCCCCATGAGACAGAATCTATTCAAACTAGTTTCATGAACACAACGTTCAGTGAACTTCATTGGCCTCTTCAGTCACCAGACCTGGATCCAGTAGAACACCTATGGGATGTGGTAGAACAGGAGATTGGCAGTGTGAATGTGCGCGTGACAAATCTGCAGTAATGATGTTATGCGATCATGTCAACATGGAGTAGAATCTCAAAGGAAAGTTTCCAACATCTTCTGGAATCAACATCGCAAAGAGCTGAGGCTGTTCTAAGAGCAAAGGGAGGCTCAATCCAGTATTAGTATAGTGTTCCTAATAAAGACTTCGGGGCTAAGTGGCAGACAATACAACCTATTTATTTAATTTGGAATATTTTCCTAGCTATTTCAGACAGGTTAGTGCAGATGCAAATACCAATGTGTCATAGTACCATATTCATTGAAGTTAAACCAGGCACAGCCTCTTCTTGCACTCCACAGTTTGAAGCCTCAGGATATGCAATACAAAGATTCTTTTAGACCTTGGAGGACAGATTAAGATAAGAGCATCTTTCCCCAACTGTGGGATACTTGCTTCTCAAGCAGTTCATGTTAATATCATGGTTTTCTCTTGTCTTTTTACACATAAATGCATTTTCACTTTTCTCTATTTTTCTCTATGGGTCACGTTTGTGTCCGCCACATACAAAGGTCAAAATGAAATTTGTAAAAGTTTGTGTTGGCATGGGAGAAGAAGCGAACTTAAAGCCTCTAGACACTCGGGGTGTACTGTAGACTGTCCTAAATAGGCAGCTGAATATTAACAAACTGTGTGTGATGTAATAAAAAAAACTCTGTTTTGCATCTCGAACTTGATTATAATTCCCAAATCAAATTCCGATGGAAGAAAGAAAGATAGAGATGGAAGTGGAAAAGCAGTGCACTGGATGCAGGATCCTTGGAGATTAGCAATCCAGGCATTTCTGAGACATTGAAGTTAGGAACCATTAGACTAATTTCTGATTGTCAGGACAGCCTTATCATAAGTTTTGCATGCTAAGTTTCACCTTAGACAAAAAAAAAATTAAAAATTAAAATCAAAACATGTTGTTTTCCTCTGTATATGTCTTTCTGTCTCATTGTGCTTCCAATGTATTTCTAGCACTGTGTCTGAACTGAACAGAGAGAAATCTTTGTTGAAGCATCTTTTTAATACACGTTAGACTGTTTCTCTCCTTTGATTTGAAACTAGCCTCATCTACCCACCTTTCTTTCTCCTGATTGGGCTTTGCATGAATCAGTGTACAATACAGAAAGTCATTTGACAGTGGTAGAACTGAGTGTGCTGTGTAGTAAACTAACTAGTCAAGCTTTTCATTTGACGTGTATTGAGTCCAATTTAAGTAGAATTCTTATCACACAAATACATCCAGTCAGATTTCCTTGTATAGCCCTGCTTTGGCAATGGCATCATCTGGGAAGTTGGTGAAAAAATTAACTGTATTCATGCTATTCTAAATTGGACTGGAGCAGCTGGAGTAATTTGGAGCAGTTTGATCACAATATTAAGAAGTTCTCTAAAAAATAAAATGAGGATTAAAATGCAGAACCTTGTGCATGACACATTGTCAGTGGAAATATATCTGCACGTGGGCAGTTGTCTGTTTTTTTTTTAATGTTGCTACAGCGAAGATGACTTCAAAACTCTCATGTTGATCGCAGAACATGTTGGGTGTTCAGTTTTATCTGCAGTCATGCAATACAAAGTAGCAATGTAGCAATAGGGGAGTTTATTTAGAAATTAGCTGAAATATTATTTTTTCTCTGCAGTCCTATTAAACTTCAGTATGTCTCCATGGATTTAAACTTAAATCAGTTTTACACACATTATCATCAAACAAAAGGTCAGATATCAGAGCTATTGCTTCACATAGTTATGCTGCTCTCTTTTCCAAAGTTTATGCATTATGGAGAAAAACCATTTCGAAAAGCAAACTACACCTTGCTCCTCTTTTGTTTGGATTTTGCCAGTGTTTCAGATGAACTGAAAAGATGAATAAAGCAACATAGACTGAGACAGACAAAACCGTTTTTGTATCTTTAATTAGATTTCTGGTGAAGAGAAAAACAGGAAAGCTCTTTCAAACTCCTGAGTCAGGGTGCCCTTCACATCACGGTAATTTCAGCCCAAGAAATTTAAACAAAACACTAATCACCATTAATGTCTTTATAGACTGCATATGAGATTATCTTCTATGTTTTTTATGGCACAAGATATACGATTTCTTTTCTGAAGAACTTCCTGAATTGACAGAATCCACCCAATCACTGCTTTGCTTTGAACTGACCAGTGTCCATCTTTCTGATTTGAAAAAACTATTTAATTTAACCCTGCAGCTTGTCAGGGCATTGTCTTTGAGAATTTGGCAGCTTAATGCTTCTGCTGGAATCAAAAATTGCTCTCTGATGTGGTGGGTTGTGTAACCGTTGAATTTTAAATCTGTCGTGAAAACGCAAAATGTGTGACTCAGGCTGGAAAAGCACTTGTCTATGCCAGACAAACCATGGGCCAGCATTGCAATGAGAGAGAGAAAGCAAAAGCAATTGAAAACCAGAGGTTTGCCTGTAGACAGATGGAGAATATTCCACTAAGATTTGTTGACTTTAACACAAAAAAACCCATTCTGCACTTAATGCTCTGAATAATAGCACATCCACAAAAATAATAAGAAAAGTATTCCCCATGCACAGACATAGATTGTGTGTGTTTGATTAAGTTTGTCATGTTAGGGCTGGGACCACTCGACCAGAGTGAAATCTGTTGAATGACTGCAATTTTTTTCTCTGTAAAAGTAAACTTTCTCCGCACTGACCACTTATGCAAACACTAAAAGTAATAATTGTGATTCTGTATGAAATTCAGGAGTTGATGTCATTTTGGGACGCACTGTTCCAGTTGATGTACACTGCTGTGATTGTCTGAGCAGTGTGCTATGGTGTGACGGAGCGATGTCTGCTTAAAATGAAAAGGAAAAGCAGGACAATAAATTGGATGTTTGCGACCAGCATAAAAAGAGGAAAAGGCTGTTTCAATAGCAAATTTTGTAATAATTTGAAGGAAGATATCCTTTATAATCCTCTCATGAAAGGACATGCTTTTACATTAGTTGATCCTCCTTGCACATATAAAAACTACAGACACATAAAAGGTGAAATATTGGCAATACAACAAAAGACATCTCAATACTCTGGCTTCAGTTTACCATTTTATTTCTCAGGCCGAGACAAACAAGCCTTCTCCAAAGGCTTCTGCTGAAATGTGTCATCTCCTGTGTCCTCATTGTGCTTCAAATGAAGATTGTCTAACAGAGTCTGAAACACCAGAGTCTGTTGGGGGGGGGGGGTGTTACTCCTGTTTAGCTAATTTCTCTGTGTACAACCAAGTCCAACAGCACGAATGCCTTTGAGGAGAGACTGTGTGCTTTTTTAATACCAATTTATACAGTTTGTCACATCAAGCCCCTCTTTATAAGGCAGCCTTTTCACTCCAAACATCAGCCATTTAGACCAAGTTTAAAAAGTTGTAACATTAGACGTGGTTGAACTAAACATTATACAACTTAGTTTGTTTTAAGCATACTGAATCCTTTCAAAATAAAATGGTAAACATAGGGCAGATCTGTGCTTTGAGTGCCGCTATCCAATTTTATATGTTACTGTCACGTTAGCAGGGCATGCACGTCATTCAGATGTGCACCTGTCTTATATCTTAGAAACTAAAAAAAATATTTTACATCTCAAATATTGTGTTTAAATTGATAAAATTTTGTGAAGTTTAATCTTCATTTTTTCAATTTTGGATTTGTTAAAATGTCTTATTATCCCAGCCCTAGTGTTTTGTGTTGCACATGTAAGGGTTTGTGAGTGTGTGTGATTGCTTCCACTGTCCAGCTCAGCTGCTTCTCTCAACATTTGACAATTCTCAATCTGTTTGAGAAAGCTAAGCCTTCTCCAAAGGCTTCTGCTGAAATGTGTCATCTCCTGTGTCCTCATTGTGCTTCAAATGAAGATTGTCTAACAGAGTCTGAAACACCAGAGTCTGTTGGGGGGGGGGGGTGTTACTCCTGTTTAGCTAATTTCTCTGTGTACAACCAAGTCCAACAGCACGAATGCCTTTGAGGAGAGACTGTGTGCTTTTTTAATACCAATTTATACAGTTTGTCACATCAAGCCCCTCTTTATAAGGCAGCCTTTTCATTCCAAACATCAGCCATTTAGACCAAGTTTAAAAAGTTGTAACATTAGACGTGGTTGAACGAAACATTATACAACTTAGTTTGTTTTAAGCATACTGAATCCTTTCAAAATAAAATGGTAAACATAGGGCAGATCTGTGCTTTGAGTGCCGCTATCCAATTTTATATGTTACTGTCACATTAGCAGGGCATGCACGTCATTCTGATGTGCACCTGTCTTATATCTTAGAAGCTAAAAAAAATATTTTACATCTCAAATATTGTGTTTAAATTGATAAAATTTTGTGAAGTTTAATCTTCATTTTTTCATGATTGGATTTGTTAAAATGTCTTATTATCCCAGCCCTAGTGTTTTGTGTTGCACATGTAAGGGTTTGTGAGTGTGTGTGATTGCTTCCACTGTCCAGCTCAGCTGCTTCTCTCAACATTTGACAATTCTCAATCTGTTTGAGAAAGCTAAGCAGCTAGTGCGACAGTGTCAGACACAGACACACGCCGAGCGCATATTTCCGGCCTTTTAACTAGCTGACACTGGGCAGGGGTAGCAGATGGCTGTTAACAGCTTAAATTTCTGGGAGATCTGTTTAATTCAGACGGCTCTAGTCCTCTGTCCTGGACTGCAGCCCAATGAAGTGAGAGGTGGCGAAAGCTTGTTTGGCCGCAATGAAGAGAGGCCAAGAGTGTTTGGCATTAGAGAGAGCAGCCGGCTCTGGTGACAGGGTAGGCAACCTGAACCTTTAGCAAAAGAGAAGGAGGGATCATTAGGGCAACTCCTCCATTACAGGGGTAGGAGCACTTGAATGGCTGTTACGTCCCTCTTGACATCATGAATCATATTAGACTGTCTATATGTCTGTGATAGAAAGATATTTGTGGGGATGAAGGTGATAATTTGTTTTTTGCTTCAGAGGAGCAGATAGAGAAAATACACACAACACATCAGCAATTTTTTGTTTTTTTTTCTTAACTTGGAAAATGGCCAAACACACACACACACACACACACACACACACACACACACACACACATAAAATCAGCACATTTACTTCTTTCTTTCTTTTTTTTTCCCAAAACATAAAGCTCAATTTCTCAAACTGAAGATGCATTTCTAGAGAGATAATTCATTCACTCCAAGCGATGGTGATGAAGATTAGATAATATCTTGATAGAATAGACAAACAGATTAATTAATTCATGGCTAAAACCTGAGTTATTCCAAAGTATTTCCATATGAAACTGCACAACAATGCACATCAAATATAAATGATGCATCATTATTCTCATATAGAGTATTATTTGCATGACTAAATCTATGCTATTATATTCATGTGATATATACACACATCGGCATATGAATTTTTAATGTATACGTATGTCTACGGGGTCTTAGATTATCTGAGAAGTCCAGTCAAAACACAGAATCATATTATGACAGTATAACTTTCAGCAATTTTTTTGAAGCACTTCAGCCTCAAAAAGTATGCCCTTGCAACAGAGGCGTGACTAAATGGTTTTTCTTTTTTGTACACATTTGAATTTGTGATTCTCCATTTGCTTTCAAACTCAAGGAGGCGGAGAGAGTTGATGTGGATAGTCCACCTGTTGCTGCCTTTTCCTCATTTTTTCTTTTATTAGTATTTTTTTGGCCCTTTTTTTTAGTCTTTGACTCTTATTCTGGAAATGAAGAAGAACAGAGGCACAGCATAATTTAGTTTGTCTTCAGCCTCTTTGTCCTGCCACCCCTCTTCCTCCTCTCCCAGCCCTCTCCAGGATGAAAGCAGGTATGACTGTTTTATATTGAGCTGATAGGTCGAGCACTATAGTTTAGCAATGTTCAGTCATCGGATCAGTTTGGTTCCTCATGGCACTGGAGGGCTCTGCTGCATCTATTCTCCTGGTGTCTTAGTCACAAGAAATCCTCGTAGTCCAAGAGTTTGGAGTGCTGGCGTGTCTTCCAAAGTCGGTAGAGGCGGAAGTCGAAGTACATCTCAATCATCTCCTTTCCTTGATTGGTAAATGAGACAGGGAAGGTTTGAATTATGCTTTCGGGAAGAAGAATCCAGGAACAATATATGGGCAGGATTTCTGATTCCATTACAATACCAGCAAATGAAATACATGCACCAACACATTATATAAAAGCAGTAGCATAAGGTTCCTGATTAGCATAAGATACATACATACAAGATTTTTGCAAGTGTGTGTGAGTGTGTGTGTGTGTGCCATCTGCACATTTTTAAATCCATATAGCTATATCTTCGGTGGCAGTAGAGGGATCTCCCAAAAGTTTGATAGTTTTACAAACTCAAATTGTGTGGGTTTGGTTTTTAAAAAGGTGAGTTTTAAGAGGCAGGTAAGGTCTAAGGAAAGTTGCTATCCAGCTTTGAGGAATGTTGGAACCAGTGTTTTTGGTGCTATCTCAGCTTCTGCTTTGTTTTTGACCTTGTGTCTCTTCTGAGTCCCACAACTTTATGGAAAGACAGTATTAACTCACTGAGGTACCCCTTTAACTATACTGTTCTTGGCATGTAGAGATATAGTAGAAAGCAAGAATAGAAAAAATGTTGGCATAGGTCACAAACACACACACACACACACACACACACACAAACTTGTCATTAAATGAAATTAAGAGTTTTGCACAATATTCCAATATAAATGATCTTGTTTGACAATCGGGTGGTTACATTTTTTTTTTATGGGACAAACTTTTATATTATTTGATTTAAGAATTTGTTTCACACCTAATTAGTTCCTTTTAGAAAAAAAACGATTTTTACCTGTATTGACAGTTGCAAATTGAATTTCTCTTTGTTTTATTCTCAATGCCTGTTATGTAATGTGTAATTTGTAAATCCACATGTCTCTGTTGAAATTCAAGACTGGTCTTTTGTTATACTGATTGTTGTCTTGTATAAACATACTGTATGTCCCTACTCCCACCTGCAGCTAGGAAAGAGAAGAGTGGGTTTAAAGAAAATGCAAAGTAAAAGGACTACTTTTTCATTTGTGGTGGGTGTTGTGCACAAAGTGTGAAGTATATATGACTTGGATCAGTTGCATTAAAAAAAAAGTAAATTCACATCCAACTATGAAACCACGTATTAAAACACCAAGCAAACAGGGCAGGTAAATCGGACCGAGAGTACAAGAACAGGACGACCCAATTTGAAATGAGAAGGAAACAGCAATTAACACACTGTTAAAATAAACTGGATTTTTCTAATTTTCCAAAAAAGGAAACGGCTGAGTTTGAGTAAATTCCTCCTGCAGGTGTTAATGCTGGACATACGGTATTTGCTTCCTTCATTTTATATGCATATGTGAGTGTCCTTTTGATCTGCATGTTTGAGTGTGTTTGCATGTTTGTTCAGACCCACCCTGTGCAGAAAGCTCCAGCGGTGACTCGAACTCGACAGAATAAGGCCTCATCAGATTCTTCAGTTTCTGGAACAGCTGTTGGACCGAGATAAGAAAGTAAACACCAATTAATTGCACTGCACTTGGATTTGCTGGCACCAGGGGAGCCTGTATCTTCAGCCACAACATGGGCACATGCACGCACGCACACACACACACACACACACACACACACACACAAACACACACACAAACACAGAAACATATACAATAACTTCAATAAATCCAGCTCATTACTGCCAGACAGACATATGCACATCCTTCCTGTGTAGGTAACAAGGAGGACAGGAAATGACATAAGATTATGAGCTGCAAGTTTTCCTACTTGGCTTCATATAACCTCTAAGTCTTTTAATAGCTTGTCAGAAGCACAGTAAGATGTGCATCATTATGACTGTCATGTTTGGGAAACTGGGATATTGAGAAAGAAGATTAAAATCAAACAGTCAACTAATCTGTAAAATGGAGGAATTTGAGATACTAGCTGGTATCTTGTATTTTTAGTCTAGTATTTCTTACCACAAAGACACCAAGAGCTAAATTCAGGCTGATATGGCATTTAGTGCTAAAGTCATTAGTCAATTAGAAAATTCTTCAAGTAAAAAGGCCAAACATTTGCAGGTTCCTGCTCCTAAAATAAAGGGATTTGCTGATATAATTTTCACCATTACATCATCATAGATGGTATAGTTTTGGGTTTCCGGGTGATGGTCAGACAAAAAAAACAGTTATGAAGGAATCACTTTCAGCTCAGGGAGCTTGTGATGGGCATTTTGTTATACTAACCCAATTGAAAGAAGTTAATCAACAGTGAAAAGAATCATTAATTGCTGCTTTAATATCATAATCACTGTTTAATGTGAGCTGTAGAGCCGTTTTGGATATTTCACTTGTCTCTTCTGTAGTTTATTGCCTCGGTGACACGTTACTGTGCACATAAAAAATGAAGCTCACTGATTTATTGCTTGGATTTAGTCACGAGGGATCTCAATACCTCCTTGTCAGAGAAATCAAAGGCAAATGCGCCTTTGTTTTTCACTTTATGTTAAAATGGAGGTGGTAAAGATGAAGCACCTTTCATTTCTTGTGTTTGCAGTCCTTTGAAAAAGATAAAAGAGGATAGCTAGTTGCCAGATATAGAGAAGAGGATGGTTTGGGAGACGAAGGCAGCATGGCTTGTCTGTAGTGCAGAGAGAACAGCAGGTAAATAACAGATCTCAGATAATGTGTTTCATGTTCAGTGGTTTCCTTTCTTGTCCTGGGTGACTTCTTGCAAGCTCTCAGTGGCTGATGTTGCCAAGACTGATTCAGATTTTGTGCTGACAAAAGCCAAACATGCTTGAAAGTCTGGATGAAAACTGGGTCACACCCTGACCTGCTCACCTGCTTTTCTCCACCCCCAGCCTTTGTTTCTATTCCTCCACCTTACAGACTGTGTTTCAAAACAACCAGTACATTGTTGAAATGCCGTTCTCTTATGTGCAGCATGTAGTCCACATTTCATGTGGCACTGCTTTCCAGTAATTACAGAGCACAACACTTTTCTCTTTTATCAGCCAGCTTATTTTTGCCTTATCATGTATTGTTTCAATCGCATTCACTTTCATGTATATAGAACTCCTCTAAAATCTAGAACTGACTGAGAGGAACTGAGAGAAAAGCAGAAACGGAGCAGCAAGTTCTTTAATATGGTGACAGCATGGTACATGCATTACAATCAAAATGGTTCAGAACAAGATGATATTAAAGAGAGAATAAACATTACAAAATCAGCTTTTCTTGTGCTGGACAAGTGGGATGTGGGATGCCTTTGATATTTGCTGAGTGATTTTAATATTTCATGCATAAATTAATAGGATTTTACTTTTCAAACGGGGGGGGGGGGTAATTTATCTCTCTTATGAAGTTCACGCACTCTAGCAGGGCATCAGGCTCATGTCAATATTTATAAGCTTAAACATACACCTGTTTACATTATATAAGGGTTTTAAAGCCCCAAAGCATAACTGCACATATTTGTATGCAGTGTATGAATACACATCACTGGGTGAATGTATAAACTTGTGACTTGACACACTTGGTGTGTATAGCTTGCTTTAAAATTTGCATATACGCAAAGTTTAGCTCAGCCTGTGTTTGAAATCGCAGACTATTAATCGTAGTCCTGTCTATTACGGTTGTTTGTATTTCATATGTAATAATTGTGTCGTGCTGTCTGGAGCGCAGCATTTGGCAGCATTTGAAATTACTGTTTTAAAAAAAGGCTGAATTGCGGATCAAGCTTTAAAATATTCTAAACTCCAGTGATGTCTCCTGTTGATGATGTGCTGTTCATTTGTTTGATGGAAGCTTATACTATATACTATGTATAAAGCTAAATAAAACAATGTGTCCACATACTTTTGGCCATGTAATGTAGTTGCAAATGGAGAACAACTTTGAGGTTGCCCAGAAAGAAATGTACAACAAGAAGTTCTGTGCAGGTAACATTTCTATATCCTAAAAAGTGTATGTGTCCTCTGCAAATATAAAATCAATATTCATTAACTGTATTTTCTGACTGTGCGGTTATAAAAATATCACTCTGGGATCTTGAGACTAAGCCAAACCCAAAAAAGGGGAGCATATCAATCTTGTTGTTTCGGATATCATGAAATCACTGCATTTGTTAGTAGGGGCGGAGATATCACTGATGTGCTGTCTGTTTTGCAGACTGCCAGATTGTCCGTCAGCCCTGGAGACATTTTGGCAGACATGACTGGAACAGACAGTTAGGTCAGACAAACACTGCTGGCTATGGCATGTGTCTATGTGTGCCTGCGTTTCATGCCAGCTAGTGTGTTAATATTTGCGTGTGTGTGTGTGTGTGTGTGTGTGTGTGTGTGTGTGTGTGTGTGTGTGTGTGTGTGTGTGCGTTTGTGCATGTGTGTATGTGGCTTTGTGTTTCATTATCTGTTTATGCCAGGTAAAGAGAGGTGCAGCATCGCTCAGCGTGTTGTGTGCTCCTCAGCTATATTCAGCAACATTACTCTGAATGAGATAATGGTCACACGTGTGGAGAAACAAAAAGGGAATAATAGAGAGAGCCAGTAGGATGCTGATTATCAGAAAGAGATAAGAGCAGACACAGTGAACATCAATATGAAAGCAGAGGGCAGCAATCCGGGAAATGAGGACAAAGGGAGGCAGAGACAAAACTGGGCAGGAGCAAGCATGAGGAAGTGTCTGTTGTAAAGATAAGAGACAGGGACCCGAAACTCTATGAACCTTGGGAATCCTAAGTTATTAAATCTGTTTTTGTGGCACATAAAGCCAAGATTTTCAACACATTATGAATTAAAGTGGAATTATAATTCATCCCACACTGGATCTTGTTGTACAGCTGTCACACTATAGGTGCCATAGGAATTGATTTATGGTCCAGTTAGCTTTCACCGATAGATATCTTCAGCACCACACTAGACAGGTGTATTGCACATTATCAGATCATACTTTAATATTGCTCAGAGTAACAGTGAGTTATATAGCATAGGGAAGGTCTTCCATGTCTCACTGTGAAACTACTGTTGTCAAGTTAAATTTTATTTATATAGTCCAGTATCCCCACACAGAGATTTCCCTCAACACTAATCCATACATCATTACCACACCCTCTGTCTTTAACCCCTCAAATGGGATAAGAAAAAAAGCTCACCCAAAATAACTCTAATGGGACAAAATGGAAGAAACAGAGGAGGGATCCCTCTTACAGGATGGACAGATTTGCAAAAGATGTGTTTACAAAGTGGAGCAACATAGTTGATTTACAGTAGGAACAATCAGGATGACAACGTTAGATATATATATGTTGTGCAATTAATAGGGCTGTAATTTTTTTTCAAAAAGTGAAATTTGAACCAACTCAAATGAGCACATAATTAATATCATTGATACAGGGTATATATTTTCCCTTGTGGTGTTATACAACTGGTCCAGATATACTTGCATATATAATAGTGCTTGTTTCCTTCATGGTGATGGCCTTTTAACGAGTGTCAAGTGCGTTGAGACAAAACACAGGCAGTGTGCCGAGGCTGTACAGTTGTCGTTGCTCCACTTGCTCACGGTTACCCAGCTGCCTCATTTTGGCGGCAAGCTACCAGCTGAGTCCTTAGATATGTTTGTCTTTGTAGAGCAAGTCAGGGGTTTTCATAAAGACAACAATAAGCTGTGTTTTTGTGAGTAATTTTTCCAACCACTGTGAAGAACCAAAAATACTTCCACACAAACTTCTTCCCGTGATTATCCAATTAGCATGGCCCTGCATGTTAGTGTCCTCCTCCATTTATTAGCTGCTTCTACTGGTAAATAAAATGGCCTTACATCAAGCTGGTAGTGAATTTTGAGAACCACCCCGTGCTGGACACCAAATGAAGTATTTCAAATTGGAGTATTAGATTATAGACTGTAAATTTTGAATTCAAACATGTCATTACCGTTTTAATATATACTTTCCCCATGTTTAAACAAATGTTTGAGATTCTGATAAAAAATAACAGCCCTAGTGTGCAGCACACATCTGAAAAGCAGAGTTCAGCCAAGGAAATAAACTACTTTACATCAGCTAGTCCAGCAGAGCAAGGTTAAAAAAATGGAGGGTGCATCCCAGCTAATGAGCTACGAAAGCTTCCTCCATTTTCTGACTCTCCAGCTCTCCGTTCCCTCATATATCAGCACTGGCAAGGCGAGTTGCTGTCGTTGAATGATACGAATTTGCATGTCACGAATCACCAAAGCTGAGCTTGCATACACAGGATTTGCTAAGATTTACCTCATCCCCGCATGCAAATCCACTCTTTGAGGCTATTACATTGAAATGAATTTTGCCAAGTAATTTTGCAGTTTGAAACAAAGGTGTCGCTGGGCTTTTTAATATTTAAAATGTTTAATGTGTAATATGACTTGAAATTATAGCTGTGTTCAAGACGAGCTTTAATGTTTTTCAGTCCTGTTTGGTGAAAAATATGGGAAACAGCAAGATCAGCGAGTGTGTAATATGTGTTGCGCATCAGTATCTATATACCTTTTCTCCATTGGGGTTGCCCAGGACATAGCATCCCATTATGTGGATGAGGTTGGGTTCTGGGTTGACTTTACTCATGAAGCGACTTAGCCTCCTCCAGAATCTGACGAGGACAAGGACACAGTTAAATGGGCCAGTGTTTTTCTTTGATTGACAGTTCCCATGAAATTAAAATTCACAAAAGTTACATGGGAATGACCCTGTGCTGTTTTCATACACTTAATATCATGCTAGGATCATTATGGAACAAAAGGTGAGCCTTGTAAAAAAAAAAAAAGGAGTAGATCGCACATATAACTGGCAAACAAATGTAGGGAGAGCATTGCAATGGTCCCAGCGGAACATCTTTCATATAATCAAGTGGGAGAGCTTTTGCAGAAAGATTATTAATGTTCTGAAAATAGAGCAAAGAGCATTTACATGACAAATTTCCTCCAGGATCTGTGATTGGGATGAGCCAGATTATTCTGATAGAGGTGCTTACATGAGGTATTTTAATTTGATATAGGCCTTATTCTGATCATTGGTTAAATAAAAGGGTTGGTGAAATTCTAGTTAAGGAATCTTAATAATGAAACACTGGCTGTTCTCAGTCATGTTATCTATGCCTTGTAAACAACAATGTGCTTCATAAGACAAAGACAATGAAACTGACTATGCATTTTTCATGATACTTGACAAAAGGAGGCTCTAGGTCACTAACTAATATTCATTAAACAGATAGGAAATCTAGTTGTAACTCACTGGCTCATGTCTTCCTCCTTTTCCACCTTAGCAAAGGTTGCCACTTTGTTCTTCAGCAAATACAGATGACCGGGGCCTCCCTAAGAAACATACAAATGAGTAAAACACATTATGACAACTGCAAATTTGCCTCCAACTAATTAAGATCTTAGGAACTTAGATCCCTAGAGATGTTTAGCTAGTCACTGAGGGAATTCCATATGCATTTTATGAATGAACATATAACCCCATATATCCCGTATGATTTATATGTATTCTACAAGGAAAGAAGTCGTATTTCTTTCTTTGTCTCCGTGTTCCTCACCTGACAGAAGATGAGCATCCTCCAGAACTTGCTTCCTCTCCTGTAAGCTGTGAGCTTCTTCTCTATTTCCTCTGTGGAGAGAGGAAAAGATTTGGATGGAAGTGAACGACAGGGGCCAAGAATAGAACGGGAAAGGAATATGCAAGAAAAAACAAGAAAGAATGTGCAGAGAGAGAGAGAGAGAGAGAGAGAGAGAGAGAAATGTGAATAGTGAACACAAATGAAAACTATGGAGGGTGAGTTTAAGCACAGGTGTAATAATAGACAGAGGAAGATGTAATTTAAATTTAATTCAATGGTGTGAACTTGAGGCAGCAGGAGATGCAACAAAAAAGGGTCTATGAAAGACAGTAAAATGGATAGGTTAAATCAGTAAATGGGTAAAGTCCTCATTGACGTTCTTTCAGTTACTCCGTGTCAGCTTCATTCCATGCAGAGTTCGTTACCTGGGACCTTTTACTGTAAATGCTTCTGAGCAACAGAGGATCATTTTCGGAGGGCAGAGACCAAATTTAAAACAAAATTGAAGCCATTTTGCAGGAGTTTAACTGGTTCGAAATGCACACTCTACAGATATGATTGCAGGTACGTTTTAGCCTAAAGCTATTTCCCTGACCTTTAACTCAAACAGTATGGGTCAGAGTTCAGATTCCACCTGTCTGGCAATAAATAAGAAAAGAAATAGTAAAGGTTGTATAAATACAGGTGAAAAAAGGCAGATACAAATGTACACAAAAACACTCACCCAAAATATCATCAAAAGTCGCATGTTCATGATCCTGAGGAAAATGGATTTCACATTAAACATGGTCATTAAACATTTTAAAATACCATAACGAGAAATTTGTCTTTATCAAACAACATGTCAAACAACTTTTATGTATAATATATGTGTGTGTATATATATATATATATATAAAGAGAGAGCAAGAGACGTAGCATCACTGTTTGCAAACACTGTAATATATACCTGTACTTATACACTGTGTATGGTGTAAAGCCCTGAGACAGGGTTGCCTCGTATTGTATTGCGTGTCTTTCTGTGCAGCACATCTCATGTGTGTGTGAGTATGTGTCTCCTGTTTCAGTGCGTTGGACTCACATAAAGGATGGGGATGATAGAGGGGTCATCCCTGCGGATTATAGTGGGAACATACTCCGCCTTGGGCACCTTAGAAGAAATCAGCTAAAGGGTGAAGAAGAAACAGAAGAGGGAGGGGAAATGTCGGTTGAGTGGGAGGTGAGATAAGAGGGGATAAATGGAGGCAATGCACCTGAATATCATGCTATGAGTGAGCCTCTTTTACTTTGACCTCTCTTTAATGTGTAATCCCGAATTCACAATTTTCTAAAACAGGTTTGTTTGTTTTTTTGTTACACCTCATTTGCTAAAGATGGGGAAAAAAACAAAAGTCTATTCTTTCAAGAAATTTGAGGATTGTAATTGTTTTTTTTTGTTTTGTTTTTTTTCACTTTAAAATTTGTAAAACAACACTGAGACAACACAACACATTGGTGCTTCTTGGTGCAAAATGGTTTGGTATTTTTCATGTGGTCCTGCTGAAAAATAAACAAACAAATCCACAGACACAGGTGAAAGCATAACCTCCTGGTCAGAAGTAAGAACTGTGACTAGTTAATGACTAAATCTGTTTGAAGATACTGTAATATTTGATTTAGTATAGTATTTTGATGTCCCTATTGAGGTCTGAATCCTCATCCAATGCCCCAGTTATAGTCATTTGCATTTGAATAAATAATCTGGATATTGTATCATATACTGATCTCCTACCATGATTTTGGGAGGTATAAAGTCGTCTCCCTCACAGGCGAGTCGCTCCATCTCTCGCTCCTCCTCCCAATCTATAGTGTCATCGAGGCCTCCTTCATCCAGGGCACCAGAGGAGGTCTGCAGATCTCCACCTAGAAGAGAATGTAACACACCGGTGACTGGAAATACTGGGGTGTAGACAGAGCTGTTGGGATTGAGGTGAAAAGGTGAGTCAGAAAGAGCAATTGAGAGAAGGAAGGAAGGATTTGCCCAGGAAGCAGAGAAAGCTGAGAGTAGAGGAGAGGAAAATGGATGGTTCTGTCAGTGATATGCAGTGAAATGAGAAACTAATGTACATAATGTACATATTGTATATGATGCACTGTATTCATATTTTTAAAAGTTGAAGTAAATCAGCACTGACTGGCAATCCACATCTTGAGTTACTTCACACCTAGTGGATGATTTTTGTTAATGTGATATCAAACTCAGTCATCTTTTCATACATATTTGAGAGTTGATTTCTAGTTTGAAGAAAACAGACTTTCATTAAAGTTGCTATGTGTCTTTAATACATGTGAAGTGAATAATGGTTGTTTCTTTTCATAATAAATAAAATATTGCAAACCATGATGGAGGTTATAAGGAAAGCAAATCTCTATAACGATTGTCCCTCTAATAAAACAGTTATTCAACTTAATAAATTATTTGACAGTTAAGTTGAATGAACTAGAACAGTTCAATAAACTTTTGAAGTTTTATATTTGCAAAAGTCATAAAACGACATTGAATTGTTTAACCAAATTCACAACTTCAACCTGAGATCAGTCAGCTCACATTTTAAAATGATTTTAATATTAAAATATAATCTTAGCATAAGGAGAAAATGCCAGTAAATAACAGCTGTTCTTAATGTCATAGCCAGAAAACGCAGATGTAACTAATAAGCAGAGCCTGAGGAATATTTTATCGGAAAATTTCTGTGTCAGAAAACCTGTGTTGCGCCCTTGTGGCTGAAATGAGACTTAATTCTGTAATTGCCAGATAGCTATGCGAGTTTGATCTTTAGCAGAGGGCAATACAATGTTGGTTCCTCAAGCTTGTAGTTTGTGTGGATGAAGTATGTATTTCAGCCCTGTAGTGTTTTTTCTTTAGGTAAATTGATTTTCAGTTTGCTTGTATGAATTAATTGTTGGAGATGACAAGCACAGGTGCTTGCTTTGTGGTTTGACACTTTGTTTACTTCTTTACTTGATAATTACTACACATTCCTCTGTAAATAGTTTTAATCTCTGTGGTTAATAGAAAACTTTTACACTGCTGATGAATGCAATTCTTTTCCGTTGAATGTTAGAGTCTGTGTCGGTCGGGCTCTAGCTCAAAGACAAAGTCAATAGGATCTATAAAAAATCTAATTTAAAAGAAAAACAAATGTATGTAACCAGGGGGTAACAGCAATTTGAAAAGGAAAATTGAAGAATTATAGGGAAAAGAAATGGAAATGACAACCACGACTGGCAATTAATGTCACTCCTCCAGAGAACATACCTCTCCATCAGGAAAGAGAGAGAATGAGGCATCAACCACACCATTAGACTGTCATCAACAGGTCATTTATTTTTCATCACACACTGAAACACAGAAACACTGAAGATGGAAGTGGAGAACAAAAAACATAAAACCATAAAAACCCACAAACTCAGACACTGACATAGACAAACAGCACATGCCAACAGTGTGTGTGTGTTCAAAGCCTTCTAGTAACACTGGGACACACCTCATACGTTGCATTAACATAGGTACTAGCTGCCAGACTGGGACTGGGACTGGGACACGCACCTCAGTTTGGAAGACATACTCACAGAAAGAGAGACCATCACACAGTTGGAGAAAGACCCACGGTCAAAGGGAGACAGATGGACAGAGTCAGTAGCAGAGAAAGTCAGTTTGTATGTGTGATTGTGATTCATGTTTGAGTGTCTGCAGATTTTCTGTGTCAGCGGTTCTTGCTCTGTCAAAAACCAGAAAGTGAGGTGTAAAAACCATGATGTAACCTGTGCAGCAGAGGTGTCAAAGATACAGACAGTGCAGTGTTCTGGTATATCCCAGGTCCTGTGACTTTACAGGCTGCAGACAAAATGGCAGACACTTTATGCAAAGTTGCTCTAACTTTCACGTAACTAAATAATGACTTGAACTGTGTAGTGGATAAAAGTAGTGTAAAAAGTGAGAACTTTTTACTTCCTTGTACAAAGAACTCAGTTTAGACCTTTGCAGTTGTCAGTATTAGTCACCCCTTACACTGTACTTTGTAGATACAGTGTGTTTGTTCATCTGAAATGTTAAATATATATTCTAATAAACATTTTTGATAATATTATTATATATTTTTTGACTGATAGACCTTTATTAAGGAAAATGACGCAGAAGCCTGATTTTAGCTATAATGTAAGTCAGCTCATGCTGGTATAACAGTGTTGATGACAAGCCCTTTCTTATTGCTGAAAAATGCTGTTCTGCAGCTTTCAACGCCATATGATGGATAGAAATTAATTAGTAGAAAATGTAAAGAATGAGCACAAAGCAAACCCAAGCTGTAATCAATCTACCTGTCAAGACGTGAGGGAACAAAGGGACTCGTCAGTAATTATGACTTCATGCCAAGTACATAGTTCAGAATGTGCTCTCACAGTTCTCGCTCCGGCTGTTTGCAAACATTTGAGGACAAATGTTTTTGATTAGGACATTGTACCTGGCAATTTGTATGATATTTAGTTTATGTCAGTATCAGCTAACCACATTTGGAAGAAGTGCAAGGTTATTTAACAGGTGGGCTCTTACAGAGCGTGTGCATGCTAGGAATATAAACTACATAAATATAAAGTTAGCAAGGAAGAAACTCCACTGCTTAGTAATAAATTTCCTCTTGAAAACTTGCCCTTGCATGTACTCAAAACTTTTTCTGCTCATGAATCTGTCTCTGGATGTTGCACAGTGACATTCAGTTTTTGTTTTGTGCTATCTCAACAATCACATAAATTTTGCTACACTTAGAAGCAAATTAATGCATATACATATACTGTATGTTCGAAATGTGATTTCGTTGCCTCAGGGATAAAGCCTTAATTTTTACCATTTATTTTTACCCAATGCAGTTGTAAGAAACTGTGTGTCAGTGTCAGTGTGTTTGTGTTTGTGTGCATGTGTGTGTATGTGCATGTGTGTGTGTGTGTGTGTGTGTGTGTGTGTGTGTGTGTGTGTGTGTGTGTGTGTGTGTGTGTGTGTGTGTGTTAGTGTGTTGTGCGTTCACGCCTGTGTGTGTGCATGCATGTGGGTGACTCTGTGGTAACTCACTGTCTCTGGGTTCATGGGGAGAGTCATTCTTGACAGGGGTGGGGTCACTCCAGGAACGGCTGAAACTCTTCGATCTACGCTCAGCGAATGCTAGTGCAGGCGGGGGAGAGATGGTGAACACACTCTCTCACACTCTCGCGCACACACTGACAAGCCCACAAACTTGCTGTCTCCTATTTAAACTCTCCACCAAAACACATGAGAGTGCAAAGGCGGATGCATCTACAAGTGCACAAATGTAGTGTACATACAGTGTCATCCCTCCTCTGCACAAACACACAAATAATTGCTGCGTGAACAAACTGTCCAACAGACAAACACATATAATACTCTGACGGCCACATATCTAACGTATAAAACATCCTGCTGCTCATTCATTTGTGTCTGATCATCAGTATGGATTTAAAAGGTGTGCTCTGGTTTAACAGATTTACCGAGCTGCAGCTCCATTACATCAGCTCTGTTTTTGAAATTAATCAATTTGCTCATGGCATATTTTTAGACTACTTGAAAGTGTTTGATATTGTTAATCAATAGTGTCCCTCTAGACGGCACATTTTTTGGCCTGTACAGTTCCTAGGGTGCTGTATCCTTGCCATAGCCTCTCCGTTCATTTTACTGCCAATTCCAACGCGTCCATTTCAAGTACAAATTTCCTTTTCAAAATAATCTTCGTAATCATATTAAAACAAAATGTCCGGTTTTGTGATCTATTTTTTATATAGTCAGAAACAGACTGATATGGGGTCTAAAGTCTCTTAATTCAATCAGACTTGATTTTTATATATCGCTCAATTTGACCTAACCAACATGACAAACACCTCAGCATTGCCACCAAATTCTGTGACCTTGAGGGAGTGTCATTTCACCCAAAAGCTATGCAGCGATGCAAGACACAAAAATTATTTAAAAGAGATACTAGCTGCTGGAGAACACATTCCTCCTCGCAGCAGGGAAAGTCTGCAGGTTTGCAACAGCCTGACATTACTGTCAGCTGCAACAAGACACTGGGTTGTAGTAAACCTCTACTGTGCAAAAATTTGCTAATGTACAAAATTATTCAAGTTGGTCTCTGCTCTGATAGGTGACATATTTGCATTTTAATTGTGTTCAGTCTCATCTGACAAAAAAACAAAGATCCACTTCCGATCAGCCTGACTCTCACCATCACTAAATAACCTCCGTTTTCAAAATCAAAACAATGTGATAATGATCTGTCTATTTTCCCAAACTTTTACAGAGCGGACATAACCATAAGCCACTTTTACATGCTCCTCGATTCTCAGTATATAGTTCTGGTAATAACAAAACTTCAAAAAGCCCACGCTTTTCACTGTAAAAGGTCAAATATTTACAAACTCTTCTTTCTGTTTGAAAGAAAAGATCATTTTCGGATTTCTCATCTGGAGCGCTCTGTATCTTCAGTGTAGGGACATGAAACATTTGGTTTGGGTCATAAACGCCATGAAGTAAAAAACCTTTTGAGTGTGTCTCTGTTACTTGATTTACCAGGTTTTGTAAATGTTGTTGTAGGAGTTTTGACCTTTGTAAAGCGGCACCTGAACGCTGCATCTGCACTGTGTTTGACACATATAAAAGTGTAACCTGAGTTTCTATTCATTAGGGCATGGATTAACCAGTTAAACTATCTTTGTCCTTCACCATTTTATTTCCACTAAATAAAAACACTGGACAAACTAACAGAACACAGACCAGCCACATAACATGATTACACTCACATTTCCAGTGAATCAGCATATATAATCTAGACTAATGAATATATAGATTTTGGTTTTCTGCTGGTGTCTTACAGGCTTGCAGTAACATCCACACAGCCACACACTCTTCACATTCAAAGCGTCGCAACAAGAGAAGACCAAATGCAGCTCACACACTCATACATTACATACATACACACATACACACAAATGCACAGACTCATATCACTGGCTTATCAAACACACTGATAAATATATAATCGTCGAGGAAATGCAACAGAGCGTTACAAAATCCCAGCAAAGCAGCAGCGCTCGGGGCCACACACATGCAAAAAAGAGAACAGGAAAAAAAAAAAAAAACACTGATGATGGTGAGGTGAACGGGATCACAGTCAGTTTGAGCAAACGTATCAAGCACACACACACACACACACACACACACACATCTGACTCACTCTGCGCTTTAATCCTTCTGCTGCCCACCATCCGAAGATGCTTCCGGAAGTTCCTGTGGGTAGAGGAATCAACGTGGAGGAGGGATAACCGAGGACAGAGGAAGCACCAAAATGTAAAGAAGAGAAAGAGGAAAGAGGGAGGGGTGGGTGGGAAATGCAAAAGGAGGACAAAAAGGAGTTAAGTGTCAGCTTCTATTTCTAAGAGAGGTTGAAAAGAGATAATTATAGGTAAATATACGCATTTCCGTGTCAATGTGAGTGGAAAATACTGGTCACAGGAGCAGTGTGGGTGCAGTGTACCACACTGTAAAAATATCTCGACACCTTAATATTGGGTTTAGTAGTTGTTGAAGGACCTGCTCTCAGCACGACCATGTCGGAGGCAAAGTTAGAGCATCGGAGGAAGGTCAGTTTGCCAAACTGGTGCAAATTGGTGTAGGTTTCTTTACTTTTCCAAGTAGACGAGTTGTCGCTTATTTGATGGTGTCTTTAGTCAACAGTGGTTTGGCTAAATAGTTTCCAGCCTAATTGACTGCACGACCAATATTTGATTTTTGAGACAAATACCAATAACAGTATATAAGATACACAATATCTGTTTTTAACAAATTCATAATAACACATAAGCCTACCTTTGGAAATTATACGCATTTTAGACAAATCAGCTCATTATGATTTACACCAATTCTAACTTTCAGTGCCATCGCAGGCATTAGTGTTCCCTTTATTTAGCGAGACAAAATGTAGGGGGATGGAGGATAAAACATACAATAGTGGCTAAGCAGAGATATGTTAGAAGGTAGGAATTATACATCGTCATTGAACACAATGCAGATTTTTGCTGTCTCGCAATAGTCAGACATACCATATACACCTGATGTCAGTATCAGCTGACCACATTTGGAAGAAGTGCAAGGTTATTTAACAGGTGGGCTCTTACAGGTCATGTGCACGCTAGGAATATAAACTACTGATACATCTGTGACGTTATTAGCCAGTAACTTTGTCAGGCTCTTTTTGAGCCCATTAATCGTTACCTGATTGTAAATGAATTTTCCATTCTGGATTTAAGAAAAAATCTGAATGCACAAACCAAGCTCCTCCTTATCCTCATTACTCAGTGTAGTGATAACAAATCTAGAGTACTAGGCTACATTTCAGTGAAGCTAATCATTGGCTAATGAGAGTCGAAGATGAAAAATATTTTTCCGTTGACATCCATATTCATCAGACACACGCTGATAGAATTCGATTGTGATTGTCAGAGATTGATTCATGCGTCTGTGAGCAGCATTATACTTGCATGAAATAATCAAAATCATTTATCAGATTGACCTCAGGGAGGTAAAGGTGGAGTTTTAGAAGGGGGGGGGCTTTCCTATCTCTGAGCAACCATACCACAAAATTTTGTTTTTCTAGTCTGAAAGAAATTATACATAAAAGCTTTGCATTACCATGTTCCATCTGAAATCCATTAAGTGTCCTTAATAACAACAAAGCGATACGCTTTGCATAGTTTTCCTCCGTGACTTGCTGCCTAATCCTGACATGACATTCTCTCCAAGAGCCTCAGATAAGCATCCTTTTATCTTTCTGCCTCCCTCCCATGTCACATCTACACAGTTGGGGCACACAGAGCTCATAATCATGTTGTGTGTGTGTGTGTGTGTGTGTGTGTGTGTGTGTGTGTGTGTGTGTGTGTGTGTGTGTGTGTGTTTCTGGGGAGTATATCCATGTTTTTCAGGCTGTAGAGAAGCACATAAAAATATAAGCAATATTTTAAAAAAATCTCGGAGAATCTTTATCCTTGGTCGACCTCCATAAAAAAATTCAGAATTTCAAAAATGTGCAACATCAAGTATTGACTTACTCTGCAAATTTTAGGAGCAAAACTAATTGCATAATGCCAAAACATGGCTGAAAAGGTACAAATATACACCAGTAATAGTAATTACAGATAACAACATCAGTGTTACTTGATTTGTACTTTGATAAGGAGAGCTTAACACACACTAATACACTTAGTCAGACAGAACTTTTCACCCTGAGCTCCCCTGTGCAGCTTCCGACAGGAGAGACGTGTGGAGACAGTGAATGAGATTTAGACAGAGGGAGGAAATGTGAGAGACACCGTCTCCAAGTCCCACTTCAACTAAAGACTATCTGAAACTCTCCTCCTTCACTCTGCTTCAGCTTTTCTGTATTTCTCTATAGTTCATTCCCATCTATTTTTTGCTTTACCTATTTACATGTTCCATATTTCATTATATTATTATTACTATTGCATTTACTACAGTCTACTCCTATTAAATCTACTATTTCTGCTGCGTATGGACCTGCAACTATAATACAATTTGAAAGAAGTAAACTATCCCTTAAATGATTTATAACACAAATTGTGTCTGTTCCCCTGCTTCCTTACAAGTGATCTGTTCCTTTTTCCCCTCCTTTCACAATTCATGAGTGTCTTACTGTCTCTATCTTCTTTTAATGAATGGGGGGGGGGCTTTCTCTTAGTCCTCTATGTTCCTTTGATGATGTCTACTTTTATTTTATAAATGTCAAAGTAGTTTTCAAAAACTTTTGTAATTTTTGTAAAAATATGTTTTGCAACACCTTTCCTGGCCAGGAACTGATTATAGGGATGCAGTCAATGTTCAGTTTGTTAAACGGTGCAGATATGAGAAAGTGTCTCTATCCTGGTAAAGAGGAAACTAAATGATGCATTTAATTAAAAAAAAAAAAAACATAAACATATACAGTAGGAGGAACCATATTGGCAGCAACAGCCAGAATGGTGCATCAGTCAGAGAGGCCTATAGAAACTCAAAAGAGACTTCAAAAAATCCTAAGAATAGATCCACATTCATCGTTTAGTAATGGTAACGCATGATCAAAAAAGGAAAGTGAACCTTGAACATCAAAGAGTACAGGGAAAATGTTTTTTAATGATGAAACACACTGAGATAACGTTGGCAATGAAGAGTAACACTGAAAAGGCTCTTCTATTTTTTTTTGGCAGTGCCCTTTAGAACTCCATTTGAACATGTCTTCACTATTATGTTGGATTTGCACACACTGTAAAACTGAACATATTCAGTCCGGCAATGCAAACACTGCAGGGATCCTATCTATCAGCGGGTGAGGATCATCCTCCATCTTAACTGCTACTTGACAGAAGCCCTGTCTGCAGACTGCTTCTGTATGAAAATAATAATTTCTGCACTGCGCTGTGGCTTTGGCCGGGCCTACAATAATATTACATTTATTAGTTTATTAACACTGGCCCTCTGGAAATAGAAAAAAAAAGTTTTGTTCTCTCTGAAAAGAAGAGCTCTGGTGTTTTCAAAATGTTGCTTGATAATTATATGGGAAATAAGGCTGAAAAACAGGGCTAAAGTGTTTCACCAGGAGGGAATACATCATATATTGTATCCTCAAGATTTCCAGCTTGTATTTGTAATTTCCCCTTATCCACACTGGAACACAAGACCATGGTGTTTTCTAAATGATTCACTTTGAGATGGTCTTTCTGTTTTATCTGGTTTAAGGGGGTCAAGCTTAGTGAGGATAAAAGACCATAACGGAATCTATTTTAATATTTGACTGCCTCATGATGAATGTGGCCTTAACGTTATAAGATATAATATTTCCTAAAGTGACAGTTTCAGGTGAATGCAGAATGTTTTCCAGTGGATTTTAATGAAAGGAGGAATTACTTTTCCTAAAATTCCATTCTGCTGTTTTATTCCCAAATGCTCAAATCACCAATTTTGAATGAAATAAACACAACGTTAATGACCGTAATGAAAAAAAAAACCTGTTAAGCTTCAGTTCTATCATCTATGGAATGCGCTGATTCCTAACTGTTCAGTTGAAAGGTACAGCCTGACTCTCAGAGATAAAACAGACACCAGTTGTCCTTCATCCCTGCAGCTGCAATTCATCTCACCAATTAATTCATATGTATGTGTCCTAACTCTTTGAACAGGTACACAGCAACCGACCCCTTATGTACTTACTAAAGGGTATAAATGCTCTGAGTTTTGTGCTTTTTGCTCATTGCTATACACTGCTCACTGCTGTGTGACCTTTGATCCCTTTATGGTTGAGGCCATCAGCAGATGCTGAATTAAACTTAAAGAAAGACATGAGTTGACTCTGAGTGCTGTATTGAACAGAAATTGCCACCACATGATGTTGACTTTGCAATGGATGACGCTGAGATGTCAGAGGAATTGAGATGCACTGCATAGTGTCACATTTACCATCTGCCCCTGTGTGACAGGGCATCCTGGCGTGAGTGGAGCGGTTTCTGAATTGTGTTACTGATGTCATTTCCCCTCCAAGTGTTACAGAATCTCACTTTGTCATTCCAGTTGCTTACAAATGCTGTTTGGTTCTAACCTCAATGTCACATTCTGCAGCTCCTTTTAGGTCTTATTGAAAGCTGCTGACATCCTCACACCTTAAAGTGCTACGCTCTGACTCTTTGGCTTAGTCAGATTATATACAGCTGTAAATAAGTGACAACGGAGCTGTAGCCAGAAACGAGCTCTAGCAGCACTCAAGCAAAGCAGAGCCTGGTAGGGGACACTTCGTACCTCGGGATGACTTCTGCTGAATCCTGCTCCCTCACTCTCCTTTTTCTCTGCACAAATCCCCGGAAAGCCCTGCCAGGACGTGGCACAGTATTAAAGGGATGAGAGAAGGAGAATGCTAGAGTAGCGAGGGGTAGGACAGTGCAGGGAGGCTGATGCCAGGGCTTTTTAGCTGCAGGGTTTACTTGACTGTGAAGTGGAGGCTGTTGGAGGTAGGCAGCAGCTAGCTTTGACTATAAAGACCAGAAAGTCAAATCACATCACCAGCTCAAATCTTCTTTTCAGTTCACCCCTGCAACAAATGTGCCAGTCTGCATGTGACATAATCCGTCTTCCAATAGGAACACTGATCTTGTGACCTGCTTTTCAGTCGTTCCGCTTGAGATGTAATTCTTAAAGAGAGAGTTCGTTTTGAGGGAATTTTATAATTCTTCATACTTTCCCAGAATCAGTCATGGCTGCCTGTTTTAGTTTATGCTTATGTTCAGTTTAAAGCTTCGGGCTGTAGTCTCCCGGTCGACTGATCGATTGGTTAGTCAATATGCTCCTGTCGTGACAAATTCTCACTGGTTGGACAGTTGCTGGTGTTACTCTCATAGCGAGAAAAGCAATAAATCAATAGCCTCCCAGGATGAATCCAGCATTTACTGTGGTAGCAGGTAGGGACAGACTAGGTATTATTAGATATTATTTCAGTTCAGATTTTCTTTGGTTGACCACAGATATTTTGTGCTTACACTAGTTTAATTCAGCAACAGGAAGTCAGAGAATATTCTTCAGCACTGTAGGTTGTTTTAATCTGATTCAGAGCCTGCTGTTAAGTTTTAATGTATAAAGTTTCTACACTGAGGCTATAATCCATCAGCAAGAGGTCTTCAGCAAAAACAGCAAAGTTGTGGTAGAGGTCTGCCATTCATTTAAATCAACCACTGTTAAGCTTGGAAAATGAACTGGCGAGAAGAAAATAATTCCACTGGGTTCACACTGGACTTTCAAGTGTCAAAGTACAAACATGGTGTGAAACTCATCACTTTCAATGTGTGGTTATGTCCTCAACACACTTAAATGTCGTTAAGTGGGAAATGTGTGACCCAAAAATCCTGTGAAGCTGATTAACATTTGTGCTCTACTGTGGGTACTTTGACTCTGGGTAAGTAGAGGAAAGCAGCTAGTAAAATTCCCCCAAAACATGTCCCCTCACTGAAAAAGGTTGGCGGTATACTATATCGTTCTTGGTGTGAACAAGGCGCATAAAAAAAGACCAAAACAAGTGTATTAGTTTCCCTCTCAATACCTCTCTTCCCAGGAGACGTAACTCTTACAAAGAAGGAAGCAAAGGCTCCAGCACTCAAACTTGAGTAAATAGTGCATATGTTGCAGACTAATATAGCCATTTAGCTTCTGTGACTATAGACTCTGAGTCTCGTTGGGACAATAATGGGGCTCTATGGCACAGTGGAATAAGTTATATCGGGTATTAGCTACACAGACAATTCTTGTTAGTAGGTTAACGTCATTGTTGGTTTGGTCTTTCATTATTTGATTTGATGAAGACAAGATCAAATATAGAATTTCACCAGACTTATTCCATAATTACTGTAAAAAAAAATTGAATAAACCTCAAACCTTTATTTTGAGCCATTAGGCTGTGAAAAAAATTAGTGTTTAAGAGCAGCTTAGGTTAGCTGGGTTTAGTTGGGCAAGGTGTGGTTTGAGCACACCTTGGGGCTGTGCAGTATGAAATGGCAAAGTTTAGCTTGGCAAAGCTTGAAATGGCAAAGTTTAGCTTGGCAATACACATATTAGTGTTATTAAAGTTAGCATTCATCTGATTGCTCAACTGACTTCAACCTCAGCAAGCTAAAGGCTATGTACAGAAGTAAGCAATTTGCATGCAACAAATTTCATACTGCATATATATGTATATATATATATACATATCAAAATTCTATCAGATTTACTGAATAACCGATTTCTTCTTAAACTGCAACAGATAAGTTTTTACCAAAAGGCACTGACGATCACATGTTGTCACTATAATTACTTGTTCTTAACAAATCTCTCTAGAGCCAACTACCACAGTTAGTGCCAAACATGGCTAGAGTCTGCACAGATTCAGTGTTAATTAGTGATGTATGTGGAGAAGGATCAGCGAACAAAAATGAGTGCCACAAAAATTTTAAAGGCCAAACTCCATCTACTACTGTGTACTGTGTGTACGTTGGTGCCAAACTGATAGAGCTGCTGGGTGGATGTGAACTGACAGGTTTTAGGTCAGCCAACACACAGACAGACATTTTTTCTGACTTGAGCTTGGCAGACTTACTTTGCTGTAGTGAATTATACTGGACTTTATCACTGCTGTTTCATGAAAACCCTGTAACTCAATTTTCCACCTTTTGGCTTTTTTTCCCACCTGACAATAACTGTCAATCAGAAAGAATTCTTGAAAAACATAATGTTTTTCGTATAGTTTTTCCATTTCAGTAAAAGCATTATATTTCCTGTCCTGGTTGGTATAAGACAGAAGATAAGACAACAATTTGCAATTTGTTGAAAACAACTAACAACTACATTTTCACCCACAAACAGACATATACTTTAAACCCCCTTTATTTATCTTGGTGTGGTCAATGGGCTGTTAACACTCAACGCAAGGATGAAGGTTAAATGGTAGGCATTAAGATAAGGAACAGCAGGACAACAGGTAAGCGAGCTGAAGAACAAGAAAGCAGGCAGGGAGGAATACTCACGATATCCTGTTTGAGTGTCCCAAGATTAATAAGCGTGCAAGAAGAGAGGAGAGAGAGAGATAGAGAGAGAGAGAAAGAGAAGACACAGTTTAGGCAGCAATGAGTCCAGGACACAGAGAGGAAGAACTGGGAAAGGCATAATGAGACAGACAAAGAGAAAGTGTCATTATTTGACCGTCATGAATAAAGAGCCTTTGCTTATTTAATGGGACAAGTGAACAACTGCTCATATATTGACAGAATTTGACTTTGCACTCTAAACACTGTTTAACAAGCATCTAATACAAGATGGAAGGTGAAAGGGCAAAATTTACATTTCAAAAGAGGTAAAAGGAATATGAAAGTCAGGCAGATACAGGCTGCTGAAACCTGCTGAAGAGGCTGCGTTTGATGTGAGGTGGTTGTGATAATTCAGTTATCTTTTACAGCTACATGTGATCTGATGGCAGAATCTCAGGTCACGTGATGCTCAAGCACTCATATTCACCCCATAAACTCATAAACATAGTTTTGTTTGTTTGTTTGTTTGCTTTTCTTCTTTTAAGGACACAGTCACTTTTGCTTGTTTAAGATCATGAACTACAAACTGCATATCACTTACATTACTGCCATCCAATTTTCCAAGTATATATTTTTTGGGTTCAGTTACTTATTATGTAATTATTGATTTCTTTCACCAAGCTATGAAAAATAAACTTGCAGAAATTTGAAACTCTCCTGTATTTGAATCACAAATTTGATGAAAAAAATCGAATCTTTAAGTTAAACAAGCAGAAATGGATGATGTGGAAGTGATTATGACAATCTGAGTGTCAAATGCTCCTAGAATCCACTAACAAGAACAGATTTCAAAACAGATCCTTCTTGCAAAAGTGTAGCCATGCATCAGTTATTTAACTTTAACAACAAATGAATAAAAATAAATGAATGAATAAAATTGACTAAATATCTACGACTGACTGCCGTCCTGGAGCAAAGTTTTAGTGTCTGCAAGCTTATAGGTTGTTTTTTTTTTATAGGATCTTATAGGTTTTTGAACTGAAAGTCAATGGCTTCCTGGAAGGAAGGAAATCAGTCTAAAATCCTATAGCAAATGGTTTGTGGTAATGTAAAATGTGCAATTTACAGCTAATGATCTAAAACCTCCAAAAAGAAAAGGTATGGTCTGTTAAATTTGATTGTCAGCACACCAGCCAGACCTTTTTATGTGCCCTTATGGATGTTTATGTAAATGTTAAGTGTATATATATGTTTGAAGGTTGGACACTCACGCCTGCATTGTTGTTGTAGCAGTTTGGAAGGAGAACATATTTTCCTTGGGGAACCAGTTAGTGTCCTCTGCAACCAGAGAGAGAAATGATGAAACAAAGGTTAAGTGGAAAAAAAATTCAGATAAATCCAACTGCCATATCTGGCAAATGTGAAAGTAAATATCTAAGAAATATGAGAGCACAAAACCAGCAACAGCACCAGCACTTCACAGTCCACTATTCCACAAATGGAGAGAGGGAGATGCACAGGAAGAGACAGCAGAGGAGAAAGACGGGGGAGACAAAGAATCAGAACTACAGACCACCACATCCAACATCAAATCTCAATCCCCACCAGACCTGAGAAGATATAGATTTGAAATAAGCGTGTCAAATTAGGTATAACATTAGCTCACTTTTAAGATACGTTCTACTTTAATTCATCCAAAACTTAAGTCAAAGCTATATGTGTGTTTTATGTCATTGGACTGAATTTTTTTACATTACAGTAACTTAGAAGTAAGACTTATTGGTTATCCCTTACTAAATCTGTACTGATGGTTTAAGTATGATTTGATACTTTTTTCACTGAAGTGTTCCTAAAACTTAAAAAAGCATAGAGTTATCACTTGTAAACAAAAAAATTAAACTGTTACAAACAGTAGACTATTGGAGGAGCAAGTGTAAATTGATTCACTATGTTTAACAAAAAAATGCAGCTACATTTCATTGCTCTAAAGGATGTTCAATGTGAGTATTTTTCTTGCAAATGATTGAAAGTAGTCAAATGCTATTTCATCTCTGGTCTGGTACCAAACCCGCCAATCCCAGCCACCGGGTCTTATGAAGAGCCTCGCTACCCCCTCCTGCCCTTGTTTGGATCTCAGCGCCTCTCCCTTCCTCTGTGTCCTCCGCCCTCTCACCTCTCTCCAGCCCAGTCACCCGGTCCACACTCCACATCCGCTCTAGGCGTCTGTGCTGCTTGCCTGCCTCTCGGGACACACTCTCCAGGTCCAGGGAGCCCTGGCTCCGCGAGGGGGCACTGCTGCACGAGTCACAGGCCAGCCCGCTGCACTCCGCCTCCCCTTTACCTCCCTCGCCCCAGCCGCGGATGTTGTGGGCGCTGACGGAGGTCTGCAGTGGGGGTTGAGACAGGTGGTGGTGGTGGTGGGAGTGGTGTGATGCGTGATGGGAGTGGGAGCCGGCAACGTTTAGAGACTGCTGCTGGTTGCTACTGCTGCTTCCACCCGCCCCGCTGCTTCCTCCTCCGCCAGAGGGCGTGGTGGTGGTGGTGGTGACGGCGTGGTGGTGGTGGTTCCCATGGTGATGATTACTGTGGTGATGGTTGCTGTGGTGGTGGCTGCTACCACAGCTGCTGGTGCCACGGCCGCTGCTGGCGTGGTGGTACTGGGTCGGAGACGAAGAGGTGGAGGAGGGGGAAGTGGACGGCTGGATCAGGCCACCTCTGGATCCCACCCCGCCACCCCCTGACTTTTCCTTCAGGACGTCCAGTTCTAGGCTCTCCTTGCTGCCCCGGCCGCTGCTCATCAGCATGCTATGCTGGGTAGTGATGGTGTACACACGGGCAGGCTGCAGGGTACACTCGACACACTTCTGCTGGTCTTCCTCAGCTGAGAAGCTGCGCTCAAGGGACAAACGTGCCGGCTTGGTAGAAATGGTGATGGAGGGAGGAGGTGGCTGGAGCAAGCCCAGTGGCTGATTTACCAAGCTGGGCTCTGGATTGTCCTCACAGCCCTTGGTGGTGTTGGTGCAGAGATGGAGGTGGTTGTTGTTGTTGGGGCCAATTGTGCTACTTGGCGACTCTGGGTCTGGACCCACCAAGGTTTCACAGAGAAGATGAGCTAGAATGTAGGTGGGAAGGACAAATATGATTGTCAGGGAATGTTGATGCTAACGCACCAAGGAAGAGACAGAAATGGGGAAAAAGATGAGAAGTTGAGGGTGACAGAGAATAATATCATCATCTTTCTTGGGTGGACAAACTAACCATTACAGCCGGCATTTGAGTAAAGGATAAGGTGAAGCAAGTGAAGGAAAGATTTAAGACCACATAGGAATACACAGAGCAGCGTAGAGAGATGGACGAATAGCAGGATGACAGAGATGCTGACCTGATCCGTTTCGGTTTTCAGAGTGAGTGTGAGACAGGTTCTCTCCAAATGCTCGTGCTGCTCTGTGGACACATACACACCCACACACACACACACACACACACACACACACACACACACACACACACACACACACATTAATTCCAGGGAGGAAAGGAGGGGTGAATGAGAAAAGAAAGGAAAAAGAAGGGGAGAGAAAAGAAGAGAGGAGGGCAGGGAATTGTAAATTATAAGCCTAATTGCCTTCTTTGTAGGCTTGTGCCACCCACAGATTAAGATGCAGCTGTTTTATCTTGACACTTCAGGCAGCATCAGACTGAGACAGAGTATGAGACAGCAGGAAGAGATAGAGAGAAGGATTGTTTTAGGTTGACTTAATTTCTCAGTATAACCTCACTTTGTGGTGGTGGATGAAATCGCTGCCTTCAAATCATAAGTATGTTTATCTCCTGGTTTTACACACACAGAGAATTTTGTGCAGATGTATGTACTGTTTTTGAGTCAAGAAGAATACTGTGAAACCCTTGAAGACAATTGAACAGGACTAGGTCAAAACCTAGTATTTGGCTGCACGTCCTACTCTCTGTGCTCACATATAAAGTATTTTAATGTTTTTCTGTATCTTTGTTAGAGAATGGAACGAGTATGAAATAGTGACTGAAGCATGGCCTATTAAGCGACATTGTGGACCAGCAGTCACTTCCACGCCATTTCACAGCTGCTGCTCTGCTGAAATCCAGATTTTATAACTGCGACGGCATCTGATAAAATCACTATATGCATAAGTTAAAGACAACAGCTGTGTTGTGACTTTGGCTATATTTACTTGTAAAATGATCATGCAGAGAGAAAATTAGAAGGTCGTTCTTATCTGTGTCAGCTGCCTTGCAGTCAGTTGAAAAGACACATGGGGAGGTGTACCTGTAAAATGAAAGCCTAACCTTCGCTTGCAACGCAATAATGGCGACTGTCCTCTATGGAAAAAAGCTGTCCAAAAAGCTGTTATATTTGTTGCTAGGTGCTTTTGTGAAGAATATGTTCTAGAATAAGGGTGTGTACTGTTGTCAAAGGGTGTGAAAAGTTGATAAATCTAGTGACAAAGGCGCTAATTTGGAAAAACATTCTCTGTAAACATCCCCCTAATGACGCTATAGAAACTGTTTGGTGTAACCTCAGCCCTTCGTCAGGTGATATTTCACTGACCAATGGTGTAACTTCATCACAGTCAGTCAGTCAGTCAGTAATCGACAGATATTTGCATTTATATAGCTGGCCCCCACTGCTGCTGTCCAGCCAAAAATATTGCTTGAAGATGTGCTAAAAATTGATTTTTTTGAGCCCCGTAGCCTCAGTACTGTATCTGGAACTTAGATTATTTTTTGTCTTGGTCTTTCTATTACTCACGCACAGAAATAGACAGGGAAGTACTCTAAAGACGCCCATTTCAGCCATATACAACTAAAACTCAATACCATAGAAGGCTTCCTCCTATTAATAAAATGGCCCTCTTGCAGTTAAATGACACTGACCTGTGACAGGAGTGGAAAAGGAGCAAGGAGAGACAGGGTAAAAGAAAGACATAACTCTGAAGATATGCTTTCAGTGTCAATCTTGGTTCTAACTGAAGGGAAATGTACCGCAGCAATAACTATTACCAACGACGAATCATGATAGTATTTAAGAATAAGAGGAGAGGAAAGGAGAAAATGTGAATAACTCCAATACTGTGCGCTATCAATAATAATTCATTTGTTCACCAAGGATTATGACCAGATTGTCATTTTCCCAACTGTCTGAGAGAAAGTGCCTTATTGTCGACCAAAGGACATTTACTTACAAGTACAATTTTTGGGTACCGGTAACCAGTATTATTTTCCCTCTACTAGTTTTCAGATGAAATACTGCAGCATTTATCTATTATTTCATGACAGATTCCTGTAGTTACTTGGAATTTTGCATTACAGCATACACACTGTATGGACCCAGTGTTAGTATGGACTTCTAACACTGAGATTTTAATGAGTTTATCACTAATGATCTACTAGAGAGGGCAGACTAACCACCCTGGTAAGAATCTGCATACTTGTTTTCCTTTTAAAAACCTGGCCTAAAAATTATTATTATCATTATCCTTATGAATAATTTACAGAGTTTATATTGAAGTGATCCTGAAAAATAACCTCCCTGAGTAACTTTACTGCCATGATTAGAACTATGACTCTGATATCCTCCATCAAGGCTGCTCCTTTGGGAATTCATACATCCTTATCAACTAATAGGTTGTAGTGGAGACTTTCTATGAGACCTCAACAATACCAGCATTAAGGCAAAAGAAAAGACAAACATCAGAAGCAATAATCGGGTGTTTTGCCTGTGTTACAGAATTGGGTAATATACTGTATATCATAGTTTTCTGTCTGACCATATGGAGAACGTGCAATATGCTATACGCCTCCGAATCCTCAACAAGTCCTTTTACAGGGTCCTGCTGCTGTGAGACCAACTGTGCACAGCATTATTTCAGACCGCAGGTGCTCATGGGGTGAGAAAAATGGGCATCTAATTGATTGAATTCTTTATTAAATCATTTGCATTTGTTTTGCTGCAAGCAGATACACAAGACAGAGAGAGCGCATGCTCAATGAATGTTGGCTGATGTGTTAAACCACACTTGCTTTTAACACCAGTAACCACAAGTGTTGGCAAGTCAACCAGGACTGAAATCTTAAGGGTTACAATAATGAGAATTTCAGGTGATATTATACTTCAGTTTTTTGATATGCCCCAACAAAATTGATCAAATTACAACAAACCAACTTACAGTGAACCAGGAGCTGTTGGAGCACCTGAGGGTCTGGGACCGCAGGGCAGTTGCCCACTCAGACCTGTTATCATACTTGTACATATGGCAGGTGTGTTCCCAGGAAGTGTTAAGTGTATGACCTAACACTAATGACCAAGCTCTGAATTTGCCTCACTTATTATCTGAAGCAGTTTGGGCCTCAGTTCAGGAGGGTTTTTTATTGCTATGGTACAGCTGCAAACATATTAAGTAACAGTTGAAATTACAGAGCCTCCTCAGGCAAAACAAAAAACTTTTTGCATCAAAATCCAGCTTACTGGAGCTTCTACATCAATGGAATTTTCTTTTTCTTTTTCTTTTTCTTTTTTTTGTAGTGCAAAGGTTCAAAATTAAAACGTTTCTACGTGCATGAGGATTCACTCCGGCTCCCCCATTGTTTACTCCTAATGGTGAAGACCACAGCCGAAGGTAACCAGACTCCCTCAGAGTTTGAGGGTGTAACTGAGGACTGAGAAACTCTGCACATGCTGCGACATCATCCAGCTCCCTTCACTATTCTTCTAAAAATAGCTCACCATGCATGTCACTGCAGTCCTGGTATACTGCATCTTCTTCCCTTAAATCCTCTACTACTTCTGTTGTAATAATCAGACTGTTCATGCAAGAGTGTGTACATGCACTTGTGTCTATGCATGTGTGAATCTGTATATACTCACAGGCAAAGAGAAGAAAAGCAGAGAAAAACAAAAGATAAGATATCTTTGTTTTTTAGTGTGTGCATGTGTGTTTGTCTGCATGTGGTGATCTAAGAAGCAACAATCCCCGTTAAGGATAGTTGTGATGAATGCAGTCTGCACTCTAATCAGCAGGTGTCCCTCAGACGTTTCCATTTTGCCGTCCTGTTTTATTATTCAACAGGCCTGGTACTCTGATTAGAACCACCAAACAATGTTGCAAGAGACTCGCGTCATCCATTATATATGAGAGGAAACTGAGTTGGAAACCAACAGAGCAAAAGGCCTCTCAATCCATCCGTTAAACAAACCCTCTCTCTTTGCTGCGTTCTCTCGTGCTACTGTTTTGCACACACACTCCATACGTGATTTGTGAGTGTGACAGCATGTCAGGGATGCAGGTGTGTGAGGTGGTGGTGGAGAGATAGCAAAGGTGAAAATAAAGAAGAACAGGAAGAGCTTTACAGGGAGATTTGAAATTCATCCTGCATGCTTTCAGACATGTGACAGGGTTTGGGGAAAGAAATGAGTTAGGGAGGGGAGATTCTGAGGAGGAGAGATGTGATTGCAGCAGAGAGGAAGAGGAGTACATAGAGAAAATGGGGCCATATGAAAAATGAAAAGTGGAGTAAACTTGAGGAAACCAAGGCAGAGAGAGAGCACAGTCAAGGCAATGAGGAAGTAGGAAACAAACCTGACAGCAGATTCAATTTCCCCCTCACAGCAACTGAATCTTTGAAAACCAACTCAACCCTAACCCTAAAACACTTTGTGTCATTTAATTCCGTAAGGGGCTCATTATTTGTAATATGTACACTATGAAGCACACAGCTTACTGCTGATTGAGGTTGCTGAACAATTGAAAAATGAACATATACCCAAAGCTCCTGTTTACTGTCTGGTCATCTGTTTTGCTCCTTCTGAGTGAGTGAGCGAACAGGAATGAATATGAGCATAGTTTTCTTTTGTCTGGGTCTATAATTCAGCAGACACTGTAGCTTACGGAGCATTTCACAAGCTGAACAAGTCAGACACAATTATACACAGTCCACTTCTTAAACACCTAAAACGCCTAAAACTCCACTCAACACTTTGCAGATGCATAAAAGGATCCTGAATAATCGGATGATACACCTCAGCAATTTATCTCTTTTAATGGCTCTAGACAGAACAATGCAAAAACAGGTATTTGATAAATGGGAACATTACAACATTGTAAACATGTCCTTTTTCTTCATTCTCAACAACAAATTAAAGTCAATGTAAAGGGAGGATCATATACTTTAGGTAAATTTTATGCAGTTGAATGCAAAATATCAAGAGCTCCATTTCAATATGACACTTAGATGAGTAGACCATTTGGAACAGTCATCATCTTATTACATTGACAAACAGGCAAAAATTCAGTGACTATTTTGTACTGGTGTCACGGGCCAATTCACATCAGAGGACCATAAAGTTAACTTGTTGGTAACGCTCGCTATTTAATCCATCTTCTCATTAATTTTATTCAATTTAGTGAGGCTTTGTTTGATTAATAATAATGTATTAAGAAATTTTTAAGTTATCCGCTTATTATTGTTTTATCCATGTAATTTGTCCCTTTTTATTTGATAACAGGTTTATCCTCGAATCTGAGGGTAAGTAAAATATGAGTGAAATGCATAAATAAAAAATGGACATAGCATTGATAACAATCTATATCACTACCACAAGAAATTCTTACCAAAAACAAAAGAGCTGTTCATGTCCATGTTCTAACCTGACTTCTGTCACATCACACAATCTATTCTATGTCAAATAGAAAAAGAAAAAGGAAGAAAAAAAAATCATTGCTCATTAACTAAAACAATCGGTTTCTCTTTGAATTTAAACTGATCGACAAATTATCTCCATGGCTACAAAATGTACCCTGAAGACTTGAAGGATCTTCAGACATTAATGAATTGACTTAAAGGTACTTAAAGGTAAAGATGCATGTATACCAACACTGCTACATACAGTATTTCCATTATTGACACATATTTAAACTGTTCATGCCTTTTCCCTGTGGATTCTGATGATTTTTTAATACTGGGACCATATACAAGCAGGTCATGACAGAAAACAGGCCACCCCCTCCACTGGTAGTGTTCCCACTGGTCTGAATATCATCAGAGCTGATGTCTCTCTCCACTGTAAACACTGGGCTGCCAAGTGAAGAGATTCCTTACTCTTAATGCTACTTAATCAAATGCTCCTCTCAGATGGACTAATCGAGTTGGATTGCACATGACGCAACCGCACACATGAAGGTGCGCACACACAAAACTGCACAGCTTGGGTGATGAAGACTTGATGAGGGGTTGTGGTGCGTCATAAGTGCTGATGGGACTCAAATGTTAACTGCAGTCTATAAAGTGCGGTGCATTATAGGACATGTAGGAGTGAAGCAACTGATTAAAAAGTCAGTACTTCACCAGCTCACCACATTGTCCCTAAACACATACAGTACTGAGTGATACAACTGAATCAGATACACACATGCTAATATGACACATCGATTTTCCCATTTTGTTTGCAGTAGCCAGGATATGTTTAACACAGAAATTTAAAATGGATAATCAACCTTTTTACAGTAAACATTTTGAATTGTCATGTGTGTTTCCAGTCCCCTTGTTTCTCAATTTGCACATAATGAAACCTGACTTGAAATGGTGGAAGTTTAAAAAAAAGTCAGAAGTTTTGCAAAAAAAGTTATACATTTTTGCTGATGTTGAAAAATTGGTGTGTCAATCAAAACCAAATTTGATTAAATGATACAAATAAACCTTGATATAAATTAATCACGTCACTTGCAAAAAATTGTGAAACATCAGATCTGCATGGAGCGATGAGACTATAAGATTCCTCAAATAATCTGAGACAAACACGAATGCCATATTCCCCTCACGATATTCCATCGTTTGAGCTCTGCGCTTTTAATCTTCATCTGCATTGGTATATAATAATAATATATATAAGGTTTTGTGCCAGATATATATATATATATATATATATATACATATAAATCTATATATACACATATAAATCTGGCACAAAAACTTTATGGACAGCAGTGGATTCTACAATTGTCATTTAATATCCACTTAAACACTTGATCTGGAGCTTTTGACCATATCACAAGGTCCTCATTAGCAAAATAACCTGGCTTGGTTGTCACTAAAACTCTGGAAAATCTGAACATCTACATTTTTACGATAACTGAGAAGACTTTAGTTGAAATTTAGCACAATGAAATAAAGCATAATGAAGCAAGAGAGGAGATCAGATTCTCAGAACTTGAGAGGAGGAATGGTTTCTCTCTTTTGAGCTTGAGTGAACCTGAATAACATTTAAAGAAGCAGAATTACCACCTTGTAGCAGTGTTCATCCACCAACTAGTCAAGCTGCAGTTTAGATCCATGTCTGTCCAGAATCGAACAAAGAATGTAGTGAGGACTTTGAAGGAATTTAAGAAAAGGTACTGAGGGTATTTTGTCATAATCAGCCTATGAATTCTTGAATTACGGCCAAAAACATGTGAGGTCACAGTGACCTAGACCTTTCGCCACTAAAATCTAATTAGTTCATTCTTGAGTCCAGGTGAATGTCAGATAGATGGATGGAACAGAGTAAAAAAAACAACAACAACAACAAAAAAACACAATGCCTCCAGCCTCGGTGGTCGCTGGCAGGCAAACATAAAAACACAAAAAAAACAATTATGTAACAGCCTTTGACCCCATGAAGAGAGTGATGGCACCTGTCAATTTGTCCTGATTGAATGAAGACACGATATTTCATTTGCATCCATCATTAAAGGCCAATCTTTTCATCTTTCATGCCTCCCCTCACGCCCCCAGGGCTCTGTGAACCCTTTTGTCTGATGCCCTTCAGCCGAACTGCACCACAGCCCTCCTCTCCAGCTGACGGAAACATCAAAGCGTTGGCTTTTTCACTCAGTGTCGCAGAATAGGGGTGTGTAAATTTGGAAGTAATCTCCCCTCTCTCCTTTCTCCTCTCTCTTGGTCGCTTGCCACCTGTCATGAGCTCCTGGAGGGGAGAGTGTGACCTGTTTCATAAACAGCAATCCATAAACATGCAAGATGACAAAGGCACAGACGGAAACCCAGGTACAAGGAGCCTGTGTCGCTTAGGTGTTTCCTCTGTAGTGTTTGTATGTATTCCTATGAAACTGGTCATTCACGCTTGTGTGTCGTCGTCAAACTAGTCCTCATACCTCAGTAACGAAAAAGGTCATCTGTCATTGCTTTCCAAGATAAGGCAAACATGCTTTTTTTCTGACCTAACACACCAGAAGTAGTTTTAAGTCATGCTACTGGCAATGCCCAAGGAACAGCCGGTCAGTCAGAGGGTCAACCACTTTGGTCCAGACTGAAATATCTCAACAACTATAGAACAGATTGCCAGGCAATTTTTATACAGACATTGATGGGCCCCAGAGGATGAATCTCATTGACTTTGGCGATCCCCTAACATTTCCTCAAACACCACCTCGGCGTAGACTTTTGTGACTTTAACAGCTAGTTCTGGTGAGGACAATCTTTGTCCTCCAGACACTTGTTGGTGTGAAGTGCACTTACTGGTTTAGATTCATTGCTCTCAAGCAATTAAAGTGTAACATATTCTATGAGCAGGTCTGCGCAAGAGAATAAGACTACAGAGGTTCTGGGGAACAATAAATGAATTTGTGTAAATTGTAGGTTTAAAGAATAGGTACAGATTTGTTGCGTGTGTGAGATTCTAACCTCCAGAGTGACGACATTTCTTTAAAGGGCTATTTTTGGATTAGGATTTGAGTTTAGGGATCGGGTTAGAGTTAAGGTCTGAATTAAATTAAGGGATGATGATGGACTCAGGTTTTCATATAGATACAGAACATTTTGAACTTTAAAGACAAAGGGTAGCAGGTCTACCCTTTGTCTTTAAAGTTCAAAATACAAATGAGTGTGTGTGTGTGTTTATTTGTGTGTTTATTTGCGTGTACTGTATTTTCTAAAGATCGAAGGTTAGGGAAAGGACTTAAAAAGATTTGATACACAGCAGCATTTTCAGTGGTCTGCACTAAGCGAAATGGAGAGTAAGTGTACACACCTTATTCCATCCTCAACCAGCAGTGTTCCATATTGTGGTACGTGTACACAGACAGGCCTGACTGTGTGCATGTAGATACGTGGGTGCATTTATGTATGTGTGAGGTGGATAGATTGGGAGAAGCCACTCTCGAGTGCTTGCCTCCATATTCATGAGGTCATGTGCAGGTGAGAGGCTGGTAAATATTAGATGCAATCCAGCTGCATTTTTCTCATCTGCGAGAGGCAAAGGTTCATTCTGCCATTAACTCAGGAAAATTAAACTGAATTGTGTGTCTGTGCTTCTTTGCTTGTTTGTGAAAGAGAGAGGGACGGAGACAGATGATGAAAAGACTAACTGAATAAGTCCATGTATTTGAGTCTCTGTGTGTGTGGAAGGGGGGGCGTCATCCTCAATAGTCAGATGTGCAGTATTTCAGTAATTTCATCGTAGATGTGTGAGCCTTGAGATTGGCTCTCTCCCTTTATCTCCCTAGCTCATACGCACACCACACACACACACACACACACACACACACACACACACACACAATCTTACAGTAGACACTACCAGCTCAGGACACCCTCTGAAGTCACTTCCCATGTTGCATGGGCGTCACGTACTCATCTCCTTTTCAAGGTGGCACAAATTCACACACACTGGGAAGAAGGCTCCTATACTCCAGGTATAGGCTGAGTAGTGTGAGGAAGACACATACACACACACCCTGAGAGAATGACGTAACAGCACATCAGCCAACATCTGTGCGTGCAGGAGTCTGCACGAGTCAAGGTCACTCATTGATTGAGTTTAAAAAAATAGAAATCCCAGAACGGGGGGCCTGCTGTGGGGCCCGTGCAGAATTGCGGAAAAAAACGCTGAATTTGTATTCCGATCTCACGCAGGATCGCGGCTCAGTGCCCGCGCTTCATGCGTGGACATGTGAACGCACAGCCACACGTGCTTTTCGGCCAAAACCGCAGCTTCAGCTCAGGCTCGTAAAGACGCGTAGCCAGCACAGGATGGAGACAGCAGAGCTCAGGAAAAAATCAATGCAGCCCCGTAACACTATGAGCCCGTTACTGGTGAGTCGTTAACAGCTTTTAACAGGTTGGACTCCTGCCAAACAGTCTGAGTCCCGCCGCCTTTCCCAGGATGAATAAATTAACAGCCGCTTACCGGCGCTGTCCCCCGTGACTGCCCCGATAACTGATCGCGATAGGTGGCGATTACAGCAAGCGACCGGATCGATGGCTGGGATTGATCCATTGACAGCTGGATCATTTGCCCGCCGGGGTGTGAAGGCAGCAGCCCTCGTCGCTGGTCCGTCCGCTCGGGTCGATGCGGCTAGACAGGAAGCCGTTTTTGTTTGATTATATACCAAAAATCAAATGGTAGGCTTTATTTTTAAATTTAAAAGCAGATGATGGGTTATTATAGGTGACAGCAAAATGATAAAACGTCTCGGGGTTACCGTGAGTCACGGCCACCATCGTTTTTGCCTCTGCATGACTTTCATTACACAATGACGCTTCATTCACAACAACAGCAAAAGCTCCGACGCGCCAGAGGCAAAACACACTCTTTGAGCCAATTTGGTCCTAATAAAAGAAGGGGGTTACCGTCCCTAAGAGATGGGCCGGGTTCGCCCAGCACAGGTGCAGTTTGGAGAGATTTGAGGGCTGTCCTAGCACACATCTGTCCAGCCGCACGCCACGGGCTAGACGGGACAGTGGGCAGACGCGCGAAAGGGGCGCAAAGAGCCTCTTGCGCATCGCACCGGAGCCAGGATAGCGCAGTGGCCATTCGTCAAAGACACGGACACACACACACCAGCCACTCTCATTTCGACTCCCCCCCGAGCCCGAGCCCAGACTCCCCGAGGCTGCTCCGAGACGTGCGCGGAGGCGCGGGGAGCTCCACGTCGCCACTCACCTAACTTTTGCTGCCACGGACGATATCGCATCGTTTCTTAAATTCCTCCTTTTGGACACGACAGTTCCCATGCTGACATGGAAACGGCGCAGGCGGGAAAGCAGTTCATTCCAAAGAGTCGGAGGACGGAGGAAAGGCGACAATGAAAGCAGCGTTAAAAAAAAAAAACAAAAAACAGAAAACGAAAGAAAATGGGGAGAGAAAAAAGTTAGCAGAGGGGAAATCCGGGGGCAGATAGGTCCCGCACGAGTCTGCAGAGGGAAAAATGCAAAATAAAAAAAGGAGGAACGTCGGCCCCTCTCCCCTTCTCGCACTCTGCCTCGGTGCGTCTCCGGGTATGTGCGTCTTTGTGGGGAGGCTGCACAGCTGTAAGCATGTGGCTGAAAATACCCAGACCTCTCTCTCCCTCTCTCTCCCTCTCTCTCTCATTGATCTGGTAACGCAATGGGAGGATGTTGGGGGGGGGGGCGATATCATCATCATCATCGCCACGGAGGGGAGGGGGGGCGTGGAGGTGCTGTATGAGGGACGCTGGTGCCTTCCATGTAGGAACCACTGCTTTTCATGTCATCCATTTTTAGAGTATTATCTGTGTATCTTTTTTTTAATCTATTACCTCGTGTTATGTAATAAGTCATCTGGGTCCTCCTCGTTTCTTTGTTGCACTCACACGCACACGCAAACACACCCATTGAAATGGGGACTCATCCACAACCAGGGGCAGCGGGAGCAGTGATGTTTGGACGCTGCAGTGCCTTGTGAACATCAATTCAAACAGCAGCGTGATAACAATATCACCAGACCAGTGCTGTTTTGATGCTACTGATCGTTTTGGTTAGTTTGTTTTTATAAACCATTGTGGCAGGACCTTCACTGTCATCGTCATTCAGGAGTAGGATTACTGGAGGCAGGCAGGTCATGAACAGCAGCTCCTACAGTTACTGTAGATTAGAATTAGAGTAGATTACCGATGAGCACTCCTCTAAATTTGTTCCTTTCTTCAGTCATGGAGAAGAGAGGCCTCTCTTAGGTTACTGGTTACAGCAGTTGCAGTGTCTTTATATCCAAAGCAGATAAAAGTCTGTGACTTATTGTAGGCACCAGTGGAAAAAGTACTGAAATAAATCCCTCACTGAAGTCAAAATGGCATTTAACAGAAAAATGTTCATCTTGAGTTTTTATTCAAACATTATATATGTTCATTACGCATACCATGTCAGTTCAAGTTTTAGAAGCCTTTTCTTGTTCCCAAGTGTAACTTGTGGTTCGGGAAAAGTAGGAACAACATGTCTGGTAAATAAAATTATGTTTTTTTTATTTTTTATGACTTTTCTGCCTTTCTTTAATTTCTTTTTCTTGTGAAATAGTTTTAAATGTTAAGGTGCCTAAAATCATTTAAATGTAAACATTTGAGAGGGCAGAATCAGTGCTCGGTGGCACTGTTTTGTTTTAATGGAATCTCAAACCAAAGAGGTCAGGCACCAGTGCTAAAAAAAATTACAATGATGACTGCAGTGGCCATGAACATCTGGTGTGGGATGCACATTTAATGAGGATCCAAGAGCCTCTCCAGCCATTTACTTGAGTGGCAATAAACCAAGGATGAACGGGTGTATGATTTATGTTTTATATGCAAAGGAAATGTAATGAAAATGATTCAAATCAGAAAAAAGGACCAAATTACTGTAATAAAGTAAATTAGGTCCTTCTTATTCTCCTTTAAATTAATCCATGCATCGAAAACTCTGTATTTCATTACATATTCAAGCCTCACATAGGATCGAATATGAATGAGATATAAAGAAGCCAATAAAACATTTAAATTACACACAAATCCATGAAATATTAAGCCACTAAATTATAAGGGTGAAAATGCTTAATGTAACTTACATAGATCTCATTTTTGCACTCATCCATGTTTAGGAGGACAAAGGCTTCTTAGAACTTCCTTTGAGTGTCTTCAAGTTTCTAGCTGAAGTGCACACAGGGAGTTGGTTGTGGTGGAGATTAGTGATTCAACAAGTGCTTTGAGGGCTAACCTGCAGTGACAATAAAATGAAAATCTACAGGGAGTAGGTATTTTAATTCATCACGTATTTCTATTTAGTGCCACAAAAATGCAACATGAGAAAAAGAGAAACACGCACATCCACCTTCTGACTGGTAACTAAAGACTCAATACAACCACAGCACTACAAGCCTGAAAACCTTCCTGACACCATTGCCCATTTAAAGCACTATTTTAAACATGATTAATAGTACTGCAGATCAATACTACATGCAGTATTCCTTAATATTCAATACTAGGATTTTCTTCCATTAAATAAGTCAGTGTTGGCCAAGCAGTAAAGAAAATTTGTTAACTCACACTGCTCAGAGACAATTAATCACCTGTCACTGGTAGAAGACAGTGAGTGTTGGTCACAGGGGCTTGTGCACACATGTGGGCACATGCACACATCAAATAAACATAAGCGGAGGCAGCAGACGGATTCCCTAGTAACGCCCGATTAGCCTTCAAACATCAAATCAATCAATCTTTCAATCCATAGTTCATTTCACCAGCAGCTCCAACGTGCAGGACGTCCTTGGGCTTTATATCTTTTGGTATGTGCCTCTCCTGCACACACACACACACACACACACACACACACTCAAATACCCACGCATGCACGCACACAGACACACACACACACACACACACACACACACACATACGCTAAGACAAAAGGAACGAAAATCAATAAATAAAGCAAAGCGCTGCTGGGCTGGTGTGAGCTGCTGTAGGCCATTAAGCAGTAAATTATTCCAGGCAGCTCTGACGAGATGGGGGGGGGGGGTGTGTGAATGGACTGTAGATCAGCGTGGGGGAAGGAGGGATGAATCAATGGGGAGAGGACGGGACAGCGGAGCTCCTCACACAAGAAAGAGGATGGAAACAGGAGGCATGAATGGGCAGCAGGAGTTAAAAACAGATAAGGGGGCAAAGGGGAGGAAGCTTGCTGAGGAAAAACAGAGAACAGGAGATACTGTGCTAAAAATATGCTGGAAAAGGGGAGGAAAAGAGTGACAAAATAGGTGAAAGGAAGTGAAAATGGGAGGACAAGAAAGATACATGCAGGTCATAAATCCACATCTGCTGAAGATAATAGTGTCTCCTATGACCCTGACAAACACTCACCATTTGATTGATTGCAAAGCAGATCGATATATGAGTCTGCAACGATTACAACAGCAGCCAGAGAGTCACTCTCAGGGGAATAAACTTACACTCTGTTTTCAAAACTTGATTTTCTTAGGTGCTGATTAAGTTTTTTATTCAAAAGATAAAACCAAGTGGAAATACACTGCAACTATAAACATACACTACAGTGGATGTAATTTTACATGTGAAGCAGACATGCCATTTAACTTAACGTACCTTGGGTATATATTTTTTTTCATTTACGAGTACAAACATTTAGCCATGATTGTGGCAGTGTTGGTCTGTCAGTCTGTCAGTTTGTCCACCACTTTTGTCCAGACTGAAATATCTCAGTAACTACAGTAATTGATGGATTTCCATTAAATATTTGCTCAGATGTTTTATAGTTCCTAGTGGATGAATCGTACTGACTTTAATGATCTCCTGACTTTTCTTCTAGCACCATCAGCAGGTCGAAGTTTTTACTTATCTTGTGAAATATCAGAACATCTGTTATATGGATTGCTACAGAAATTCATGGTTCCCAGAGGATAAATCCTGATGACTTTCATGATCCCTTAAATTTTAGTGTAGCGTACAGCTAATCAGCATCAGAAGATTTGTTTTAAAGGAAATGTAATTGGGACTGGATTAAGTTTTCCATCAACAAAATGAGGATATGTTGTTTATTAACGTTTTTGGCCAGTTGCAAATAGGCTAAAACTGAACGTATCAGTAAAATGTTGCCCAATCCTGACAACTGACAAGACTGTGGCTCTGAACCATAGTCATGCGTCTCGTACACCCACCATCTACCCAAACCACCTCATGGTGAAATAGCCATAGTTAATAAGTGAAGCACAACTGAAGCACAATCCCTGTGAACATAACCCAGCCTGCAATTTACAACATGTTCTATGTTCTAACAAAACATTTGGGTTTATGATCAATACCTGCAAAACTAATGACATTCCCATCCTCAGCCTCAACTGTACTTTATTTTTTACTGTAAATTGGAAAAATTAAATAAAGCTAATACACCAAATGCATGGAAATATTGTCCTACTTTACATATTGGCATGCTGATGTTAGCATTTAGCTCAAAATACAGCCTCATGGAGCATGTCTGACTTTTGTTCCCTTTTTTTTTTAACTTTGATGGATAATGGAAACTTTCCAACATGATAAAATCCAGATCTGCTGAAACTTCTGCAGTCCCAACACATTTAGCTGCCCCACACTATCAGCCCGTCTATCTGCAACTTAATCTGTCCATCTGACAGTGAGAAAATGTGTGCAAAGCAGCTGATAAAAATACCCTCAAAGCAAGTACTTGGGTGACAGGGCTAAAGAGGAAGTGAGATATTGTGAAAATGAATTGTGACTGTCCCTCTTGGGCAGTCCAGATATTTATCCAGTGAACATGAAACCAATCGTCTTATTTTTGAGACATTGAGGAAGTTTTAGGATAAGTTTGTGGGTGGGAACGATGAATGTATGTGTAGTTGGTATGGGGGAGTGTCTTTTAAGACTCAAAAAAGCACACAAGACTACCTGAAGATAGTCTCACTTAAAGCAGAGTATCCCAGTCTTATAAATATCCATGTTTCTTTAAAAATGCTCTTTCATTTTATGATTTAAAGGGTCTAATCTGATTTAAAGACTGATATCTCCCGATGGTAATGAACTTTGATAGTGTATTATAATCTCATTTGCTATATTTGACCACTTAATTAAGTCATACTCTCATGACCATTAGCGAGGACAGTTGCACAAAGCGTCACAGTCAAGTAGGTCACAGCCTTTTCTTAATTAACATTAGCCTATATGTTAGGAGACAGCTGTCCATTGGGCTGAAATGTCATTTTACTGGTAGAAGATTAAGCAGATGCTTCTGTTCTGACTCTTTCTTCTCTCGATTAATTTTCATCGTCAAGTTATTTTTGTTTAGCTCTCATAAGATGTAGCTTGTGAATGAACGTTGTGAATGAACATTGAAGTTATTAGATTGAAAAGAGTTTTTTTGTTTTGGACTGAAAATGTAATGTTAGGAAACCATGTTAGGAGGCATTAGGCTACCTCGACCCGGCTGAGAGTGACATAGAGAAAGAGAGAGAGAGAGAGAGACGGGGGGGCATGTGGGAGGAGAGGTAGCATAGCACAATATTGGGAGTAATAGCAAAGTTAATAGTTATGCTAATGGGGCTAATAATATTACTAATAGGACTAAATAAAATAGTAACAGTAGTAATCATGATAATTAAAGCAGTGGGTGTTGATCAGGCTCATGGGCCAGTAGCTGGTCTGCAGTCATGGATCCAGAATCAAGAGCATCAGAGGCAAAAAAACCTGCAGAAAGGAAGAGACAGGAGGAAGAAGAGAGAGACAAGACAGCACAGAACTGTAGGAGTGAGAAGAAGGACAGTTAGTAACGAGCATTCTTGAGATGTTAATGTGCACAGGGAGAGAGGAGGATGTGGTGGAAAGGGAAGCTCGGTGCATCATGGGAAGTCCCTTGGCAGTCTAGGCCTATAGCAGCATAGTGAGGGGATGGCTGGAGCTAATGCTGAGCCAGTTCTAACCCTAATCTATATAGAAGAGGAAGGATTTAAACCAACTCTTAAACATGGAGAGGATGTTGCCCAGACCCAAACTGGAAGGTGGTTCCACAGCAGAGGAGCCTGATAACTGAAAGCTCTGCCTCCCATTCTGCTTGTGGAGACTCTAGGAGCCACAAGTTGCATTCTGGGAGTGAAGCGTTCTACTGGGATAGTAAGGTACTATGAGCTCTTTAAGGTAGCATGGTGCCTGACCTTTAAGGGCTTTGTAGGTGAGGAGGAGGATTTTAAATTGTATTCTGGGTTTCACAGGGAGCCACTGCAGAGAAGCTAACACAGGAGGGATATGATTTCCTTTTCTGGTTCTTGTCAATATTCTCGCAGCAGCATTCTGAGTCAGCTGGAGACTATTTAATATTTTATTGGGACAGCCTGATAATAAGAGAGTTGCAATAATCAAGCCTAGAAGTAACGAAAGCATGTACTAGTTTTTCTGTGTCATTTTGAGAAAGGATGTGCCTGATATTTTGCAATATTAAAAAGGTGAAAAAGTTAGTCCTTGAAGTTTGTTGTATGTGGGAGTTAAAGGACATGTCCTGATCGAAGACAACTCCAAGATTCCTCACAGTGGTACTAGAGGCCAGAGCATTGCCATCTAGAGTAAGTAAGTCATTAGATGATGTGTTTCTGAGGTGTTGTGGGCCAAGCACAATAACTCCAGTTTATCTGAGTCCAATAATAGGAAGTTCCTGGTCACCCAGATATTCATATCCTTAAGACATGCTTGAAGCTTAGATAACTGATTGATTTCATCGGGCTTCATTGATAGGTACAATTGGGTGTCATCTGCATAACAACAGAAGTTTATGGAGTGTTTCTGATAATATTTCCTAAGGGAAGCATATATATGGTGAATAGAACTGGTCCAAGCACATAGTGTCAAATGTGGCAATGATATCTCACAGACCAAGTACAGAGACAAGTCCTTTATCCAATGTGGTTAGCAGATCAATTGTAACTTTCACCAGTGCTGTCTCAGTGCTATGATGCCTCTAAATCCTGACTGAAAATCCTCAAATAGACTAATATTGTGTAAAAAGTCGAACAAATGGTTGGCGACAGCTTTCTCAAGGATCTTAGAGAGAAAGGGAAGGTTAGATATGGGTCTGTAGTTGGCTAAAACATCTGGATCGAGGGAAGGCTTTTTAAGAAAATGTTTAATTACTGCTATCTTAAAGGAGTGCAGGACATAGCCTGATAATAAGGACAGATTGATTATGTCTAATAGAGAAGTGCTAAGAGTAGAACTTCCTTAAGTAGCCTGGTTGAGACGGAGTCTAAGAGACAGGTAGATGGTTTAGAAGAAGAGATCATTGAAGTTCGTTGGTGAAGGTCGATGGGAGAGAAAATGTCTTGGTATATATCGGTTTTTACGACTGTTTCTAATGTTTCTGTCTTTGAGGAAAAATTAGTGCTGGTTGAGGGCAGGAGGAGGTGAATTCTGTCTCTAATAATAAAGTTTGATTTTTATCATTAAAGAAGCACATGAAATCGTTTCTGCTGAGAGATACAGGAAAACATGGATCAATCAAGCTGTGACTCTCAGTCGGCCTGGCTACAGTGTTGAAAAGAAACCAAAGGTTGTTTTTATTTTCCTCTATTAAGATGATTAATGCTCTGGCATTGCTGAGAGCCTTCTTGTAAATTTTAAGACTGTCATGCCAGGCAAAGCAGGATTGTTCCAGTTTAGTAGAGCGTCATATCCTTACAAGTTTTCCTGTTGTTTGCTTTAATGGACGGACTTGGGAGATAAACCGTGGAGCTAACGTCCTTTGTTTCATTATCCTCTTTTGTTGAGGGGCAATAGAGTCAAGTGTTATTCTCATTGAGCCTGAAGCACTTTTGGAGGGGCATACAAGCATACATACAAGTTCTCTGTTATATTATGATATGGAAGTGAATTTAGTACTGATGGAATCACTTCTTTAGATTTAGCTACAGCACTATCAGATAGACATCTAGTAAAGAAACAATGGTCTGAGAGAAGAGGATTCTGTGGAAAGACAATTAAGTGTTCAATTTCTATGCCAGACTGAAATATCTAAAAAAGAAAATCAGATAATTAAATAAAATATTGGGTTAAGGTTTGTACAGAGTCATGGTACCAAATAGGATGAAGCCTATTGATTTTGGAGATTTGACTTTTCCTTAAATGCCACCATGAGGTTGATAGTTTGGGTTTTGAGCAAAATATCTTAAACTGTTAAATGGATTGTCATGACATTAAGTACAGATGGTAAAGGTCCCCAGAGGATAAATTTTAGTGACTTTCACAATCATCTGACTTTTCAGCAGGGTCAGACTCTTCCGTTATCTAGTCAGATAGCTCAGCATCTGCTGAGTCTACTGGTGCCCAGAGAATGAATTCAGGTGACTTTGTTTTTACCTAAACCTTCCCCCAGTGCCATCATGCCATGAAATTTACATAATTCATGTTTCCTACAAAATTAACTGCATTAGCTGAACCACATCCATCTTAAATCGTCCAATACATTGGCTTAAGACTTAATACTTGCAAAACTAATAACGTTCCTCTTACCCCCCCCACGGCTCAGTCTAACCTCACACGACCACACAAGACTCTTTGTCTTTAAAAAATAAATAGTAAGCCATTGATTTGAGGAAACAGACAAACATGTGAAGGATGACGCTGTTTGTACCATTACTACCACTTCCACCACATGGTTATAGTGTAGCTTGAGCTTTCATGTGACTCTTTCATAAATCAAGTAAAAACACTGAAGCCTCTCTAACTCTTTAAGAAAATAGGCTACTGATTTGTGCATCAATCTTTCCCATGGTGCTTTATAGCACTTTTATTACATGGACTTTATATCTTACTTCATAATAACATCAAGGACCTTTTGCTTTAAACCCTGTTCTCCTGAGGAAGAGTGATTGTGTGGGGATAAGGGTTTAAAAAGATGGTGAAGGGAAGAAAATGTAGAGGAATAAACCTTGGAGAGTAGATTAGGGTTAAAAAGAGAGAAAAGAGGAGAGAAAATAATGTTTCACTGCTAGCATTACTTTTTGTGAAAACCTAAAAGGGACTGAAGAAAGTTAGATGTCTGCATCAGTATGGTGGTTAAATTGCCCATAATGAGAGGAAGAAATCAAAAAGCTGCTGCATATCTCTGTGTAAGTGAAGACCCTGCTCACCTGACAGAGCAGGGAGGGGTCAGAGATGGATGGCAGCAGTGAAGTGACAGAAAGCGAGGCACAGAAATGAAGTGTGCTGGTGCAGGAGGAGAGATTTTCATGGGCAGATGATGGATAGTGCAATCCATGGGCGGGAAGAGAGAAAGTGGGTTGAGTGTGTGTATGTGTGTTAGTGTATATGTGTTAGATTTAACCGGGGTAGCAAGGGAGGCTGAGAAGTCTCAAGCTTCAGTTTAGAAAGACTAGCAAAATATATCACTAAATAAACTTGCATCCCATTACTGCAACATCAGGTAACAAGTCAAGAGTGAGGAAAAATGACTTCAAATCTGTTGGAGTGGTTGTATTTTATCCTGCAGCTTGCCATAGTCAAAGGGTCCTTTTAAATTCCTAGAAGACTAAAATGCAGGGATGGCTTTTTTTGACCTAACTCTGATATATTGTTCCTCGTCGCAACAAGCATCCCCGCACTTCTGGAAAAATCCAAACCACATATTTTTCAGCTAGAGTGAATCTCTTTTTAGCCGTTTTACAATGTTCCTCTACCTTCTCTCCAGCATGCTAGAGGCAACAGAGCTTGTGGCACATAAACCAACAAACAAGGTCAGCCAAGAGGCATTTATCCCCTCTGCATACATGGACTAGCCACCACATCAATCTCGCCCTAAGAAGCCGGTGTGAATACAATTACAGTGGCACATACACATACACACACTGGCTGATAAACGAACCATGAGCACTTCAACGGGCAGGAAAGCTGTGCATGGAATAAGGTGCCATACAAGCAGATCCCTATCAAGGACTATAACTGTAGCGTGCACCTGAAGTTTTACTTGATGTTGGTGCCTTGTACTTGTCTGCTAAACAGAGCAGACAAGCTGCCGGCAGAAGCCTAAATGAGCTATTTGGTCTGTCTAAATAGGTAATTGGGAATTATGTTAATAAGGCTTTTGACAAATTCTTCAGATTAGAATGACAGTGTCATTTTAATATTATTCAATATCCATCATCAGGCAGAGGGAGGTGTGCTAATTTGGATTAGAAGAGTTTGATTTTGAGTTTTATAAATTCTGCATGCAGGGGGTAGACGGAAAGGTTTAAAGCTACAAAGGAGTTGATTGATATTAAATCGCTCATACCCAAGGTTGTTAGTTTCAAAGGATTAGGTTTACAATAATCTATTTTCTTTTTCTTCTTCTCTCCATACTGTTTGGTGTCCTTACCTTGTCTATTGCACTTAGCTACAAATTTATTTATTCCTACGAAAGATGGAAGTGCTCAATAATTTCCTAAAACAGCTGATCTCTCTAGTTTTAAGCAAATGTTATTTAAACATAAATCAACAATGCATTAGCTGTTGGCTATTTTCAGCTGTCAGTGTTGTTATTATTTACAGCAGCAGAATGGTTGATGTAGAGCACTGACTTACAATATATCTCAGTTCCTTCAGTATGCCCATGTTCCTTCAGTATGAAGGGCACCCAGTCTAACCATGTCATTCATTGGTGTGTTTTTAGAAAACATTGTAGAGAGGAATAAGCTGCACCAGGCTTTGGGTAGACAAATAATACTTAAATAGGGTAAATAGATTATTTGTTTTGGTCTTTTCATCAAATCTGCTGACAATGAGAAAAATATAGAATATCCCCAGACCTATCTTCTAATTTCTGTCTGTTGTTCATCGTTTTTGAGGGAGTTTGTCTGTTTGACAGATGTGATACTGTCTCTTTTCATACATAAAGATTTTGCAGTTCTTTTTTGGACAGATGCACCTCCAATTGGGCCACAAATCATTTGGCCTCTTTGGAGCTTAATCTTCCCATCACTGTTTGTTCTTTCTCTGAAAACTTGTTATACAAGTGGTTATGTCAGACCTCTTAGGACAGCTCACCTATGCACTCCTATGCAACAGCAAAACTATTCTCTAAATAGGAAAAGCTGAATAGGGTTGCTAGCAGAGAAACAAACTGCGAGTTTGAATAGCTGTTCAAGGATTTTTTTTAACCTCCAGGAGTTCCTCCTGGAGTTCAGGTGTGGTTCTGGTATCTTCACGTCATAACACCAGACTTCCTAGAGGCCTTTCTAGCAATACTGGCATTTCATCAGATCTCAGCAGTTAAGTCAGTGATTGAAAGTATAACAAAACTCTACAAAATAAGGTTGTAAAAATCCTTTATGGCTGCGTTATATGTAGGAAGTATTTCCTCTGTCCATGGTCCTGAAAACAGAGGTCTGAGCCTGTGTGGCTCTACTATGGTGCTGAAACCAGACACTAGAGGGAGAACCACTGAGGCAAATGCCTGCTGGGAATACTAATGTTGAGAATGACCTAGACAGAGCATTTGGCAGAGACTTGGAAAAAGATGGTTGACCCTAAAGAAGCCCAAGGAGAAATCCAGAGAGGGGAGAACAGAGACTTCAAAACAGAGGACAGTTAGTGGACACATGGGAAACACGAATTTAATAGACAGAGGTAGAGAGGGCCAGGGGGAAATGAAAGTAATGACATAACATGTTAGACAAAGAGAAGTTAGAGAATATAATTATCCTAAAATGTGGCGTCTATGTCCATTGAATACCTTGTGTCTAAAAAGTTAGCCTGCGTCACTCGCCCTCCCCTCCTCCACTTCCACCCCAGAGACGTAGGACAAGCCCTCCTTATTTATCACCAGTGAACATGAGCTTCATTAGAAGGGGAGACCACGGTTCGTCTCTTGGTGACTCATCCGCCATCGCTCCATGTCCATTTTCTCCTCTGATGGGCAAAGGTGGCAGGACGGTAATTGTCATTATACCTGGTTAACGGGAATCCCCGGGGTCACAACGCCCACCCCCGCCCCTGTGACATTCAAGGCGGCAGCGATAAATGAGGCATGGAATCCCGTAGATGACGTGGAGGATTAAGAGTTTTAATTCATTTGCACCATGAGGGGGTTCGCTGTGACAAAGTGCAGCAGACATCACCCTGTGTGCTTGCTCATCCTATCTATCATTATTTTCTTCCCTCTTTCTCTTGTTGGTTTTTTCTGTACTCAGTTCATATTCCTCTGGCCTCCTCATCACAAACATGGAGTCATTTAATCATTATCCTACAAATGTTTTCAGTAAATCTGTTCAATCTTGACAGGCGGGATCAAGAATTTTGCACCAGTTCAATAGCAGCTTCCTAGATGATTTATATCAGCAACAGTTATTAATTTTCATTTGTTTATTGGGGAAAGTTTTGGGAGCAATTTACTCAAAATCAGTTGCATACAAAGAGATTTCCTCCCTAGTGAGTACAGTGCATTGCTGTGGCAGCACCGCAAGTACTTCATATTGCAGCTCTGCATGGTGTTGACAGTGATGAGGTGGCCCTTTGCTCTACAAAGGCAGCTATCACTGTCAGCTCTGTCATCTGTATGCTCCTCCTGAACAAAAGCAGGCTCTCTTCCTAAAATCGAAGCAGATTATATCCAAGGCAAATCTCTTTTGGATGTACAGTCAAACAGTCACATCCTCCTCCAAAGAGCTCTCTGACAGAAGAAGCTTTTAATTCACACACATAGAACTTGGTTAAGTTTAGTTCCATGTGTGAATATTTCTTAGTAGATGAAAGGGACAAATAAAATGACATACTGTGCCTTACATCCCAAATAATTACTAGGGCTGTAGTCAACCAAAACATATTGGTCGACTGAATTGGTACCTACTCTTCAAGAAATCAAAATTCATATGATCTCCAAAAATAGAACCATATCAACTGGTGATCCCAGCACGAGAGCTGGTGAGGAATATACACTCAAAACCTCAAGTGCTAAATATGAAAGTTGACATAGGATCCTAACACATAAAAGTTAGCCTAGAATTTTTAAATCTATTATGTTTGCTGTTGAGCTGTGATATGCACACATCTGTTTATTATCTGTTGCAGCCACAAGATGCAGCCACACCGAAAGCTTCTTTGACCTCAGTGTCATTAATTTGGAGCCATCTCCGAGTAAACATTTGAAAATCTTAAATAAGTTAGGTCTAGCAGTCTCCATTATTTAGGGCAAGTTCAAAGCCCCCCCCCCCCGTTTTCACAGGTAGTCTGTCCCTCCTCCCACCACAGTAAATAATGGATTCATCTTGAGAGGCTATTAACATTGGTGATTGTCCGACCAATGAAAGACGGATGAGAGCATATTGACCAACCAGTCGACCGAGAGACTACAGCCCTGATAATTACTATTTTCAGACATTTATATACAGGGGCTATAAGATTAATTACAACAATATTAATTAAGAAGTTTAATTTGACAGACTCTCTGCTCTTATTCGTGCTCCTGCTGGCTTTAACTACAGCAGAATAAATCCCTTTACACGGACTCTACGGTACAGATTCCTCAGACACATTTAAGTATCACTGAGTTGTGGGATGCACAAAATGCAAAGGGCAAAAGATAAGTACAGAAATACTTGATTAGAACATGAAGAGCTCGGCGGGTCCAGAGAGAAATCAATTCAGAAACTAACACTGCCGGTAACAGCTGCATTTAACAGGTAGAAGCAGCAGCAGTATTATTATTGGTGAGAATTTATCAGATTATACACTATCTCCTGTATTTGGTAACTTGTTTGGTTGTCATTGAATAGTTTGTTAAAAGAGATCAACTTATTTTAGTTAGCTGCTTGATATTCATAATACGGAGGGGTGTGGAAAAAGAAGAATATATTCATGACAAAAATCAACTTTTTGTACTTGTACTGCAGTAAATTATATAGTTCCCTCTGAATTGTATATGTAATCTAGAGATGAAAAAGTAAAGTTTCTAAAATAATCTAATCTAAAATCTGACATGTAAGAGAACTGAATAAATTCAAGTCACTCTTAATTTGATGTTGCAGGAGATGAGTTGTCATTTACATCTGCCCATTGCAGTGTAAGCAGGTGAATTTACAGTGTTGTAAAGGGTGATATAACTCTAACAGGGCAGTCCTCCAATCTCATTACTGGTCCAGAATCACTTCTGAGACTAATGATATTCTTGTCAGCTCCTAGGGTTCAACCACAGTGTGTATGTGTGTGCGAGAGAGAAAGAAGAGGGAAGGCCTTCTCTGTACGTGACACCCATTCCTATCCCCACCTTGTCTCACCTTGATACTGCAGCACACCTCCCTTCTTCCATTTCTCCTCCTCTCCATCCTTACCTCCCCACTAAATCACCCATAACATCAGCTCCCAGGTGACATATTTCCACTATGGAGCTTAATAGATTCCTGAGCTCCTTGGTTGGCTGAGGAGCAGTGGTTTTATTCTCTAAGAGGTAAAGGAGAGACTGATGGGAGGAGAAGAATGTGTGAAATGAGGAGGCATGGAGACAAAAGTGGAATATATGGCAACAAAAGTGAAGAATCAGAAATGGGTAATATGCAATTGAAAACAAAGGACATAGGTTGGGTTGGCAGCTGCAGGAGGAGATAAGAGTCAAAGAGTTTGGTCGTGAAAGAGCGAACAAACTATTTCAATTTGTAGGACAAATCCATTTGTTTCATTTTACTTTGCCAGTGTAGTTTTATGGTAATGTCTGTAGCTACAGTTATAAAATGTGTGGTAGAGAGCATAGAGAGCGTGTTTTTGAAGTTAGATTTCCTTGAACTGAAATCCCATTTTTGATGTTTTTTTGTTTGTGATGGTCATTTTATCAGCAATAACAACTGAATTTATTTACATTCTGTAAAAATTTCCCTGTATACTAGTGTTCACTGCTTTTGGAGGAGTCAACCATTCCCGCACTGGATTGAAATTGCCTTCACACTCACAAGCAACACACAGTTACTGTTTGTCACTTTTGGTTAATTTCAACCTGATATTGGTGCTAGATGAAAAGTCAGGGGATCACCACAGTCATAAGGATGCACTGCCCTGGAGCCAAACAATCTAGGTATTGAGATATCTTAATGTACCTGTGAAAACTTTGGAAGAGCTGATAGGAATCAACCTCTGAGAACCCTCTTGGAGGCAATAGAGGGAATGCCAGGGGATCACCAAAATCAGAGGGATTCACCCTCTGGGGACCATGTATGTCTATAGCAAATTTAATGGAAATCCATCCAACTGTTGCTGAGATATTTCATTCTGGACCAAAGTGGTAGACCTTTTTCTTCTCGTTTCACCAACAGTTCAAAACCCAGAGATATTGAGTTTACAGTGATATAAAGAGAGAAAAGCAGCAGATCCTCACTTTTAAAAAGCTCGAATGGGCTAATGTTTGACATCCTTCCTAAATGAATGTCTTAATCTGTTATTAAAATTGTCGCAGTTTGATTTTAATTGACTGATAAATTAAACAACTAATCATGTCAGCTGTATATCTTTCCCACCTAAAAGTCAGCTACTGGTCTCAGTTCATTCAGTTGTAGCTTGAGAATCCTTCTAGAGGTTTGAAACTTGTGCAGTATGGTGATCCAGCACAGGTATCACATAGTACATTACCACCTTGAAAACTACTTTGTAAGAATGCCCTGACATCTGAAATCTGAGAATAACCAAACCCTAACCCTGCAAAAATTGTGTTGCATTCATGAGAAATCAAACACAGTAGCAAAAAAATGAACTAACACAGAGGCCGGGAGAAGGATGAGATGGATTTGGCTGCTTCTTTCGGTTCTTTCTGCCTCCTTCATCCGTCAGGAAAATTTTAAGAAAGTGTCCCTCTGCTGTGTGGCATCACCTCAACAATAACAGAACGCTTGGGCCCCTCTTCAGGTTGAAAGCTGCTTGTCATAACTCAACTAAGCTTTAACAAAAGGGAATAGTACAGCTCTGCTATGGTTTGAATATGATGTCCTGGGCATGTGTATGCATCATATAAAACTGCAAAACAATCTCAGACAGTGTAAAAAGGCTTAATAATTTGTCGATATTTACGGCTAAATCAAAATGAATGTGTTTTGAAGTTCTTATCCAATGTTTGCCTCAGGCGGAATCCCTCCACTGTAATTCCTGCAGAAATTGCAAGTTTTAGAATGTAAACAAATTTGAGTGGTTCCTCAGGAAGCATCCCCTGGGTATATTTAAGCTTTGCTCAGAGTGAACTGGGCTCCACTACAGGGGTGTTACACTGCAGATGAATGAGAGTCTGACGCCAGCACTGGCTGTCCTCCCATAGGGTTGAATGATAAATTATGGAGGCCCGTTTGTCTCTGTTTACCCAGACAATCTTGCCTCGCTTGATTCTTTTGCTCCCAGTGTGCATTTGAAAGAGTGAAGGTGAGAGAAACACTTAGGTTGTAAGGCTGAATCCCGGTGATGTCACCAGACTTCAGCTGACAGCAAATTTCGTACTCACACTCGCAAACACAACGATGCTCACCCCGTCAGCGCATACCAAGCACCACCAGGAACATTGTGTCCTTTGAATGGAGGGTATTAATTCACTAGTGGTCAGGGAAGCTGAGGCTCAGTATGAAGCCAAAGTGCCACAAAGCTTCTGTCTGTCTTGTGCTGCAGCTCTCCTCCCAACGCAACCAATAACGGGCGGACAGAGGCCGAGTAAGGCAGCGGTGCAGGAGTGTGTCATGACGCAGACCAGCTGACAGCCAGACATAAGGAAAGGGAGGACTAGGTAGTGGGTAGATTGAAAAAGGCCCATGTATAGACTGCGATGCATTAAGAGACGTATAAATACCAGACAAAACAGGCCCAAAAATGGGGGTAAGATCCAGCACATACTACATGACACTATATGCCGCAACCCCTTGGCTACACATAAATAATAAAGATAATTTCCAATATCAACATATATCGTATGAGACATATGAAAATTCACATATGAAATATTCAAGCTGATGTTCAGACCAAGGAACTTCATTCATCTGTTATTGTGAGTTATATTAGATTTCATGTGTATAAAAAAAAAAAACTACTTGATACTCTAGGAAGTTTTCTGACCTAAAGTTTGCCTCAATAAATGGATATAGGTCAGAGACCTATACCTACCATTAAAAATGAAACTTCAAATCCTTTGGTAGCTTTTACCCATAGAGGTCTGGCTCTAGGGATGGCAATGTCAGTCACTCGTCAATCGGTCAACTGCGTTAGTCCAACTGAACAAAATTTGAATCTATCTTTGGGTTATTGAGATATTTCAGACATTTATAATGTTCAGAGAATGAATGCGATTGACTTTGGGACTTAAGTAATCCCCTGACTTTTCCTCAAGTGCCATAAGCTGTTCAGACTTTTCACAGATCATGAAATATGTATACATCCACTATATGGTTTAGTAAAAAAATTTGTGCAGACATTCATGGTTTCCAGAGAATGTATCTTTTAGACTTCGGGGATTCCCTGACCTTTCTTTTTGTACTTATTGGTTATAATTAGCAAATGTGAACATGCTACCATGCTAAATTTGTGATTATAGTAAATATTACACCTGTAAAATTTACATCAGTTTGTTCATTGACATTTTAATATTTTAGCATGCTGACATTAGCAAATAGCTCAAAGTGCCAGTGTATACGAGCACAGCCTCACAGAGGTGCTAGTGTGGCTGTAGACCATTAACAAAAATCTGGACAATAGAAAATTGTAAAGTTATAATATGAAATGTTTTCTTTTTTCATTATATGATTCTGATATGGCTAATAAACACTAATATTAGATTATTGCTCATCCCTAAACCTGTGTTAGCTCAGTAGAGTTACATCAATATTGGCATATGTGTTGACTGCTAAATACCAAAAACTTTCATTAAGAGAGATACCGAATAGATTTTAAGGTTCTGTAGAAAAAGAGATGCCACGACACCTGTGGTTTCTCTAAACAAATCATACAGATTGAAAGACGTGACAAAAGACTGCTGGACAGATAGATGGATGGGATGCAGAAAAATAGATGCACTGAGAAACAAACAGACAACAAATGGCAGACAGATACACAGACTGACAGAGCAGACAGCAAGATGACAAAGGGCATGGTGATCTGATTAAACCCCTTTGCTTCCCAGCTCTCTGCTGTGTCTCGCTGCTCAGGTTGGAAAAGGTCATTTCTTCCTCAATGGGTTTCTAAGCCACTGTGGCCTAATGCCTCTGAGGGCAGGGCTGCCAAAACACCTGAGGTCTCTGTGAGTTGGCAAACAATGAGAAAGAGACAGTTTACTGAAGGAGGAGGTTGTTTTTTTTTCTGCAGCTAAAACCAGACAGAGAAAGGAAGGCACGGGCAGTGACAGAAATACAACGAAGGAGAGGCAGACAGGTGCAGATTTAGAAGGGGAGGAGGTGGTGAAAAGGTGAGACTGTACCTCACAGAGTGGACCTATAAAATGTTAAAAGGCCTGGATTGGTAAGCCATGAATGAACCTGAGATCAAAAAGTGGCTGAACGGGGAGATGTTTTCACTGACGGACAGCTGAGAGGGGACAAAAAAAAAGGGGGGGGGGTTATATCCAGTGGAGACTGAGCCACGTACATAAAAAATGAAAGATGGAGGGGAGGGGGCTGGTGGCAGCAGCCCGTCCAGCACAGAATCGAGTGAGGGCGAGTGAAGCGAGACAAGAAAGTGATAAACGAGTGGTCATCGGAGGGCTTGGTCGGTGAGCTATGGGAGACCCCAGTGCTTGACAGACTGTGCAGCCCCTTGGACCCTGAAGCCAACGCACACGGCTCCACACACATCAGGTTGAAGGCTGATGCCACGGCACATGTTGATGACAGCACAAGGTGAAATGGAACAGTTATCACAGTGTTGCTTTGAGTAAAAGAGTGGGACACGTGAACATTTGGACATTATTATTAATAAAGACTGAAACATTCAACTCTCGGGGTTTGGTATTGATGCATTAATACATTATCTTCCTAATATAACGGTTTCTTAAAAATTGGCCACATTGAGACTAAAAACATCTCATGAAATACTTTTTCTTGAGAGGAATCGATTGGTTCCTGCTGACTTTAAGAGTCCAAATGCATCTAGTGAACTGCAACTCAACATATTTTTGCAATAATCAGTTTCTGCTTCCTGTCAAAATCCTCTTTTGCAGTCAGTAACTTTTTCCTTACATCAGATCCACATATATTTGCTTGTTGAAATCACAGTTCTCAGCTAGTTTTACGTGATCTGGCTTCAGAAACTGCAAACTGGATCCTGATGTTAAATACACATGTTGGCTAGTTTGGTAAATCTTCCCATGTTTCTCGCTGCTTTTTCTCAAAGAGTAGAATGTCTGTGGATTTAGAGACTCTAAATTTCTCACAATAATGTATCTAACAGTGTTTCTGTTTATGTGTTTGCCCCGTGATGCACAAGAGATATGTTCAGTGCTTTCCTCTGCCCTCAGTCTAAACTTGGAGAGACTCTAGTTTCAAATCTGACCTAAAACAGGATTAGAAATTACTTATCACACAGAGAAATGGCCTCTGCTGAGGTTAGCAACTACCTTAAAGGCATCAGAACTGTTTTAAATTTATCTTTTATATAAAACCAGCTCCAAAATACAAACATCTAACCAAACCTGGAGAAGCCTGGTATAAAAATACATTATTCACACCATTTCATTCTGTATTTGCTCTTTTTAGGCTCTACTGAGTAGGTGGGGGTATTTCCGTTATGGCCCTGTTTCTATGTGGGGAAAAGTTGTGCTTCTTTTAGCAGCTGCGAACCCCCGTGACGTGCTTGGACAACGAGGTGCTCACACCTCGTGTTCCCAATCAGCAGCTTTAGCCGGATATTATTAGACTGGCAGAGAGCTGATAGAGGCAGGCAGCTCTGCACAGACCTTATGCTGGATCAAGCAGTAGCTGTGACTCAATCTTTGTTTTCATCCTGACCTCTGATGGCTGTGTGTCTGCCAATGTATAACACACTACACAGCACACAGGACCTGCACTCCCACACGCAAATCTGAAGTCATATTCATGGTCATACTGGGCTTCTGCAGACTCATATCCAGACCAACACAAGCGGCCATCTGGGTTTATGATCATCATCAGCTGGCAACATTTATATCTAATACTTTTTTCTTTTCTACTTTACAACTATCAGGAAAGTTGATGTTGATCATAATTTGGTTTAGTGAGGCTTGAAAGCTGTGTTCAAGGGGCAGTTTTAGATGTGATATTGAAGTAAACCGTATTCAATCAACTTTGGATAAGGTTCTTTAAAACAGTTGTTTAACAGTATGTAACTCATTGTGGTTCCTTCTCTCTAGTGGATTGTAGTTGCTCTTGACTACAATAGAGGGGTCTCACTATTCCAGTGTAAGTTTTGTCAGCAAAATGCAGAAATATTCTTTTTTTTTCCAGCAGCCTGGATCTAGATAAGGTCTGTTGGTCAGTAATTTGATTCTGATCAAAATGTATCAACAACAATCAGATGAATTGCCATCAATTTTCTTTAGACATTTGTGGCCCCCAGAGAACGAATCCTAATGAGTTTGATGATCCCCTGACTTTTCCTCTAGTGACATCCTGAAGCAGACCTATGTGGATTTAAATCAAAAGTCTCAAAATTCGTATGAATTTCTATGAAATCTGACAGGAACATTCATGTCCCCCTTAGGATGAATCATTCACTTTGGTGATCCCTGACTTTTCATGTAGCAACATCATCAGTTCCTCCAAAGACCTGCAAAACAAGATATTCACAATTGCCTCAGCTTTACTTTGTGCTAAGTGCCAATTAGCAAATGTTAGCCTGACAACACACTAAACTGGTGAAGCATAATCATTATAGCTGCCAAACATCAGTATGTTAGCATTATCATTTTGAGCAAGTTAAATTTAGCATTTAGCTCAAAGCACTGTTGTGCCTAAGATAAGTTTTACGGAACTATTAACATGGCTATAATTTGTAAGAATGTGGGCATACAAGTCAATTAAGAGGATCAAATAAACCAAGGATTTACATTACACAATAAAGACTGCCTACAGTATACATTTTGCATTTCTTGAAAAGATGCAAAAATTTAAGTTCAATTTTAGTGCAAATTTAGTGTAGGAATATCAGAAAAGAGCAGGAACCCATAGAGTATATGAGGAGCACATATTGCAGCAGCTCTCTACCATTATTGATCCCAACAGAAGTCAACTTAACAAAATCTAAATATGCATCAAAGTAATTCTGTAAATAAGTATTTCTGCGTTGGACTCTTGACTATTTTTGTTTGCTTGATCGTTTTTATTAGAATGTTTTCCTTCAGACCGTTTGATTCTTTCTTAAGACACTCTTCTTTTCCTTTGATTACAGGAAATGCAGAAACCTGTGTTATGGGCAAATATTTTTTGGTTATTCTTACATTTTTATGACCTGTTACCCTATTCGCAGAATACCTCATTTCCTCACAGACAGTAGCACACTAGAAATGTTCTGCCAGGTGGCCTGCAAATCTCACTGATATTTCAGCATTTTGTCATCAGTAATCAGATAATCCGGGGTAGCTGATGATGATGAGTGTTTTAGTATTGTGTGCTCATGTGTGTGTGGGCGGGTGAGTTTTACCTGATTTGTGCAGTAATGTGTTGGTGTTGAAGTGCTGTACTCTATGTGAGAGCAGTTCAGCCATGCAGAGGTTGAATCCTGTTATGTACAGGAGTGCTTCAGCAGTGTTTGTAAGTGTTCCATCACATTTACTGTAAATGTTTAAGCATAGTGTTTACTTCTAAAAGGCAAAATGCGTGTTATGTAAAGTCAATTATGAATCATCACTTCTCTGGGCCAACATACTAGAAAAAAAAAAAACGTACAAAAAAACAACAACCCTGGAAGCAACAGCCGCGTGTTGATAGTGTCTGTATTGGTACAACAGACAATCTCTTTTTCCTCTTATCGCTCCATCCTGTACAGGCCTGAGGCACTGACCTGACTCACTCTCAGACAGATTGAAACCTAGACAAAAAAGGCGAAAATCTAAAGATAACAGACGCAATCTTAGATTATTGGACTCCACTGAACCCAGAGCTGAAGCAAGCTGTTGGATAGGAAAGAAAGAGAAAAAAAACTTTCTCCTTCACTGGATCTTGCAGCTCTCACATGAAATTGATCTATTTGACATTTGTTTTCTGTAAATGGCACAAACAAAACCTGTAGTTAAAATTTGACTTTTTTTTTTTAATTTTCTGTTTGGTTTCATGGATATCATTACTTTGTCCCTGACAGTAGGATTCAAGCTTCATTCTGCTTTTGCACCCTGTTGTTTTAGTTTAATAGATAATTTTGCTCGAACTGGAATGAGCAGGAAATTAATCAGCAATTACTTCGTCATTTCAATCATATGTTAAGAGAAAATGACAAAATTCTTCAATTGTCAAGATTTGCTGACTTTTGTAGTCATATATTAACATAAACTGAATGTTTTTAGTTTTTTTTGGCCTTTGGTTAGATCATCACTGTGGGCTCTGAGAAATTGCAAATAAATTTTTCATCATTTTTGTAACATATTAGACTGATCAATTTAAATAATCATTAGTTGCAGCCGTATTTTTTGCCTTTGATTATTGAATTGTATGATAAAGAAAGAATGGAAGGATTGCACGGAGAGATAGTCATAATTTTGAAAGATTCCAGGTTTTACTTAGGGCTGCAACTCATGATTATTGTCATCTCGATCTGTCATCTTTAGCTGTTCTCTATGCACATTTAATTCTGACAGCAAGGTTGTTTTCAAAATAGTTTTAAAAATTCAAAAAAAATATGTTTGTTTGGAAGTTCATTAGTGTCTGTCCCTCTTGTAATAACCTCATTTGCAACCAAAGCAGCTTTATCCCCTTGAATTCACATCTTTTTTTCTTAAATGCAAATTCAATGCTACTGTTCCACACAGTACTTGGAAATAATGAGCTAGTTTGTTGTGTCTATAATATATTAACTTTCTCTGATATGTGTAGCTGCTGACAAATCAGTGTTTCTGTCTGGGCTCAGAATCACTGTATCACAACTACGTCAAGCATCACACAAATGCAAAGAAAACATTCAATTTGCATCTGTGCTTAACTGCAGACTGGAACATCAAGAACACAGAAAAACAGATTATGTTTAATAAAACACTGCCCAGACAGACAGTCCCAGGAATTACTCTGAACCATGTACACAATTTTACCTCTAATGAATCCCGCTGCTGCAGTTAAAAGAATCACATCTATCAAGAGCTATCCAATAAGAAGGGAACATGTGGGGATCGGCCGCTGCTTCTTTGCTGGAACAATGCACATGTCTCGTGTTATGGATGGCACAGACATATCGAGAGGGAAAGGTTTACACAAGTGGTGGCTGCAGGCTGACAGAGCTCTGACCTCGAGGGTAGTGAAGAGAAGTGACTGCAGCAGAATGATTTCACCTGCGAGGCCTCGGCTGAAAATCAGTCAGAAATGCTTCCGGTGCTTTGGAGGAGAGTCCAACCTATACCCACATTTAAGACTTAGAAACACAAAGTGGTGTAGTCAGATGATTTTGTGTAAGAAGATGTAAAAATACCCTCTCACTGCTGGCCCCTTTGCAATACGTGATTGGTTTCATTTGTGGTTTAACCATTGTCATGTAGAATAGAAGAAGCGGGAGCAGGAAATCTATGTGAAGGTAATTTTTTGTCCTTTTGTGCATTTAATTGTCACTGAGCACCTTCAAAGAATTAATGTACTTGTGAGCCTCCTGTTGGCTGCATGCATATGTCTCTGCTTGGTGAGAGAGATGGCTCATTGACTAACTGCAGCACAAAACATAGAAAATTCAGTAGATTACAAATGGTTGATGGAGATTAGAAATGAATATATTGTCCTTTTGCTTCTACAGTGTACTTTGGCGGGTGGCTGGATGTAAGTAATCAGTACAGATTAATCTACTGATTATTTTTGGAGTAGTGTGAACCCCAATTGCCCCCCTTGGCCCTAGCCCTAGTTTTGGAGTAACCTAGATTGGGTAGTGACCCCTTCAGAGCAGAGCTACAACAGGAAGGGGTGGAAATCTTTACCCAGAAAATGTGACACCACTCTTTTGCAAAGAGTTCTGGGAATTTGTTACCACTCCATTTGGAAGAAATTGGACACTCTACCCTACGCAGCAGTGCACAAAATGGAGGGGTAGGGCCAAGGGGGAACTGCACCCATGTCTACAGTCATGGCACACTAGTGCTTTGAGCTAAATTCTAACACTAGCAATGGCAACATGCTGACAGTGACAAGGCTTGCATGCATATTATACCTGCTGATGTTTAGCTGGTATAATACTTACCGTGATCACCATCTAAGTTTATTTTCCTTTATGACCAAACATCTGCAAAACTAATGACATTTACATAAAACACAAGTATCAGACAACCTGAAATTCTGGGCAAATGATAGCGATACAGTTAAAGTCAGAGAATCACAGCCAAAGTCAGCAAAGTCATGCTACACAATGTGTCATCACCTTCATGCTGGGATTCTGAGGTTCAATAAGTGGTGCCAACACATTTTGGAAGGGGACCTTTGTTTGTGTTGACACAACACGTCACAGAGGTACTTTCACCACAGCAACACAAAGTGTGGCCTACTTACCTGTTTCAGTCCTTTTTTGTCCCCATTTTCAAAAGGCCTTTAGGCAAGGGAAGAAGAGCGAGAGGCGAGGAATCGAGAGGGAGGGATAGGAAAAAGAGCTGTACTGTATGGATGGGAAGATGGAGAGAGGAATATGTACAGTATGTGGTTCTGGACCATTACATATGACCTTCCATAAATCAAGCTGTCCATCCATTTAAGGTCGGAAACTTCCCCTTGTCCCCCTTTTACCTTTCCTCATTTTTCAATAAATGGCTCTGCAAATCTCTTGCTGCCTGTCACAGTAATTCAGTCCAGAGTGGGGTCATTGTCTGCCAACACACCAGTGCTGTGGCAACTCTTGTTCAGTGTCAACCCTGCCTTTCATGTCAAAAGACTCTAATTTCCTGGACTCATTCACAATGTGTTTTGGCCCTGCATTTTCTTCCCCGTGATTCATCGATTGAAGCCTGTGCCACTTATTCCCCTCTCGTTCTCTTCTCCCAGCCCTTCTTGTGACCTAAATTCCTCCCTGTGTGCTCATTAATTAGCTGATGCAAGTCTGTGTTCCCCAGGGAGAGTGGGAGATTGAAAAAGCTCATTATAAGACACATCAATAAAGTGGGATTAATCATCCATCGAAATCTGGGATCCATTGCTGTGTGTGTGTGTATTTTGCAGGCCCACAGGTGCCAAAGCTTTTTATTTATGATGTTCTCAGTTTTCATTACCCAACTCCCCTTAGTTTCATATAACAAAAATATGTTTCTTTCTTATTATACAGTTATTACAATTATTCTGAATATTCTAGTTTTTCTTTAAAATTTACACATCATACTTTACTGGTTCTCTGTACTCACCTTATTCATGGTTTTTGGGGTTTGGAGTTGACCTTATCCCACTGTGTGGTATTAGACAGATTGCCAGTCCTTTTCAGGGAAACTAATTGCTATACAGAGACAAACATTTTCAGAAATAATGCAGCATTTCAAAATTACCTGCGCCTCAAGTCTTTGTGTTGTGGGAGAAGTCATATCCTAATGTAGGTCATAACACTGATTTCTTTTTTAGTGACATTATTGTTTTTGGTTTGTGTGATCAGCTGGACAAGAGGCTCCAAGATGAACATTGGTGGATTTTTTTCTATTTTTGTCTTATTTACTGAGAGGGGTTTCTCTGCTTATTCTTAATCTTCGACTTCTAGACCTAGAGTTTGGGTCCAGGATAAATCTGACTGGTCATAAAATGATTGATAGGATATAAAAGGGTGAAAAAATGGGAAGCTTTTGCTTTTTTTTCCTCGGGAAATATTACATATTTTCATCCCTGTCTGCCTCTAAAATCTTTCAGATTAAACATTTCGAGAAGGAGAAATCACAAAACGCATGGCCATGGCATGTGATGATGGGTCACAAGTAGACACAGCCTCATTTTAAGGTTTCACAAGCCAAGACGGTCGGGAACGACTGCTCTAAGGTGAACTAAATGCTAGACACACGCCTCAGTATAATACAATACACGTCAACAGCACCGCTAGCCTCTAAATTGATAAGCAAGTTGAATCGAAACCTCTCTGAGTTAATGTAACCTTCATGAAGGTATGATTTATTGCAGGACGGTTGTATTACTGCAGGGCGGATAATCACCAGCTCCAGTGCTGAGTCCAGGCCGCTGTCACTGAAGGCCATTTAACAATCAGGCCATCCAGCAAAACCATATCAAACATTAGATGGTATTTTATTTGTTTTCCTTATGTGACTTTGATGCTTATGAGAAACTTCCTCTGAATTTGTTGTCTCTGCTCTTCAAGGGCTCTAAGAGTAATTGTCCTCTAGCTCATGTGGTCACGCTTAAAATCTGTATGATCTCTCTTTCAAGTAAACTACAAATAGTCATATTACAGAAATGATGAGTTGATTGATCGAAATAAAATTGCTCAGCTGCAATTTTGATAAATGATTTATCTTTCAAGTCATTCGTCAAGCAAATCATTTCTGGTTTCAGACTCTCAAATGTGAAAATTTGCTGTTTTAAACTGTTGGTCGGACAAAACGAAAAATTTTGGAGGGGATTTTTTTCCTATTCTCCATTATTTTATCAGATAACTGGTATTTAAACTAAATTTAAATTAATCATTATGTCCATTATTCCATAGCAAACTACAAAGGCAGATAGCAAATTGAAAAATGGGAGACATAAAATACAACAGTGTTTTATTAGTAACAATTGACTATCAGTAACAATATTTATCAAATAACATTAACATAAACATAGAAAAGGAATTGGTGTTATTTAGTACAGGCTTACTGGTAAACTTCATTCTTCATTGTATATTAATCATTAATATGAAAGCAAAAGAGGGCACTAGTGCTTATTTTTCCGTATAGGTCATTTAAGGCTTTGTTACATTAAATTCATGGCACAGTTCCACACATTACGTAAGCACTTTATCCATTACCGTGTCCTATTTAATAAAGTAGTGAAACATTCATTCCGCCAGACGACATCCATTCATTGTGCTTGGTTTTTGGAAACCACCCAAAAGTCGGGAGAAAAAAAATAAAAAATAAAAACACCAGTGCAAACACCATCACCTCTTAAGTAAACAGCAAACCCTTCCATACCTCCTCTTTGTAACTACACTCAGTGCCCAGACTTTGTTCAACCAACATATGGAGGCCGCATGGTGTTTATCGCAGGGTTTCTCCAACTGTCTACACATGTGCTGCAGGCACTGTAGCAGCCTGTATTTATGCAGGTCACAGTGTTATACATTGAGGATCACAGGGTGCTACATCAAGAAAAAAAAAAACACAACACACAGACACACACAAAAAGTTGCATTGACAAAACAAGGATTAGAGGCTGATCAATAAATTGGTCAGCTGATATTAGCTTATTGCTATTGATTGGTATATCGGTATCGAGACCTAAATTATGTGTCTGCTGATAAGCAACAAGTAAACTGCAGTACAGAAGAAGAATTGTTGCTTTTCTTTACATTACATTTGTCTTGCATTATAGAAAACTGAATTCCTTTGGGTTTTGGACTGAAAATGTGATATCCATTTTTATTAATTAAATTATTTTCAACATTTTTTAGACCAAAAGATTAATCTCTTAATTGAAAAAAAATATCACATTAATCATCAATTGTTGTTAGTTCAGCTAAAGTTATGACTGAGTTATGACTCTATAAAAATGGTAGTATCACAAAGAGGCACGTTAATCAAGGCTCTATAACAATTTGCTAGTTTAATTTTGCATTGCATTGCATTTCATTTCTGGAATGATTGTCCAGCTGTCATGACTTGTGCATAAAATTATGTACGACTTAGGTTTTTTGCATTCTTGGTTTAGACATGAAATATATTTAATTAATCACTTGCTTGATTATAAAATATATATGTGACATAAATCTAAACATTCGAGTGACAGCCTACCAAACAATTTTTTTTTTTTTGGATTGGTGTTTCCAAAAAAAAAAAAAATTTGATCCAAATCAAAAAGCTAAAAGGCATCTTGACAAGCTAAATAATTTGTATTACAACATGTTCCCGTGGAAAACTGCCCTGCTGCTGTAAATAGCCCCTGTGCATAAACTGTACTGAGACAAGTGGAGCTTCAGAGTTCACCCAACAGATCCACACTGTCTGCTGCTCAGTCTGTGCCCGATAGAATCAAACCAGAAAAAACAGATGGGGGCAGGGCTCTCTCCCAAGCTGAGAGGGAAACTAGTGCTCTGAAGTGGATTACAATCATTACTTCCCTCCATGTCCCTGGCACACTGGATATAACAAAAAATGTGCTGATGGCCATGGAGTGTGCTGCTTGTTTTGTTCTCGTTCGGTTTTCAAATATGTGTTGTTTGCCCAGTGAGTGTTGGTGAGAATGGTGAGAACATTAATGGAGAGGTTCACTTTTTTTCAAGTCTTCTATACATCAATACAAAATACCCATGCCTACATGTATATGTAAACTAAAGAGTTACTGGTCTCTGTAATTAGCTCAGCTTAGCAACAAAATACTGTTTAGCAAGAGTCCAAAAGGGATTTTGTAGTAAAGACTGCACCATCAGAAGATCCCCACTTGATTTGTCAAACTCAGACTGCTGAAGCTCCATTTTAGATTCAACTGAATTCTTGAAAACCTTGTTCTATTATTTATTTTATTATTTTTTAAAAATTATTTCCAGAATGAGGATGGTGGATTTTGTCCCTTATCTCTTATGGTCATTGCACATTACATGACGATTTGACAGAATCTATGGCACACGCGGTGAATCAAAGAGCACTCTTTACACCTCACCGATAGGCACTCTGCAAGGGCAGATGGATATGAGTTGCATATTACAAGATACAGTTCACTGGGTTCACATGCCTGTTCATAAATCATGCACTTTTTGGCTCCGTCCCTCTCTATTTAACCTCCCAAAAGCTAAAACGGAATCAATATGCAGCCAGCATGGAGGGGGATTATCGCAACTAACATCTCTTTCACTGTACATATAGGCATGGATATTGATTCAAGATTCTAAAATATTATGAATCCTTTAATGTAGCCTTTTGGAATGTACTGGCATGTTTGAGTCCGTCTTAGAGGGTCAGTTCATCCAGATTATATAGATAAAAATATACACTAAGTGGCAACTTTATTAGTTCTACCTGTGCAGACTAAAGCAATCCAATACATCTTCCCACCATAACATCTGCTTTTCTGATGACTAAATGTTGAGTTTTCATTGACACCGTCATACTGTTAACTCAGTTATGATTTATCATAGAGGACATTGTTAGTGATGTGTTGTACTGAACTGCACTATATTCAGAGATGTTTCTAATTTTTTGTACTCCTCATTTAAAAACATGAGGAGGGTAGAATATTGGAAACACATTAATATAATTCAGTCCAATATAACACCAATTTTAACAAAATCTCAGTAAACAAAAAAATTAATAAAATAAATAAATAAAATTACAGCTTCCAACAATGTAACCAGAAACTGAACAGTATTAATTTTGTAAAGATTGTTGTTATGGAAGTGCTGGTGTATTGGACTGCATTAGATGGTGTAGGTGTACCTCATAAAATAGCCCCTACGTGAGATTGTTTTGGTTTTATTTGCCCAAGTTTCAAAATATCTCTTTGAGATTTCTGCCATTCCAAATATAAATGAGACACAATTTTGTTTGTGGTTCTCACACCATTGATTAACTACATGTAAACATTTTAATATGTCTCTAATCAGAAGCAGTGCTCAGGACAATCCACAGACTTCACTGGCAAGTGTTTGCATTGGATCTGCTTTCTACTGAAGAGGAAGACCCTATGAAAACTGTGGAAAATGCGTCATGTGGATTATTCAAAGTAGCTATTGTTTTCATTTTTAGCTTGTGACTCTTTTTAAAATAAAGTGAGGTCTACTTGTGACCCCAATCACAGATTAGGGGTCATTGTTCCTTAAGACAAGCAAATGATAAGAAAAGGGACAAACTTTGGACATGTTGCTGTTTTTTATGTAACATGTTTAGTGCTGTGCGTGGCAGAAATCTCAGAAATTGATATGTAAAAACTATCTGAATGTCTAGATAACAGAGAAGTGAAAAAATAAAAGGGCAGTTCACCTAAATAACAAATTTTTAAATACTGTACCACAAATCTGTCTTCCATGTGTAATCAACATAAATTCATAGTTTACAAGTGGTTAAGCATTTCATGGATATAGGATCTCCCTACCTGACCTATATTCTTGTCATCTCCCACTGGGCTGGTGTGATTCATGTAAAGCTACAGAAAGTAATCTAAAGTATCTCAATGTGAGAAATAATTTGGCTTCCAGTTGCTCTAGTATTGAGTAGGAATGCATAGAACTTGCAGCTGAGTAAATGAAATATTGATGTCTGTATTTTTTTTTTAAAGGACTGTCCTTTTGTAATGTCAGCCGCACAGCTTATGAGGTCAGGTTATGAATGGCAAGATGATAATCACTATTCCCCTGACAGTCTAAGGGTCAGGGAACAGGTTTTGAGGATAAAATGTAGAAAATAAGGGCAGGTTAAATTTTGACAACCTGTTCAGTGCTCATTTGGCCGGACTTCACTTCATGGACTTTTTTTTAAAGGGCTTCCTGCTTTGACTGCTCCATAGGAGTGTCAGGGAAGGCAGCGGACTGCGGGTGGCCGCTGGTGAGTGAGGTAATGTGGCGTGCACGTCTCCCTTCCATTTCTTCATCCTGAGTATCAGAAGCACAGTTTAGCCATCAGATAAGAGATGAGGAGTTAACATACATTTCATCAGAATAATATTCTATACATTTAGTCAAATTATCAGAAAAAGTGCTCAGAAACATATAGCAAGACTTCTACCTAATGGCTCATTCTCAAATGAAACAGCCACTGCCATGCATGGCCTCTGTTTTCTGTTGGTAATTTCATTTCCTGCCTTTTTTATTATTTATTAAGTACTATCAAAATCTCTCTTGGAAACTCTAAATTTAAGTAATGTAAGAATTTTCCCATGTGTTCAAAATGACGCTGACTGTAAACATTAATTTAAACAAGAATGATTTCAAGTTAAAACCTTCACCTCCTGCCCTTAAAACTTGTAAGAAGCAAGTAGGTTTAACTGCATGGTGAGAAAGATGGTGCTTTCTTGTAGTGTCCCAACATACAGTGTTTAGTGTTGACACTAAGTGCTGTACTTATTAGACCCCATAGTGTCCTCATGTATAACCCAGAGGCTCCCACCGTGTCAGCAGTCTCCTCCCCTTCAGTGTGTTCTCCATATCGACTGTATAGCTCCATGTCGGAAAGAGCACTCTCCGCTGCCTCCTCTTCATAGTCAGTTTGGTAGTCTGACTCCACTGATGAGGAGACAGAGTGGAGGACAGGAAGCAAAGGGAGCATATTGTGGGTAGATAAATTGTAATATGTGGTGTGAAGAAGAGGTGACAAGAAGAAAGAGGAGGATGAATATATCCAAGAAAAACATCACTGGTTTGTACATTAGGCTGCACTTAACTATGCTTTCAAAATATAATATAAATATGGAAATTGTTTCTATTTGATTGCAAATGTTGAGTTTGAAATGATAAATTTGATCAGGTTCTACTTTCCATCAGCACGTTGCAACCTGCATGTGTACAGTGTACACACATAATTGATACACTAAAATCCATTTCCTCTTTCATGTGAACCAGATTCAAGGAATTAAAGATCATATCAAAGAAAGCAAGTACTGTAAAGACAAACATGGAGCAGAAATAGTATAACATGCCTTCTCCCAGACAAAAAAAGAAAAAAAAAGATTGTGGGTGTGGCATAAAGTGAGAGTGGTGGAGTGTGTGGCGGGATCTTTTACCATCTACGAGAGCAGGTTTGACAGGCTCGATGCGGGATACAATTTCTGCCAGGTCAGTGAAGGAAGCATTGGGACATGTCACAACCTGAAAGACACAATCAAAATACAGTATATTCACATGAATGAAATACTGAAAACAGACTAAACCAACAAGCAGCTAGAGGGACTCTGATGTCATGCAATTATAAACTATAGGTACAAGATGACTAACCACTTGTGCTCTAACTATGCCAGATGTCAACACTTCCGTTTGTTAAAAATGTTGTAAATTATTCCTCCTTATGACTGATGAAAACATAAATAGCAGCCAGCAGTTTGACCCACGACAAGGGAAGGAAGCTGATCTGGAAGAAATCTTTTAATCTCAATTTAAACAACATTGTCAAGATGAGCCACACCTTTAAAATGCTGTTTGGTTAAATCTGCGATGGTGAAAACTTCCTCCTTTTTCATTCAAGAATGAAAGAAAATATAAAATCCCCAAACTACAACAACAGACTGAGCCTCTTCTAAACAATGTTTCTGTCAAATACATTTGATCTGAATTGGTTTTACTACCTTTAATGTACCTTTAGAGTACATTACACAGCAGTTTAAGTATTGTTTTGGGACATAATAAAGTGATACGGTTTGTCGCATTTTGTCAGTTGATCACTTTTCGTTCATCAGCTGCTGTCGCCTTTTGTTTTAAAATATCCACTGCCACTGCCAGTTTGCTTTGTTTTGCTGTGCGTTTTGTGCAACATTACGGACCATACAGTGCTATGTAGAATCCATCATAGGAAGAGAAGCATTATTTCCCCTGAGAGTTGCACCCTACAGTAGGATCTGAAAATAGAAAGGCACTCATTAACTGCCTATGTGGGATGGCTATTGTTTTAAAGAATGAGATTTGGATTTATTTATAAAACAGTCTGAAGCATTATGCTTTCAAATCTACAACCGTAACTGTAGCTCCATTATTCTCTCCACTGTTGCTGCGGTGCATTTTGCTATTTTTTTGCTTTGGGGCTATTGTAATGACTCCTTTCAGTATGAATCCTACTATTCTTCCCTTCATCCCCCTCAGTGATGTTGTTGCTCAGATTTGAGGGTAAACATCTCATCTTTCTTCATCATTCTGTCTTTTCTCATTTAGTTGGGCCTTTGTCTTTCTTTGACATTCCTGAGAGACAAATCTGTTGTACAGGAAACCTATTTCTCTTTCTTTTTTAAAATGTCATTGATGATTATTTTCAGCTTTTTTCCTGATGGATACGGTTTATGGATTTACACTTGCTTTTGTGTTGATTATGTGTACACACTTTCTTCATATTGGCTACAATTATGTGGGCAAGGGTTCTTGATGATACTTTAAAGGCTACTTATTGATGGTTCTTTGATTATTTCTGATGAGGACATAAAGGTTTTTGCATAGAACTATGTTTCATTTTAACAGTGGATTTATTAGTATGCAGTTAAATACTTACTGTTGGTCATTATTATCAGTCTTTTTATTATCATCATTATTATTCCTTACTTGCATGTTTTGGCACAGGTGAGTACTACTGAAGGGCTATGGCTGAATTCATGTATATTGCTATATCATTTCCAGTTTTCTCTTCATATGCAACCATGCAAAACAGTTTTTTTCGTGATAGCTATGACATAATTCCTTGGCCGTAAAAAATGTATTTTGTATTTTGTGCTAAGGCCTGCGTGAGTAGCTGCTATCATAAAAGGCGTCTTAATTGTTACCGTTGATAAAGATTTGAAAAGTTCTCCTGATTCACTATTTTATTGCAGCCCTGTAGTTAGATCCTTTAAAACACCTTTCATTAAACCCTAAACATGATATTTCAGTGACCAATGGCCATTTGATGCATTTCAGTTGGTAAAATTAAAATGTGTGGTCTTCAGTGACAAAATTTTGATCAGAATCTACATGATCTATTAGAAACCCACAGGGAGAATAAGGCCAAGACTCTGTTGTTACTCTGCATATAATTATCCTTGATGGCTTTCTTGTCATATGTTCTACAGCATTCCCATGTGGTTTTCCCTCCCCTACATTGTTCTTGCTTTGGGTGTTGTGGAACTCCTCCTGGTGTCTGTCCTTCAACATTTTCTCCACAACTCCACTGCGACTCCATACGTCAAACACAGTCTTGCCGTGCTGGTATCCCACCTCCTACATCACACAGATACACAGACACACAGACACAGGCTCACATGTTAATATCTTTTTCTTTGATGAGCAAAATCATCAGAAGTTACTAAGAAAATAAATTAATTCAGAATATTTTGTGGGAGTTTGTCTGATATTTGTTACTGTAGTCCACATTTTTCCAATAACTCATGAAGAGGGATAAAACAAAGTTAGAAACAGCCGACAGCTGAGCAGAAAACAAAATAGATAGAAATCAGAATTACAAGACGACACAGACTTTCTCAAACTTACAGCAATCTCATCAAACTTGCCAAACTCCAGTGTGCGGTATCTGTCGATTGGAGGTCTGATATACTCGCAGTAGTCACTGTTCTTCACAGACTCCAACTGCCTCACACAGCACACGTAGGCCAGCCTAGTCTGAATCTCTGCCATGTTCAACACCTAAGACCAGAAGTACAGAATCATGAACACATGTATCACTGGAAAAAAAATATCCTCGTATCCACAAAAGTCATTTATTTTTAAATACATCCTTGTATAGTATGATGTGTCTTTAGTTATAATCAATCCATTACCTTTACTTTCTCAGCTAGAGGGTTGAGGCGTTTCCATAGTAGCCACCAGCCTGAGAGTGAGTCGCCATAATTAGTGAGGTTGGTTTCATCCTGGCTGCCCACGTCAATAGCTATCACCACTTTGGCCCCCATGGAGCGAGCCACATCAGCTGGGAAAAGAAGAGGAGATAGAAACAAAGGTGGGACAGGGGAAGTACAAAGCTTTGGGGGGATGTCAATCAAACATAGGGGGTAAAAGAAAAAATGACATGAACCAATATAACTAAGCGGATAAATCAAGGTACTACAACAAAAAAATGACAATGAAGGTATAAAGTAAGAGAAGTGAAAAGATTATGTCTAACAAACCAGGGAGGTTGTTGATGTAGCCTCCATCCATCAGTAGGTGTCCATCTTTTGGGTCACAGAGAGGAGGCAGGTACCCAGAAAGAGACATGCTGGCACGAACATACCGCCACAGAGAACCTCGAACAGCAAAAAGGCCACTCTTTAAGCTAGTTTATTGCCTACTAAGTATTATGTACTTAATTGAAAACAACCGACCTGAACCAAGAGAAAATTAAACTAAATGAAAAATTAAATTAAACAAATTAAATGAAACTAGTGAAAGGGTCAGTTCATCAATAGGACAGCGGTGACAGGTATCTCCAATAAAAATGGAAACTATCTGCAGACCTAAAAACCACTTAAGGTAAGAAAACTTTTTCAGGTGAACCGACCTTTTAAGCAAACAAGAACAAAGGATTCATTAACAGTAAAAAAAAAAAAATAAGAAAAGTAACAAACACTGTACCTACCATCAGTGTGTACTCTCATGGCCGAGGCAGTGATATCAGTCGTGATATTGAAATATGGGATCCAAAGGTCCTGCATATACAAAAGGTTACATACAAACAGATCAACATGATAATGTAAGTTCATAATATGTTTGCTTATCCTGTACCATCACCAGATTTTTCTGCATCTTAATCAGCTGAACTTAGTTCAGTGCCATCTTTGTGCTGCCTTCTTCAGTCCCTATTTGAGTTCTGACTCTGTCAGGTCTTTGGTAACTTCATCTCTCTCACCTCAATCTGTTTACCCTTGAAGACATTGCTGATGCTGGAGTTGAAGGCGGCACCAGTAAACATGGAGGTGACTGGGTATGTCAAATCCAGAACCTTCTTAAAAACTGATGTCATTTCCTACAGGGAAAGCCGGAGAAAAGAGAGGTCAAAGGTTTCTTTCCTACACACAACTGCAAGATGCACCATTTCCTCTTGTGCAAAGCAGAAATAGTCACTCAAAACTAAATATTAATTTGATTTAAAAGACGATCTGATGGATTATGATTTGCTGTTTTTGTGGGTCAGGGTTCTTTTTTCATTATTCCTTCTCTTTGTGTGTAAACATGCTTTTATAAGTAAACTGAAAAAACTTAAAAAGATAAATTCAATCCCCATAAAAAACAAAATCCTTTCAACAGATTAGCCTATTCTGTTGTGACGTTCATCTGACTTTCCTTAATATAAACCCCTTTTTTAATTCCAACAGTGAATCTTTTAATTTGATACTAAAGGAGAAGTAACAAAGCCAGTTGCTTCTAAGAGAAGGTTCAGAACTAAGGACAGAGCCAGATAAGGAGGGGCTGGGGAAACTGTGGGAGGACAAATCCTACCACATACTCTGCCTGCAGACCAGGAGACAGAGCAGATGTCTCAAATTAGTCATCGTGTATGGTCACAGTATTAAAAACCTAAGGATGAATGTCATATCGCAACTAAAAAGGTTCTGTTCATGAGTTTATTGTGACAACCATCCAGAGTTGTATGTCTATGTGAAAAAGAATGCTTATTATCTACTGAGTGATCACACTTAAAACATTTGTTTAGAGCAATTATTTAGACGGATTTCTGAGATGAGAAGTTCTACAGAAAGCTACATGTTATGTAACATCCTGAGGATTGTTTGATCAAGGTCAAACGGCATCAAAGTTTGACCAAGAGCCCTGATCTTTCTACACTAATTTCCTCACACATTATATTGTATTCTGACTAATAAAAGGGGGGAAAATACGTAAAACTGTGTTATAACACTATGATAAAGATAAGTGAGATACAATTTGCAGTGCAGATCTTATATTTGGCTCTTAATATTTGGGTTTGTTGCAAGACTAGTGTCATGTTTATTTTGTTGTTTTGACTCTCACCATAGCCCATTCTCTTGCCCTCATCCTCATGCGGCTGTGGCTGCGGTCCTCAGAATATAAAGCCCCCATCAGGGAACCAATAGAAACACCACCAATGAGGTCCACTGGGATGCCAGCCTCGCAGAGAGCTCGCATTATCCCCACCTGGGAGCAACCCCTGTACAGGAGGGTGGAGAAATAAACATGGAAGGACAGTGACAAATTTAACCATTTAACCAAACAAGACAAAGATATAACCTGCCAGCAATGAAATTAAGGACAAAGAGTCTTTATGATGGCGTTTTGAGGCTCTGACGCTCATGAAATCCATTAGGTCCAGGAGTCATATTTCAACTTATATACACAATTTCAAGTCCAGGGTTACAGTATATTCTGATATGGACTATGAAAGGAAGACTGGATGGGATGACAAATGGTGGGGTGAATGTTACCTGGCCCCTCCTCCCCCCAGAATAAGAGCAATAGCATTGCCTGTGAGGACTCGAGCCAGGCGGGAGAAGTCAGAGTGGCGGTCTGCTGGCTTCTCAAACACGCGTTGATACAGCTCCAACTGGGAAAAAGAGAGAGAGAGAGAAATGACCATAATAAAAGTAGCAAGAGGGATCGAGAGGATGGAGAGGAATTAAATGGATGACAAAAAATATGAAGATATTGAATAAGATATAAAAGATCATGAAAAAATACATAATGGAGTGGCTAAAAGGGGGACAGCCAGAGGGGGACAAAGGAAATTGCTCTGATCTGCAGATAAGAAATGAGAAATTAAAAACAACACTCTGGCCACTACTCTTTCACCACCCAAACACTATTTTCCATTCCTACCAGTTTGGGCAGGCTCCTCTTAGAGAAGACCCTTCGGGGGCAGGAGAGGTGGAGGTGCCTGGAGATCCAGCTTCGCATGTTCAGCCAGTCTACGGTTCCTTTGGGTGGGGGGCCGTCTTCTCTGTGCAACAGCACCAGCTGCTTTTGGGCTCGCACTGCACTTACTTCCAACATATGCTCCAGCTAGATGGAAGGAAAGGGGCACAGATATTTTAGACCATTTTATACTCCTCACTTGTTTCAGAGTGGCTCCTGTGTAGTGGGAATTTTGAGCATTAGCCTAGAAAATACTGCAAACTCATAAAAAGTCTTGGGAAATCAGAGACTCCAATGGGTTGAAGTGAGCACAATATCACCACCTGTACAGGTAAGTGATTGTTATTCCATGTATATGTTTGGGAAAATTCTGAATGTGTTTTCAGGGGTAAATCAAGGATCAAGTGCTGAAATGTTCTGTTGTATCTGAGCAGCCACAATGTAGTTATATTTAATAGTCTGAGACCAAGGTCAACAGGCCTGCTGCTAAAGGCTTAGGTTATGAGCAAGTTGAGAGGCTGTTTGTGTTTGTGTGTGTGTGTGCCCTGAAAGATAAAATCACCCCAGAGCAATAGGTTGATTTGCTCTGGGCAAATTGCCCAAGGCAAATATTGATCCATCTTTCCATTTCTCCCTTTAAATAGAAATACATTCCTTTCTTTTCTCTGTGCCCATCTTTTCCCATGAAGGTGATTACCCTCTCCTTCCTCAGCTGGATGTGAACATCCTTTCTCTCCCATCCCGTCACTCTTTCAAAACAGCCATCCACCCTTTGCTCATTTCTTCAAAGCTTAAAGCTCAATACAATTCATTCACAGCCTGTGTGGCTAATATGGGGTTTAGACCCCAGGGTATACCATTATTCAAGGGGAAAATGATCTGAATTTAACTTAATAGCACATCAGAAAAAAACACCTGCTCTACCAAGATTCCTGCATGATAACGTAATCATTGTGCTGATTTCTCTGGAGAGAAAATTCCAAACGAGGGCTATACTTTTTAAAGTAGAATTAAAGGGGAAGTCTTGTGATATTAATCTCTCTATTATAGTACACAAATCCCATGAAATGATCAAAATCAATATTGAATTGATTATTCCACAAATTATTGCTCTAGTATCCAAACCTCACAGCATAATTCTCTTCACCCAAGACCTTCATTATTGTACTTAAACAATTAAAAACACATTAGAGAATCACACTGTTGCACTGGGTGACATATTCCTTCATTACAATAAACATGGGTATTGTAGTTTATTTTCACTCAGTTCCACATGTTTAAAAACTCACAAACTCAACCAAATCTGCCACTGAAAATAGTCCCAATGAGACACAGCATTTACTTCTGTTTGTGTAATGTTGGCTAAAAACTGTGCCCAGCAGTTTTAGATAATGAAATCGAAGTAAGAATGAAAATATATGTGACACCAAAGATTAACTTGAGCAGGAACCAGCAGGCTGGGCACTGAGGGCCAGACTGGGGTGGAAATCAGTACGATTATTAGACAGACTTCTGCTTTTTTTGTTTTGGTCTTTTCATGGGATTTGTTAACAACAACAAAAATATACAACATCACCAGCTTGATTCTTTCAGTAACTTAGAAAAAATAAATGCAGAAATTCACTACTTCTTGGATTTGCTGCTCTTCCCTACTTTGTATCATTGTAACTTGTGTAAAAATTGAGTATACTTGGACTTTGAAATGATGGTTACACACAACAAACTATTTGAAAATGTCACCTTGGGCTTTATAAACTTGTGACATGGAATTTTACACTATTTTCTGATATTGTATAGAAAACACAGAGGATCATAAATAACTGAGAGACTCACTGATGTCGAAAAATCATTGGTGGCAGCTGTAAACCAGTCAGACGAATGTTGGCCTTCTAAAGCTATTCATAAATAGCTAAGTTTGTCATTAATTAAATTCTTCTCACACCCACCCCTAACACCTCACCTCCCCAACAGCGGGCTCCTGCTCCCCCAGACCCACAATGATGATGCAGTCAGCCTGACGGATGCACCGCTGTGTCCATGGGGTCAGTGTGTAGTCTGTCTGGTAAAGAACTATACGATGGATGTCTTCCTGTTGGCCCAGCCAGCTGGAAAGACGGTACTCATGGACACTGAATAGGACAGGAGTTCATTAATGACAGGCAGCTTTGCCTTGCTGGCAGCACATAGTAGATACATTTGCTTGTGTGCCAATTAGGGCATACTTACACTGAATTTAATGAATGAGTCAGAAAGACTGGACCAGAAAGACAGAAAGCCTTTATTGTCTTTTATTTGGTGAGTATTGAAGTGAACTTCTACCACAAACCATACCTGTCTAGTGCTGCAGCTCCAAGACGCTGTTTGATAATATCACTGGTCAGCAGAAGAGTGGGGCCTGTATGTGAAAGATCGCAGCAGTTACAATCAATATGTCTATTTCAAGCATTGACTAAATCCACTTGATTTAAGACAAGTGACATGTCTTAAGGTGCTGCTAATTATTTTAAAAATTGGTTTCTTAAAAATACACACAAAGCAAGTGAGTTATCTCAAAGAAGCATCCTTAATTGTTCTAGAGAGATCTTTCAATCACATCAGAGCTCTTTCAGGCAAACATTCAGGACTTTGTTGAAAACTGGTGGAGAGCTTTTCATCAAAAGGGAATGATGGGATCTAAGATTAAAGCTAACATTACTTTGCCCTGAAACACACAAAGACACATACACACACCTATTTTGTCAACCCTCTTACAGTCACTCCATAAAGACTTGTTATTGCTTGTTGTTGTTGTTAAAACCTAATTCCCAATTTAAATGATAACCTGTATTGTCTTGACCTAAAGCATACACATAGCTTTGTAATCAGCAGAAAGGAACTGTCCTGAGGGATCAGTGCAAGTTGAAGTTTACCTATTGCAATGAGAGCATGCTGAAGCTCCAGGGTGAAGGCAGTGAGAGGTACCTCCTCTGATACAGGCAGGACTGTCACAGTGGAGAGGTTGGAGGCTTGGTTCCCTGCATCCCATTTACTGCCTGGAGTATGGAGGGCCAAACTGCGAGCTGGGGACAGAAGTAAACATTGGTAAACCCCTCCTTCAACACTAAGCTGTGTTAAACACCAAAACCAGTGGGACAACCCTAAGCTGCCCTAAGTGTTAGCAAAACACTGCATGTACACAGATGTGTTGCAACAGGATAAGCCAAAACCATATACAATAAACACTGGACATGCAGATGTACACACCTGTCAGAGGACCATTGACCTGCTGGAGGATCTTCTGTCCTAGTAAGTGGATCAACCTGGTGACAACCTAAGATGCAACAATTTAGAAGCAGCTCAGTGTTATTCATCAAGCAGACAGCTGCAGTTTCCTCACCATGTATAGAGCAATACCTCTATTTAAATCTAATTTATGTGCAGTAAATTAATCTTGATTTTAAATTTAAAATGTCAAGAAAAGTAAAACAAAAGAGTAAATAATTTTGGGAACCCTTTGCCCACATTACTGTGTAACTGAAGGTGAATTATTGGAACTACTCATTGTTTGGGGCAAGGTTCAATCAATCAGCTTCATTAATTTTCAAAGTTGACCTTTTGGAAATCAATACACAAATCACTTCTTGCTGTTTTTAAGAAAAATAAATTGTGTTTTCACAATAGACAAATTTAATTTAACACTTGAGCTTCCCCCTACCTGTGGGAACTTCCTCTTGATGGAGCTGAGAGCCCCCTCCGGTAGCTTAGCCAGCTCAGAGTCTCGAACAGCGTGCACCGTGGTGGCTCTGTTCTGATGGGTCAAGGCTTCCACCTAAAGAAAAGTGAGCGGCACATCATTTACTTGGTCAGAAAACAAAAAGGTATCCCAATCATACTTAAACATTTCAACACATAATGTAATGTACTACCAGATACATTTTCACTTAAAGATACTTCGCAAAATACCTAATTTACATAAAAATGTATGTATTTAATGTAATATTAAAGTCAGTTTAAAGTTTTAATTATCCTTAAGTGCTGAGCCTTGTATTACCACTTGTAAAAATTTCAGGTAACTTCAGTAAAAAAAAAAAAAAAAAAAAAAAAAAAAAAAAAATTTAAAAAAAGAAGCTATAAATAAGATCTGTCCATCTCATCATCCAGACTTGACATCAACACAGAAGTGCTAAATGTATCTGTCAACGTTAGCCACCTTTCTAAAAATCCTATTCCCACCATAACAGAAGCTGCAACAACAGCCTTTCCCCTCCAGGCAAGAGTTACCATAGCATCCACCAACCCAGGTTTTATTAGAAGCATTGTGCCAGAGAACAGCCCCAATAGCCAATGGAAATGTAGTTGAGGTGTAACAGTGACTTTGCTTTACATGGTTTATCAAAACTGGCACTAGTGTCCATTAGTATCCATGTTTGTATCTATTTTTAGACGCCAACCCATTAAGGACCCGCACCGGGAAATATATGTTCATGCATTTTACATGATTGGTACATGTATTGATATGCTGGATAGTTTAACAGGTACTGGACACAGAATTTCCTCTCATCAAGATTTAATCAAAACAAACTAAAGTGGAAATGACTCGGCAACTGCTGTGCGCAAACCCACACTGAATATGACAGAATGGCTAGTGATCGGAACACAAACTCCTATCAAAATGTGTTTGGAGTTGTCACAAGAAGAGCTTTAGAAAAAAGAAAAGGGGTTTTTAAAGATCTATTCTGAATAAATAAAAGTATAGTTCAATTTTAATGTCTTAGTTTAAATTCATGGGTTTAATATTCTGAGTGCAAGCATGTTGTTAACTTTTTTTCCTAATCTTATGCAAGTACAGTATGTAAGGGTGATACAGATTAAATTGTTATCTTGATTATTTTTATTTAAATGGAATTTCAGCTGGCTTGTAGTTAATGACAAAAATATCAACATGGTACACACAGTAGTTATTCAGTTTTGGGGTTGTTTTTTTTGTTTTGTTTTGGGTTTTTTTTAAACATACTATCCACCATATAGCTTCCCCCCCTTGCTATTATCGTCCTTACCACTCCAATCAGGTCACCGCGGCCATATTCTCCTATCAACTCCTTCTTGCCATCCTCCTTCATGATTACAGAACGTAGTCGACCACTCAGCACTATGAAAGTACTGTCTGATTTTTCTCCCTGCCTGGAAAATATACACATAATTTAAAATCACATCTGTAAACAGGCTTGTGGCAGAAAACCAAATTTAAGATTGTAGTTGCCCCCACTGTGAACTTGTTTGGAATGGATCTTAACAAAATACCGCTCCATTATGAATTCATTAGTATTTGGAAAGTTGGCCTTGTTTTTGGAAAAATCTTTTTTCAAAGTATACAAAGCCATCAGTAAAATACCTGTAGACAGCTCTGCCAGCTTCCACGGCCATCCAGTCGAGAGCAAAGTCTATCTGTCTGACAAAAGATGACATCCTCCTCACCACTGTGTGAGCAACATTCAGCACTACTTTTGGCTCCACACGCATTATCCTTAGAAAAAGGCAAAAATAAAAAGAGCAGGTAAGGAGGTAAAAGAAAACTAACAGATCACATCTCATCTTACCATTAAAAAAAAAAAAATTTAAAACAACCCATAGAAATGTGTATTTTTTGTGAGGGAGAAAAGAAACATCGGAAAAAAATCCACAAGAGGTAAAAACTGCAGTGTCTGCACTCCAGTTTGTTTAGGCTAACTGAACCTAATTTGTTGAATTTTTCATGTTTCTTGCAACTGAAAAATCCCTTCTGATGTACCAACATCTTAGTAATTGAATTTGTTTTGCCAAATAAATAAGATGATGGCTAAACCATAAATCATAATTGAGAAAGACATAGTAAGAAAACTGGTTCCACTAAAAGCTAACTACCTACAAGCTAAAGAGATATGTATAGTAGAGCAAGGTGGAATTCATTTGATGTGATTCATGAGGCTGAACTACCCTCAAATCACATATTTTAATGCATTCAACTCAAGATTAATTATTTTAACGAGCTCCTTCTTTCCTTTGCCTCCAGCAAGTGGATAAGAAAGCTGAAAAAGAAACAAGAACAAATTTTGTTTATAGATGCTTTGTTCTCCCAGGATCCTTTAGATTTCCCAAACAGAGTGCAGTAATGGTCTTTAGATTTTATGTAAGGTCTGTGACAAATTTTAATCATCAGCAAAAAAAAGAAAAAAATCCATGTTTGACAATTTGTGTATCTGTTATAAAGTCTGACTAAGAACCAAACTTCTAACCCTTTTTTTCAACTTTTCTGAACTGTTTCTTTAGTTACTGTTTTTTGCCTTTGTAAGGCAGTACAAAACACAAGATATCCTATATACACTACTTCATGGATGAGTGTGTATATGTCAGTGTGACTGACTCATAGAAGTGGGTTTTGGAAATGGAGAGGAAGCTGCAGTCTCGCTGGGCCCGGACAGTGAATATGAGGGGCTCCCCGGTCAGGACAGCAAGTTGACCGACAAGCTCGCCAGGGTGTGTCACAAACAGACATGTCTCCTCCTCACGGTCAATCATCCGCTGGTAAACATGGAGGAGGCCAGAAATCACAAACTGGATGCTTACCTCCTAAAGCATCAAGAGGAGAAAGAGAGAAGAGCAAAAATTTGAAGGTCATAAAGTTGAAAGCCAATACCCAGTTGTACTAATGGAACACCTTTATTTGTTGTCAAACCAGAAATTAATTTCACAAAAATAACCACAGCTTTAGCTTTACTTTTCTAATATCACATTTAGATATGAGAACTGTGAACAGCAATATGTTGATTTGAGAATTTTATCACCATAGAATTATATGGCAACAATAAATGATAATATTGACTTACTGCAGAGAACTATACTTGAGAATTCAATTTGAGATAACAATTATCTACTTTTTTAAAATCTTAATGGTTTGCAAATGTCACAAAGTCTTGCATGACATTATAAGTATTCAGAAATGTGTGCAGCTTAATGGACCAGTCTGCCTTCAGCTTGAAGAGAAAAGATAAAATTTTTATCTCAATTTTCGTGCGCCTCAGTTCAGGCCTTTGGGTCACTGTGTTTTAATTGTTCGTCATGACACAGTTGTGTGTGCTGCTCAATTAAACCTAACAAGCATAACAGCAAAGGTGGAGAGGAAAGGTGGAGAGGAGTTTCATCCCTACTTCAACAAAACTTGTATTCTAAAAACTATGCAACTTTAACACAAAAGACACATGAACCTACCAGTAAACCCCCTCTAATGTCTTTACACAGTTAATGGGAGACATGTACCACAGTTTTAAGAACCACATCACTAAGCATATCAATAAAAAGGAAAAATAGACAAGAGTGAAAATGGTTAAACTTTAAACATTAAATCTTTAGTCCCATGAAACAGAAACAAAGGCACAACTGCTTTTCAAGTAAATTCTAACCTGGTCCCCCTGACGAGCCACCACAGAACCAGCTTTGACTTGATGGAGCGTCACTCTGCCCTCAAGTAGGGTTGGATCCTGAAAAAGAAAGATAAAAAATATTTAGACAATTTGCTTATCATAACATCAAAAAGACACGGAGTTCTCCTTATATCGACCTACCATCAGAATTTCCCATAAAATGTGTCAAAGTGCACAACACACAGTACAAGCAAAATCAGTATGATTTTTTTTTTTTAAATAATGTAATCCCTGACTTTTTGTGATCAACTTCCCACCTGAAGCTGGATGATCCCCAGTAGGTCTTTCTTAGCAGCCTGGAAGATTGTGCTGCTCTTGCTGAGATGGATGGCATCAGAGTGCCCCCCAAAGTCTGTGTAGTGAAACACTTCAGAGGGTGTGTGCAGCATTGTCACGCTCTTCTTCAAACTGGACTGGAGACAAAGACATAAGAGAGTGACTAATAAAGAAGAATGAGACAAGTGGAAGTTGCAGTGGATGCTGGGATATGGTTTTCTATCTAGACTTTCAAATTTGGCTCCAATGCAACAAGGTGAAAAGATAAGGGAGTCTTACCTTTTGAGTGACTGGACTGGATGGAGCCTCGTCTATAGTGACTCGAGCTCGTTCCCAAGCCATGTTCAGGTCATTACCTTAAAGGAGAATGATTATGAGTTTAAGTATGCCTGCGCCTGTCAGTATGTGCATGCCCTTGCTTTCAGATCAGTGACTCTAAAAGTCTGTGCAGGATATTAATACTGGCATATGCCATTTGGTGATCGCCTCCGTCCAAGACAACGACCCACCTGTGCAGTCAGTGGGCATCGAGAGAGAACGCAGCTTCCTGTGGCTGGTTGAAGGGCTGTCCTTTACACCATCTGTTTAATGTAAAGTGGCGTGCAGGCACTGAATCAGTCTCGACACAGAACAAAGCACAATTTTAATATATGTGTATAGCATACCATACTTCCTCAAATAAAAACAAATAGTCAATTAAAAGCTGGGTCCCTGAGAATGCCCAGGGGCATGGTAGATGCAAACAAAGGGCTGTCCCCAAATACAAACCAGGGAAAAAGATAGAGTGAATAAACCCACGACGCCTGTCAAATAATGTGCATGCCAGTTAAGCATATTGTAACTGGTATGTTTGAATTATGTGTGTGTGTGTTTATGTGACCTGTTTCTGCAGGGCTCTCTGTTGTCCCAGCAGGTAACTCATCCTGAAAGTGCAGACGACGAGTAGTCTTCCCAGGATTTGCCTCATTCAAAACACTGTTTATATTGGACAAGGGCACAGCCTGGCTGTCCTGTCAGTTAGGCAACAAAACAAATCATTAAATAGTTCATATCTCAGTTAGTTCAGACTGTAGTTTAATTTGTAGTTACCCTGAAATAGGTTTAATCAAAATAGAACTGAAGCATTGGGAAAACCCATTAAGATCATCACTAGTAAGTGCTAAAATGACAATTTTCTAGAAAAAGATAATTGTGGATGAGTTGGTAAAATACAGCAACGACACAGAGCATTCAGCAGAGCCTATTTTTGGCAAGAAAGTTGTTTGTGAACAGCCAGAGGTCAGGCTATCCCAAATAATTTTCAAGGTATGCCAGTTGTGCTCATAATAATCAATCTGTGATACCCTCCAGAAGATGATTTCTCTTTCTTATTAAAATTCAATGGTATTCAATTAATTACTTATTTGAGGATGTTTGGCAATTTTTTATTATGACAATATTCAATATCTAAATTTTCTCAAAATGGCAAAGTGAATGCTCCTCCACATTTTTCCTCCTAAAAAGGATAACATTAAAGAGTATCATCAATCATAAAGTTGGAGCCAAGCCAGGTTTAAAGGTTGTTGGTCTCTCTGTTTCTCCTGTGGGGGGGGTTGTCATAATTTTTATTCATTTTCACTGAGCTTTATGAAGGACTGAGTTATGATACTGTGATTAATGTTGTGTGAAATTATCTTGCATGTGTGTGACCGTGTGTGTGTATATACCTTTCTGTGCTTGTTATGTACAAATTCATAACCTCTCTTGCTCAGGCATTCATCGTGAGCCTCTCTGTGTGACTGTGTGTGCATACAAGCAAATAAGTATGCACTAATTAATTTCCCTCCTACCGGATTGAAGAGCTCAGTTGTTAGGCCCAGATAGTTATGTAAGGCCAAGAAGGTGACTCTTTGGAGGCGCACCATGATTATCTGCAACACACACCAAATCAAACACTGATGTAAAAAGAGCAAAACATATAATACATCAGATTTCAGTTTCATCCAAGTAAGATCGAAATTGTTGTGATTTATACACGGAGGTGTTCCGGAGAGAGGAAAATCTATCTCAAGGAGAAACTAACACTACATACTGGTTATAAATTGTGAGATAAACCTTTACCTGAATAACACGAACAAGTGTCTCTGGATATTTCTTAAATACTGACTCAAAGGCAGATGCAGGTAAACGTAATATGGTGGAGCGAGTTGCAGCCCGTGCCAACACAGTCTTATATGGAGCTGGATAACCCTGGCAAAAGGAAAAAAATGTTACAAAACAAGCAACAACAGAGGGTACAGTCACTAAAAACTTAGTATTGTTTTGCTTTGATTTCTTTATGTTTCTGAATTTTCTGAATTTTCAGTGTCTGAATTAATTGGTTAGTGTTAAGTAAAATCTGATCTGATCAATAGCAATGTGAATGTATACAAGGGTATGAGAGTAACAGATAAACAAATGGAGCTTAACAGGAAGTACAATAAGAACTGCCTCTAAATGAGATATAGTATCAGAAATAAATGTAGAGTGGAAAAATGAAAGAGTGGAGAGACAGACATATTAGAGGGCAAGAGAGAAAAGAAGCAGTAGAAGTTAGTCCGATGGTAAGATGGAGGAGTAATAAGGGGCTTACAGTGATGATGTCCAGAATACTGAGCAGGCTGTGGACACTGTCTCCTGGGAGGACATCCTTAACCACTGGCTCTGTACCATCCTAAAAAAGGAAAACACAAATTCATGAAATGACACCAACAACAGACTTTATTCAAACTTTACTGTGACAGCACATATATTTTGCACCTTTACAGCAAGTGTGCAGGATTCCAATGGAGTGGGAGGCAGACTTCAAAGAGTAGCCATGACAAGAAAGATTAACTAACTAAACTATGGATTTTTAAATATCCACAGAGGCAAGCAACAGACAGGAAAACACATTTTAATGCTGACAAACGTGTCAAATCACTATTGAAGCATGCATCTAGTTAAACGTTGCATTACCTGTACCCGCCATATACAACTCATATTTTTTCATGAGCGATGCACATGGGTATTGGAAGGCAGAGGACGAGATTGAAACTTACACAGGTCAAAGTGTGCCCTTATTTCACATCTCAGAAGATGAAATCACTGATGACATGCTCCCCTTTTAGCTCTATGTATGTTTGCTACAGGTACATGTCGCCCTTAAACTCATTTAACTGAGTATATCACTGTCAAAAAACAAGAACCTTGTAGAGGAAAATTTGAAAGCTTCTCCGATTGATATTTCTATATATTAACAATGGATCAAATGGCTGCATGTAATATAATAAGTGAGTTACTCTTCAAAATTTGAAAGTGCACAAGAACTACTATATAAAAAAACAAATCCATTTAGTCTGAAAAGAAAGTCAACTGAAAACCATCATGTTATCTACGTACGTTCTCCTGAATACAGAGCTCGAGTCGACCATCCTGGACCACGTAGATGCTATCATCATCATCTCCTGGCCTAAAAAGACCTTCGCCCTCCTGCAGCTCGATAAACACCATGTGGCGACACAGTTCCAGGAACAGGGGCTTCTCAAAATGACCCAAGACCCTACACAAGTTACAGAACAAAGACATTATGGAAAAAACAACGGAAGGGGCCGAAGTTGTACGAAGTTTATTTATTTGTCTACCTGACATTCTTCAGCATGTAGAGGACCTCAGAGGGCAGATTTGAGCTCTGCACATCAAACTCTGTTAGGTCAGCCTCCAGCAGTGAGGGAGGGGGCTCCTTGGGTTGCAGAGTGGGAGGGTCTTTACGGATCCTTAGGATTCTGTTGAAAGGTTCAAAAATGTATTAAACAAATTCCAGTAATCAACATTAAAGTTCAAAACAAATCTAAAGAAAAGTTTCAAGGCTTCACTTGCTAACACAGAAATAGTACATACTTGCGAGCTATGCTTAGAACTTTAGTTCTTTTGCGTATGCGCTGTGGTTGTTTTGAGACTGAGGTGCTGGTGGGGGGAGGAATCGAGGACAGCGTCTGGACCTTAAAAGACAGCTCAACTAATGTCAAAACAATGCCAAGGCCTACTGTATTTACCTTAATTGTGTATAAAGATGAATCTACTAAACTGTACATGCTTAAGGCATGAGTGATAGACAGAAATAGAGAAGACCTTTCGCATTATCTTCCTTCCATAGAAGAGCACTTTATCTCTTTTTCTGAAGCGGTACCGAGGCTGTTGTTCACCTTGTCACACAGTCAAAAAAAAGAATGCAGATAAAGTCATGTTAAGATGATATACTGTATATACATCTCCCTAAGTGTACTTATCATTTGCAGTGCATGAGAATGAAATAATCTATTTTTTCTAATATTAACACTTTAGAATAAATATGAAGTTCAAGATGAGGTTGGATGACTCACGAGCAAGCTTGAATCTCCTGTAAAGGAAGAGCACTACAATGCCAATCAGTGAGACCGCGACTGCAGCTCCAATCAGTACACCAGTGAGCTAGAACACACACAAAAGCATTGCAACACTGTGGTCACATGAGAAGGCATTGCAGTGTCGTTGCATTTAGCATAGGCGATTTCGGCTGCTATAATGTCCAAAGTTGTGTTCCAGTTAAATACAACATACTAATTCTAAGCATGTTTTGAGTATGCAGCGTGTTCAAAATAAAAAAGGGACTAAATAAATTCACAGAATATATACTAAAACACATTAGATGTTAGTGTTCTGATGATGTACAATATTGTGCCACACTGAAATGTAAAAAGGAAATGGAGCTGCCCCCTGCTGAAAGAAAGGAAAAAACAAACAGTGGAGAAAATAAACAAAGAGTAAATAAATATTAGATCTTTGGGAAGAACATTTTGCAGTCTGTTAGTAAAGTTTAATTGGCAGTAACACTCAAAACCCACAGTTTGTTGGTACAAAACAGTAGGGTAACTGTATAATGATTTCTTGTGTACTAACTGGTAGTAACAGTTTACTACTAACATTAGTTAACAATAAATACTGAAAACAAATAGTATTGTATGACCTTGGGACATAGCAGTTCTTTACTTCCATGATGTAATTACAAAAATCAAACATGCCTAACGCAGGCAACAGATTCAACTGAAATTCAAAACCACTGTTACTACGGTGAAACATCTTTATATAAAGTCTTTGGAATAACTTTATATTTATTGTTTAGAGTCCTTACCAACCATATACGAACAGATTTAGGTTTTCTTCTATCACAGAGTTATGACAGTAAAAAGATGACTGGGAAAAAAGTCATAACAATATCTTAGTAAACCGAAATGAAATTTGGTCTTGACGGTCATCAGTTATCAGTTATTACTTATTGAGCCAAGCCTGTTGAACTCAGTGCCTTGTCAGTCTCAATCATGATAATCAGAGGAGTGGAAGGGCCAACATGTTGGATTGCAGCATAAATTTCCCTCAGCGAAATCTGCCTATGTGATTCAAAAAGTAGTCCAAATGATCGCAACCTGTCCAAAACAGTCTGGGCAGAACACTGCCCAATCTGCTAATGCCGCTTGTCAATAAATCATTTCATACCATGGTGGTCTGCATCCTCTCCTCCACAAACTGTTGCACCCGTGCTCCAAATTCAGTTTTGCTGTTCAGCAGTACCTAAAAACACAAGTTAGGTCAGCACAGTGTCTTAAATCCAATTTATAAGTATAATATTGACTCAAATACCTATCACCCGTTCAGATAAAGACACGGCTGCTATGGCTGTTGTTTCCCATATATTTTCATAGAAACTGTGGCGCTTACTGAACTGAATTTGCAGGAGGCTCCATCATCTTCTCTGGGACAATCCATCCTGTAAGTATGTGGTGGTCCTAAACGCTGTGCCTGCAATCCAGATATAACAGGACATTCGGGTATAATTGCACAGAGACAACAGCCGTATTTGTGAGGTTACATTTCATGGATCGAGGCTCAAGTTATTGGAAAAAAAATGGAAGCTATGAGAAGAGGAACATTGATTTCTTATTTAGCAGCATTCTGCCTCCACCCTCATCTTCTGGCTTCGCATCTTGATTTACATTCAACTTTATGACGCATAACACTAACGAGGCCAATAACTAACCAACAGCAAAGTAAGTGGAGGGTGACATTGATTTCTAGTGGTTTGTTTGGTAAATTCTGAACGTTAGCTATAGGTTGACGTTAGCTAAAATAACATCAGCTAACAGCTGACTGAGCGATGGTAGCCGTCTTACTTACGTCTTATTATGAATAACTAAAGTCAACGTCGCATTCTCGGATTTCAGAAAACACCCGACTTACTTTCCGAGGATATAAATCGCGCTGTTTCAAGCCAGAAACATTTCCGAGCAGACGATGGAGCGAAGTTAGCAAGTAGCTAACAAAGTTTTTCTGTATGCAGTCACTTGATTTAGCCCCGCCCATGATTCCGCGCCCGCCAATAGGATTTTTTGATGTTTCCTGTTGCCTGGGCACCGCTCGAAGCACTCGGCCAATCAGGAACGGACCAGGTGCTCCTCTCCTAGTCTACTCTTCCTGTTTACAACAACGCGGATCTTCTCCACCTCATGCTCTGTATTTTTTGCACAATACAACGTTTAAATAAAACGAATGAGGCTTTTGACAAAGAGTTTTGGTCAGAAGCACAGCAGCACAATATTATGCACTATAGGAACTGTTATAATACGATATTAAATGGAAGCTGCAGTGGTGGAAAGCAACTAAGTGCAATACCCAGGTACTAAATACAATGCAGAGGTGCTTGTACCTTTCTAAATTATTTCTATTTTACTCCACTACATTTCACAAGACAAATATTGTACTTTCACTCCACTACATTTATTTTACAGCTTTAATCACTAATTACCTTGTTGATTATGATTGAAACTATGAGCATTTAGAAATAAAATAGTAAAATCAACTACAGAACAACTATAGTATTTAACAGAGTTAAGATTAGCATCAACACTGAGCAGTTAAAAAGCTGCGTACATGTTAATGCATCTGTGATGATAATCCAGTGATATAGCCTATAAATAATGATTAAAATAATAGCAGATGCAATTTTGCTTGCATAATGAGCAATTTTATTTTTTGCAATTTTAAGTACATATGCTTTAATTGTTCTGTTTTATTTTTAACGCAGAACTTGGAATATGGAATATTTTTACATTGTAGTATTGCCACTTTTCTGTAAGAAAAGGATCTAATTTTTTTTTTTCCACCAGCGGAAAGTTTTGAGATTTAATTAAAATAAGCTACATAAATGCTGTGAAATCATTTAAAAAATCTTTATTTCAGAACATAAATGTATAACATAAATGTATTATTACATAATGATAATACAGTCCTAGTTTTTTTTATTAAATTATTTGTGTTTCTGGGAATGGACAGACACATATCAACAAGATCAAGAAAAGGGTGTAAAAAGATGGACATACATATTCAGGTAGTCTTACACATTTTCATTCATTGTAAAATGTATAAAGTGTGGCTCCTTTCCCAAAACAAATTATATATTAGATACCATCACAACAAAAATTAGATCTCACTACTTCTTTATCCCCCCCTTCCAAAACTAGCCTTTTTATCAGACCGAACTGCCCTTTTGTTTCACTTAATTATTCATTATTTTATAATTATTTGCGTCACCTATTTATGTATACTCTCTCATTATTCTTTTTGAAACATAGGAAAATGTGGAAATCACATCTATCCTTGTATCCTATGTCACGGTGAAAAATGTTGTTTGTTATTTTAAATACTTAGAGCAAAAAGTCTGCGTCTCGCTTATTCATGGCCATTTTTTTTTAGCTTTCCTAACCTGTAAAAAGACATACATTATTTTGTGTCTCACCTGATTCACATAAAAATGTAAGTATTTATCTGCAATCAAAATTGAGTAAATGCTTAGACAACATACATGCATGTACAATGACACATAACATAAATATGCTTTGGGATTTACAGTGCTTTCTCTCTCTTACTGGGGCTGAAAAAGAAATCCACAACAGTACAACCAGAGCATGCAGCAGTACATACAGTATATAAAAATACAAATTTTCAGCAACTTAGAAGAACATGTCATTTTTCATTATCCAGACTCATTATTTTGATGCAGATAAAACATGATACATGTATAGTTTCAGGCATTTTGACCCCTTTTCACTTTCGATCTTGGCATTTACATTATACTCTTCTTTGTTCTCACCTATGCTGCTTAATCTCTCACCCTTGATCTATTTGTTCAGGTATTTGGCCACAGATTGGTAGGCGATGAGGATCTCTGAGTCATTTGGGCAGGTGTAGCGAAACTCATCTTGTTTGTAGGCGTTATCCAGGTAACGTGTCAGACCTTTCAGCTCTGCAGGGATGGTAAAGTCACGATACTCCTTGCACACCACCTGGAGGAAGATGGGTTTTAAGATTGTATCAGTTGCAAAAACACATCAGTTGAATTTAGATTAAATATTAAAAGGAAATATCATTGGTCTTTTGATATAAGAAAAAAATGTAATCAGCGGCTCATTAACATCTTTCAAATCCTCTCTATCACTGGGATAATAATGAATCGATTTCAGTCCTTCATGATTGAAATAATCCTTTTTATACACTAAGTGCTGTTGGACTCTGCTCACCTTGACAATGTTGAGTTTGGGTAGCAAGTTACAGTCTGCCAAGGTGAGGGTGTCACCATCCAGGTAGAGGCGTGAGGACTCAGTGGCATTCGGGCTCTGGTCCAGCTCGTGAGGAAGTGGTGTCTCTAGGTACATGTTCAGCTTCACTAGAGTTGATAGAAATTTCTTCTCCAGCACTGAAAAACAGCCAGATGTTATAGCCTCTATAGGTCAAAGTCTGCCTCATGTGGCAACATATCAAACATAAAATTCTGCAAATTCATTTTGAACCAATGTTCTTACTGTCATTTAGTCCAGGATTGGGATTCTTTATATATGCTGAGAATTTTCGGAAGATGTCTTCTCCAGCACCATTGGACTCTTTGTATCGACAGCACAATTTTGGATACCTGCCATTGGTAGAATTAAAATGGTGTGAGAGTGTATTGATGTGATGATGAATAAAATATTTCACTGTGTTTCAAGAACTTAAAAACACCTGACAGAAAATATATTAAACAATCGGCTTGTGTCTTTAAATGTCTCTACGTTTATGAAATGGGATGCAGTCCCCTCACGTTGGTGGGGCTAAGGTCTCCTCCAGGAACTCCTCGATCTTGTTAGTGTCCGTTTTGACCTCTTCGTTGAAGAGGAGGAAGGGAGGCTGAGAGCCTGGAGCCAAAGCCTTCAACAGATCAGGTGCTCTGCAACAGAAGAGCAGGAAGCAAACAGCGTTTGATCAGATAATAAAAAAAATGTAAAACTTCCACATCTTGACCCAAACAAAAGCCAAACACAAGTATGACAATATCCTTTTTATACAATAACTACCATGACTGTTTCCTCTAGATTTCTTTAGCTGCATTGCATAACTCCAAAAATTACATTCAGGAGGGCGATTATCCTGAGTTTTTTATTATTGTTGTTTTGCAGTTCATTGTTATAAGTTACCCAACTATATCACTATCACCTTTGCAGTCAAAACTTTCCCCCTCACCTTCAAATGGATCCATGGCACGACACCTTTGTAGGACTAGAGTCAAAGGTTTGTAAATACTGAAGTCAAACCCTAACCCCCCCCCGCCTTACTCCCCTCTGAAAATTTAAATGAGACACCAAAAATAGGTCTCTATATTTAATCCTATCATTTGGGGTTTTTATATTTATTTTTTCAGCTGACTGATAGTCAGGTATAAATTCTGTATATTCTAACCCACCTGTCTGTCTGTAAAATGTTCTAACTGAACATTTAAGGACTCTGGCAGAAACTGAACAGTCTTTACTGTCTAAGAATTTTTTTTTTTTTTTTGGGCTACTATTTCTATGCCTGCTACTTACTACTTTGTAAATTTTAAATTCATATTGATTAGAATTATTTGTCATTGTTGTTATAGTCTAACATTAATGCAGTGTGGTGACAGCAAACAGGAAGTTCCAAAGTTTAATCTTGCTGAAAAAGTTTGCTTTAATCTCCCAAAGTCCAAAGGAATGCAGATATGTTTAACAGAAAAATACACATCAACTGAAAGAACTAATATTACATGAATGTGGAAGAGTTTGTCTGTCTCTATGTGTTATTTTTAAAGGCTCATTGCGCCTATTGTACCCTTTTCACTAAAGAATGCTGTTATAGCCTCCAGTCCTGCTGCAGCCGGGCTGGGCTGCAGCAGATTTATTGATGACAAAGTATGAAACATCCATTTTTTTTAACACTTCGTTAATAGAAGAGCCACCTGCATTGCTATGTTAGTGTTATGACTCACATCCACCCTTTTTCTACAGTGAGCTGGAAATCAAGGGGGTGTCTTGCCATAAGTGCAACCTTAAAAAGCTTGAGATGTTTGTTGAAATTTCAGCAGGAAGCAGGCTATGTAAATTATATAAAAAATGTCATATTTGATTATATTATACTGTAAGTTTATGTGTTTTTGTGTCTAACCCCTGTCAGTCTCAAAACACTGGAACAAATATATTATGAAGAAAAAACATGCTCTCACCTCCTCATGTCCACAGTGGTGAGGGTAAAATTGACCCCTTTTAACCAAAGAATCATGAAGAGTCTGTGACAGAAGGGGCAGTTCCCCACACTCTCAGCGTCCACACTGGCCTGACAGACAGACAGGTGGACATTACTTTAATATCACATACATTTTTTTTCATTGATCGCTAATAGAGAAGTGAAAACAATGAAAGCAAATATGCCTAAAATGGCAAACTGGTAATTATCGCTGTAGTGTAAGTTACCAAACTGTGAACACCTGCACAGGTATTCTTGTTACGCCTGCTCTGCTCTGACAGTTTAAAGGCAACTGCAAAAGATTTAAATGGAGGGGTGAGGCTACGTTTCATCCAGATTAAACAACCCAGTGTTTGTTAACTCAGCTATATCAAATTGTCTATTTTCCACCACCACCTAATATTACAGAGTCACAGACCTTTGGTCTGTGTGGAAGGTAAAGCATTTTGAAAGGGTAGGACGCAGCTTTCCAAACCGGATGGGCCTCTTTTTAGTTTCTACTGTTCACTGATAGAAAATTGCACAAAACAGTTGCTACAGCTGTATCAATTTCAAGTACATATACCTGTAGCTATATCTTCAGTACCAATTTCATGCAGATATTTTTAAACACTTAACACATCACAAAATCACAGTTCTTACCTTAACAAAGAGTTCAATTTTCGGGGCCTCAGCCATCTCTCTTTCTCTCCCTCTGTTTTTTTCTCTGTCTTGTAATGTCCGTTTATTACATGCAATACTGGTTTATCTTCCCCCCAAGTGTAATTTTTCTAAATTCCACCGTTTCACCTCTACCTCTCTCTCCTCTCCTCTCCTCTCCTCACTGCGTCTGTTTCTGTTTTTGTTCATCTCTCACCACACCTGTCAAGCTTTGAGAGGGAACCTACACCCCCCCCCCCTCCTCTGGCTTTTCCAGTCTAACCAGCAAATCTGGATCTCTCCTCTCAGCCTCTTAGCCCTCCAGCTTATTCTCTAAATGAAATCTATCGCTCTTTATCTGTTAATGTCCCAGTCTGTTCACTCTGTCTGCCCTTTTCTTGCTCTAAGACTCTTCCTCACATAAAACAAATTATTGAGTTATTGGATGACATGTGTAGGTGGATTATCAGAGACTGACATAAGAGGATGTGGTTAACATGTCCACAGGGATTTTCTTTCCTTTTAGCCACAAGAGCATTCATGAGGTCAGGTAATGATGTCAGGCCATGAGGTCTGGGTATGCGTTTGGTGTTTCATCCCAAATCTGTTGAACACTGATGTCAGGGTTCTGAGAATGCATGTCCAGTCCTTCCAGACCAAACTAAGACAATTACAGTATTTATTTATGGACCTCAGTTTGTTAGCAGGGCATTGTCATGTGTAAACAGGAAGGGCCCCCCCCCCAACTGCTGCCAAGTTGGAAGCCTGTCTTATATATCACTGTATGCTGTAGCATGTTCTCTTTTTTTGACATTTTTATGCTGTAGCATTCAGATATTTCATAATTTGCTCAAAGGGGATTGGCTAAAACTAATAGCCCTAAAACAAAAATACAAAAAGTGTTGGCCACATAGTGTGTATTTTCTCATCATGTCAAAAAGATCTGGGAAATGGTTACACTGAGGAAAGTTCCATCTTCATCTCGATCCAGGTGAAGGACCTATCATTTCCCAATCTGTTTCTCTGTCTGTCATGTCAATAATGTCTCTGTGTTTTCCTTTCTCCTGCTTGCTCTCTGCTTTCCCTTTAGGTTGATGTGTTTTTTTTTAGTGTCCCACGGCCTAGTTTAAGTTGTTGATCAGCATTCATGACTGGCAGAAAATGCTCTCATGTAGCAGGTATTTACTGAGGACACTGAGGTGTCTGTGATTAGGGAAAGGAAGGAAAAAACACATCCAAGCCAGCTGACTGCTTAACAATCCTGAAACAATCTAGTGAGGTTTCTGTATGGTAAAATTAGTTTAAAACATGTGTTTTGATGTACTGCATAATACAAGATTCCCCCCAAAGATGCAAGGGTCTTTAAAGTATACATTTTCTTTTCTAAGGAACTAGATCACTAAATTGTAGCCCTTTCCCTACAGAGACTATGTTAATCTAAGTTTAAAAATAAATCATATATATATATATATAGATATATTTACTCTTCTGATAAGTGGCCTTAAAGGCAGAGGTCAAATAATTTCTAGACTTAAAGATGCTCAGTATACTGTATTTATTAAAATAAATAATTACATAGTATAAATAGACTGTTTAAAAATACAGTTAAATTGAATGAAATACAAATAAGATTAAAAACAATGTGACATGTAGAGTACAAATACAAGTGCAATACATTAATTCAAATGCAGAATAATGTTAACCATGATAGAAAACAGGAGAAATATACAGAAAGAGGCGTCTGTGTCTCTGTTTAAAAAATAAAATGCTCAATAATAATTGAATAAAAAATACAACAATAACTGGCTCTTGGTCAGGTAAGGTAGTAATGCAGGGCCTGCCTTAGATTATATTATAGTTTATTGGGGCATATGAATGTACTTTAACATTGGGCTTCTGAGACCCAGAGCAGGCCCATTTGATAACCCAGCCTTGCCAACAAATGATAACAAACATAAATCCCATTTGAATGCAGTCAATCTTTTTATGTAGGGCACTCCCCTCTTGTGGTCTTTCAGTGTACTACATATGGCACAACTTGACATGAATTTGCAGTTGATGATTGCGAAAGAATCAGATTAGGAAGTAGATGGGACATGGTTTTGAAAGAACATGCAGAATAAGTTGGCCCACATATAATTGAGTCCTGTTTTTGTGATGCAGAACAGTGTCTCTGATGACTGTCTATTCAGGTATCCATTTGGTGTGGAAGTCAGCTGATAAGGACGACAGTTGTAAGCTAAAAAGAAATTATTACTGCATGATTCAGTCATATTAGCACTGGCAGGTTACTCACACACACACACACGCACACACACACACACAAACATTTTTTAGCAACCAGGTGGCAGCCAGGTTCAAAAAGCAGTTGAATTTACTCAGTAGAATATATAAATACATTTTGAAACTGGTGTATACAAAATTCTGTTAGAGGTAGAAAAGTGCTTTTTAATATATCTGATCTTTCTGCTTGTATATTTCTAAAAAGATTGTCAAATGTGATAAGCAGGTACGAGTATGGGCTTGATATTAAGTTTTCAGCTTTTTTCCCCTCTACAGAAAACGAAATAAATATTTGCTGCGCAGACCTATTTGGAACACAGAGTCTAGGTAAAACATGTGATTTAAGTTCTTATTTAGTGCACAAATGTCAAAAATTAATAACATCAATATAACTTTTTAATATCCACAATATGGGCACTGATGATTATTCACTGGTGTGTGATCACCCTTGTGTAACCACTGTACAAATTTAAGACCATATGAAACACTTCCTCCATTTCCTTCAGTGCACATAGGCATAAAACAGCTACTTATTACGCTCAGTTATTTTATGGAGTGTTGTGAAAGAGTTGAAGAGAACTGGAACTACAAGAAGAAAGGAACTGAGGAGGATGTACACTGATAGAGAGAGAGGGAGCGGGCAACACATTGCCGAGCTCCAATTATACGCACTTTCAGAGAGCCATGACTTTGCTTCCCTTGATAGGGGTTATGTCTGAGGTTCTTAGACGATTTAAACTCAACATCCTAATCCTACCTACTGAAGATGGCCCCAAAACCAGTCATTTTATGATCAGGTAAGTGGAAGAAGCTTGGGGTTTTCTCTTTATATCTGTTCTCTCTATGACAAGAACTACAAAATCTGTATGTCAGACCGCTTTGCATTGTCTGTAAATAAATAGATTTAGGGTTGCAGGTTAATTGGTATGACGGTTGCACCTACCGATGTTCTACAACAGCGCCACAGTTTACTGCATCCTGTGCAAATTTTGTCTTTTAGTCTCAACCATAGAGGCTCACTTAGACGTGAATGTTTCTAATAATATCCAATCATATCTGTATGTCCTCATTTTTTATTATACTGGTTATCATATTCTACAAGGATATGTGAACATATGGCTGTCTCTGTACATCAATGTAATCCAAGAACTACTTTTTCCTCAAAAGAAAGGAAATGAAAACAAATCTACCCGAGCAGTATGTATAATGTGATCAGATAACAGTTGCAAAAATCTGCTTTCATACTCTCTGGTTATTGATGTAACTTGAGCTATGTTGCTTTTGTTTTGCTCCATGAGGTTCTGTTTTGTTTAGAATCTTGGTTCTTCTTATAATATGCTGCAGACTGTTATATATTCATCTTGCATTGAGCTAGTGTAAGGCATGTCAAATGAAGGTTGCATTCACTGTCTCACAACTGACAAGTTACACAAGCCCTATTGATGCAAATATGGATAATAATAAAGGCAGTTTGTAGTCTAATGGAAGATTTGTTTAGCTTTGTAACCTGCTGCCCTATTACAATGTTCAGAGCAGTGCATAGAGCTGTGGAAACCTTACAGAGTGTGCTAAAGCAATATTAGCGAATAAGCCTGAATAAGTATTCCGTAACAGCAGCAACATCATCACAGTGTAGCATTTAAAGGAAGAAATTGTTACGTAATTTACATACTGCTAGATCAATTATATTACACAGAAATGTCAGAATCAGGGAAAAAAGATGAAAACAATACAGATAATATGTTTTACTTTGTAACCAATGAAAAGTTTAAATGTTGAGGTCCCATCTAAATGTTAAAAAGGCACTCCCAAATAAACATATAGAGGGTTCATTATATCAATGACATCTTTATCTTTATTCCCTGCACATTTTGTGGTACACAGGTTTGTGCAAAAGTTGAAATAGTAAATTTTCAATACATATTTGTACTTATTTAATTTGATTAATATGCTTATTAATTTATGATTGATTATTCATTTCTTTCTTTCTTTCTTTCTTTCTTTTTTTGAGAATGTGTTCTTGATTTTTCACTTTCATTCAAACAGATAAGAAAACTTGCGAGGATATAACTCAAAAGCTCTGTATCCTGTCTCGCTTCCTTTTATGGTTTTCACTGGTTCCTACTTTCTACCCAGTTCAGTAATAGGTATTTTCCTCTGTGTTACACAAAGTGAAACCCTGCAGAATTAACTCAATGACCTATTTTACCCTTCAGCTATCTGTTCGTTTGTACGCTTTGACATTTCATTAAATACTGTCCCAAGAGAAAACACATACAGCAGTTAGCCAATCAACTTGATGATATTGGATATTGGATTTATTTGAAAAACAAACAAACAAACAAAACAGGCACCAAGTTACCCTACAAATATCATGAAAGTTTTGTGTGCTTGACATCAGTGGACGGGGCTGGTTGTGGCTACAACAGTTATGGCTCTTTTAAGCAGTTATTTCGCTAGATACTGTCTCTTTTTTTCCTGAATAGGCAAGAAAAAGCATACACAAGTTTCTCTTAAGTTGTGGTTGAGTAGAGAAATGTTGCAATCTGTGATTTGAGTGGGATGTGCTGTTTACTGTTCAGACTGCAAGCACAGGCTGAGTTGGAGTATCTGATGGCGAGTCCAAATAGCAGTGCTATGATGATTGTTGTATGAGTGCTTTATGTATTTCAAGAAAGTTAATGAGTAACCTCAGGAGGAGGAGTGTTTTTTGGTTTTCTAGCTCTATAGTTTGAGTGATTTACTTGCAAGCGCTTCTTTCTGCACTTTCTCTGTTCATCTAAAGTTGACTGCTCAAATACAGACAACACAGACACTAGATAAAACCATGCATGGCTTGTAAAAAAAGGTGTTTTCATCAGGTATTACCTTTTGTGAAATTAATTTGTATATCAGTGCTCTTTCTTTTAAGTTCACAGTTAAAAGGAAAAATTGCCACACCCTGACAATCCCCTTTTGCGGAGGTGTCTTTTTCCTGTTTATGTATGTCAGAACAAGATCATGTTCATAAGTTGCATTGTTACTGCCTGTGGGTCCCAGGTAAAAACTTTGAGTAGATTTTAAATGACATGAAAACTTTATGTAGCTTTAAATAAAATGGATTATTGTCAATGGATGTGTAGGGATAGTTTTCATTTTGTCATTTAACATTTGCTTAGGAAAAAGGGTAAAGACACAAATATCTCATTGTTCCTTCACCTTCATTTCTTCTTGATTTCCTTTTATGACAGGAGGATGAGAACACTAAAAAGACTCAACCTTGGTAGGCTCACGAAGAGCATGTTCCTCTTCTTTTTCTCGGTTTTATCGCTGTATGTTTTCAGTGGATGGCCAATAGGATTCCAGGCTCTGACGACCAAGAAACCCATCAACTTCTTTAACAGCAGCACAAGCCAAAATGTGACCATCTTGCTTTGGTACTGGCCCTTCAGCAAGTCACTCACCCTGAGGGTCAATGTGTGCTGGGACCTCTACCGCATCCCTCACTGTAGACTGGTGGATCAGCGCTCCTTGTTCTCCTCAGCTGACGTGGTTGTCTTCCACAACACAGAGCTGATGCAGGGCCGCCATAAGCTGCCCTTAGACCTTCCACGGCCACAGGGCCAGAGGTGGGCCTGGATGTCCCTGGAGGCCCCTAATTACAATAAAAAATTGCAGCAGTATGCTCATATCTTCAACATGACCATAACCTACAGGAGGGATGCTGATATCACATTACCCTATGGCAAGCTTCTACCAAAGGAAGATGGACCTCTGTTGGATGACGTCCCTCTGAATAAGAGTTCTCTAGTCTGTTGGGTAGTCAGCAACTACCAGCAGCACCACAAGAGAAGCCAGGTGTACAGGGAGCTCAGTACTGAAGTTCCTGTGAATGTTTACGGGCGTTGGAAAAGCAAACACCTCCCCTCTGGAGACCTCTTACCCACAATCTCTCGCTGCTACTTCTACTTGGCTTTTGAGAACTCAGTCGCCAAAGATTATATCACAGAGAAGCTGTGGCGGAATGCTTATCAAGGTGGGGCAGTTCCTGTTGTCATGGGACCGCCTTTGAGTGATTACAAAGCTGTGGCTCCACCACATTCTTTCATCCATGTTGATGAATTTGCATCGGTAAAAGATTTAGGAAAGTATCTACGACAGCTTGCAGAGGACAAGAAACTCTACGGTGAATATTTTGCCTGGAAACAGAATTGGAAAGTAAAACTCTACACAGACTGGAGAGAGAGATTGTGTAATATCTGCCTACAATATAGCAGTTTACGTAAGCAGAAAGTTTACCCTGACCTAGAGGCCTGGGTCAATCCTAAAAACACTTGAGATTGCATAGTTGTTGTTAATGAATATTTGGTGAAATAGCATTTTTGGCACATTAGAAGACATCATTACCTCATTTTCTGCATGAAGATTAACTATGATTTGTAATGCATTATTCATAATGTTCCTGTACCAGTTCAAATTAAAAAATGCAAATAGTGATAATCAGATTAACAAAAAAAATAATAAAAAGATGGTAGAAAATTAGGGGTAAAGCAAGTTTTAATGCCAAAAATATGATGAATCATATGAGACTCAAGAGGCCTTAAATTTTAAAACATTTTTTCACATTTATTGAAAATCAAAAACTGAAATCTCTTATTTACAGTAGTATTCAGACCATTTGTTGTGACACTCCAAAATTGTGGTCAGGTATATCCTGTTCATTTTAATAATTGTGGAGATGTGTTTACAACTTATTGGAGTCTACCTGTGGCAAACTGAATTGATTTACCTCCCGGATTCAATTATGGTGAGGCATAGATCAGAACAAGGGTATAAAACTATTTTCAAAGCTCCGAGCATTCCCAGGAGCACATCACCTAGCTAATACCATCTCTACAGTGAAGCATGGTGGTGGCAGTATCATGGGCTTCTCTGTGACAGGAACGGGGAAACTAGCCAAAATTGAGTGAAGATTGAATACAGCCTGACTGGGTCAACAATGACCCAAAGCACACAGCCAAGAAAACGCTTTAACGGCTTGGGCCTTTTAAAACAAAAACTTTAAAATATAGCTCAGGATCTGAAGGCAATCATGTTTTTGGTTCCATCTTAGATACCTTCTTATGGATGTCATTTTCCCTAAAATTGCACTTCATGATCCCCAGCATATGGCCAACAAAAATGTGACCAATAAACAAATAGTTTGTACATAGGGGACAAAGAACCTAGCCTGAAATTGATCCCAGGAACATATTCTCAGTGTAATAGAATGACTAAATAATACAAATCTTATAAATGTAAGCATGTTATATTCTCATAATGGTGTACCAATAAAGGAGGTGGCAACATGTTGAATGATTCTACATTTGATTTTTTTTTTTTTTTTTTTAATCTGTAATGAATATTTCATTAAAGTTCTCCAAGACTGCCTTTTCATGTGTGAACATAAAATGTCTTATTTCACATCAGTTTCCCCTTTCAAATGAAATTGATTACTTCAGAAATAAAACGTTAATGAGTCACATTGCAGAGTACACCATGAACTAGAACCAGCAGCTGAGCAAATTCACTCCAGTTTGAAAGCAGAGATTTTTTACAGTTACGTGCAATGATTCCGTTTGCCAACATGCCTCATTAAGATCAAGGAGACTCATTTCCTTTTCCCAATTTCAGTTTCTGCATGATTTAACCAAATTGGTAGTAAATCAACTGCAGAAGCAAAACAATAGACGATTTTCTTTTGGTGGGAGACGTGCAAATCTTTACTTTGGGGGGTGGGGGGGCAATAATTCCGTAGTTTGCATATACAGATGTTTCAAATAATTAGTTTTCCTTGATGCAGAGATAAATTTAGGTTAAAGGCATTTTGAGTGCAAACTTCAGTGTAGCTAACATTTCAATAAATTATAATCCATTTACAATCTGATGAGGAAATGTTTTAAATAGCTAGAGTTAAAGTTATGACTACACTCATACTCAAGTCAGTAACATTATTCATAAAAGGCAGAACATTAAGCTTGCCATTAATTCCGGAGCAACTCCAATACTAGCAGAGATCACCATGATTAAGTGACAACTCTAACTTCTTTCGAAAAATCTCATAGTCATTTACAGACTTGAAATTAATCTGAGGTATTGTGAAGGAGAAGTGACATTTAATTTCTTCATTTCTAAAAAAGTCATTGAGTAAAAAGCAACTCCTTAAAATACAACTCCAGTGAGTACTCAGATTTGACCTAATGTTGAATAACTCAACACTGACATAAAAACCCCTTTACAATAAGATCAAAAAGGAGGTATTCAAACAGTTTGTCAACCTGGCAATAGTTGATCGAGTCAGACATCTCGCTACCATTCACCTGAGACATAGAGAAAATATTGACAGTGTGCAAATGGCAATCTTAGCAGCTAAGACAATTGTGAGCGACAAACATTCACATTCCCTTAAAATAAGACTTTGAATCTGACCACTACCCATTCCTGCTAAATATTTGTTTAAATTGTCAAAAATTGACAACTATAGGACAATTTTGGTGTGGTATACAACAGGACACTTTTAAAAATATTCAACATTACAAAGGCAAATTTGTTCAAAAAAAAAAAGTGGAAAAATTCAACCTAAGAATTTATATTTTCCATTTCATTGGAAGACTGTTTAGAAAAAATTGCAGCTGCTCTTTCCAGATGGGACACAGTAGTATTGCACAAATATGGACCCAGCTGTTAAAGATGAATTCTGTTTTTAAGAGGCACTCCTCACATTGATTCCCCTGACAACCCAGATGTTCCCCAATCTGTACCATAGAAAACATACCCAGGAATAGTATAAGAGGTAGGAATAAGGTGGTTCTTTAACCCCGCTTGTATTTACATGATCCCTCCAAAACTGGCCAATACTGTAGCACAAACTTTGTTCTAGACCTGCAATGACTAAAGCCTATGGAATAACTTACTATGCATAATTCAAGACCAGAAAAAAGGCACGTTTAAGATTCAGTTCAAATTAAAAAAAAAAAAAAAAAAAAAAAAAAAAAAACAGCAGTTACTCATTCTGAGTTTCAGGTTGTGTTTCAAGGAAGTGGCCTAGGCCGTTAAGTTTCAGCATCAGAACAGGACATGAACCTGCTCATTGCTGCAGTCAACAGAAAGGCCTCCTCCCTTGAATTTTTTCGACCCCGTTTCCTGCCATCATTAATCGACTGATCAGGTGATTGGTTTCAAGACTCATCTCTGGTTTGAGTAAGGGTAGGACAGGAGGAGGCTTGAGAAGGTAATCTATGGATTTGGCCAGGACTACCTGAGCATGTTTAGCCAGTCAGGTGACTAACAAGTCCAGGATGAAGGGCTTGTTTAAGGACGTCAGGTCGGTGAAGTGGGGGCATATACAGTGTGGGAGGAGGGGCTCCGGGGTAGCTGGAAGCGGGGTAACTCTGACTGGGGATGGGGGAAGGCGCCATGTTCAGTGGGGAAGGGCTCGGCTCATAATACTGGCCGTCGCACTCCTCATCCAGTGGCAAAGCGAGACGCTTTCCTTTCTGTCTTCGGTTGCAGAACCAAACACGTACCACCTGCCAAGAACAGCAATTGACACTTTAAAATTAAAAAAAAAAAAAAAAACCAAAGCCACAAAACCACACACACACCCCCCACACCCCCCCACACCCAAACAAACCCCACGAGCAAGATGGTTTCACTTCTGTACTTACGTCTCTCTCCAGGCCCAGGTCGTCGGAGATGTGTGTTATCTCCTGGGTGTTGGGTTTGGGACACTTGATGAAATAAGACTCTAGAGCAGAGCGCACTGCTCCCTCTAAACTGGTCCTCCTCTTTCTCTTTCGGGTGTCGACAAATACTCTCTCAATCTTGTACATCTGAGAAATCAGGAATGTGAAAGGAGTTCATGCAGTGTCAAATACAACATTTATGAGGATCAGTATGCCATATAATACTGTATAGTAAGCAACAGACTGGTGAAGTACTGAATAGATGGTTGTCCCTTTCAATGAAAGTCATGCATGGAGATTAAGGTCCAAATAAGGTTTCTGTGTTGACTAAAAACGCAAAGTTATGCAACTACATATATTATACACCTAACAAGAAAAGAGCTTCGGTTAATGTTAGTTCAGCAGGAAGTTGACTCAGTTTGAAAAGACCAACGGACCCCACGAGGCCTGGTGAGCAACTGTTGTCTTGTAAACTAGTTGGCAGATGTCAGAGTTGCAGACTTACATCCTGGGGATTCTCAGAGGTCTCTGCCTCATTCAGCCATCTCTGGAGAAGTGGTTTCAGCTTGCACATGTTCTTAAAGCTAAGCTGCAGAGCCTCAAAGCGGCAAATAGTTGTCTGGCTGAACATCTTACCTACATGTACACACAAATCAGATATGGCATGCAATGAACTCAGAATGGTTAACAAAACAAAATTGGTGCGAGATTCATTTGCACAAAAATCCCAATGTCTTTGCTGAGGATTGATTTAACCATTTCAGGAATTGCCAGTTTGAGAGACCTTTTGTTCACTTGCCAAACCAGTGAGCTTACACCAGGATACACAAAACTAATCAGATCAGTTTGCCTTTCTAGTGATGTAGATAATCATCCCAACTGCAATGTAAACTACAAGTTAGGAAAAAAAAAAAAAAATATTATGGATTTCTATACAGTTGTAAAACTGATCCAAGATTATAGCCTCACAAGTTGGCAATGACTCAAATCTGATCAAAGAATTAAGCAAGGATTTTTACACATTCTCATCATAACTCAAAAAGTATGTTTAACAACTCTGAACTGAAATAAAAACATTATGAACCAGCATCTCCACACAGGAACCTAACTTACCATAGAGGTTACCCAGGGCAAGGCCAACATCAGCTTGTGTGAAACCCAAGGTAATGCGTTTGTGTTTCAGTTCCTTAGCAAACTGCTCCAGCTCCTCGGTGGAAAGGTTCTCCTATGTGACAAATTTTCAAAGGCAAAAAAGAAACATTTGAGACTGAGAACTTGAGAAACTTGTGGGTGACCTATGACCCTCTGAAGAGATCCCCGTTAACTGAACTCACTGCAGGAGACAGCTTAAAAAAAACATACAACAAAAAAACAACATCAACAACAGACACAAACAAACAGGAGACAGTGACTGGTCTCACCTCCTCAGAGTCGCTGCACCCACCGCTGGAGGACCCGCTGCTCCGCGTGGAGGAGGCCGGGTTCTGCGTCTGGGGCCCGGTGGCGGCCTGGGTTGGGTTCACGCTGAAAAACGCGTTTCCTGGAAGCCCGTTGCTTGGGGGCGAGGGGGACATAGACGGCGAAGACGCAGAGGATGTCGAGGGGTTTTGATTATTGCTACCGGGCGGAGTGATATGGGCGATCCCGGGCCAGAAGGACGGGTTCCAGGCCGCAGGGTAGAAGACTCCGTGGGGCATTGCGGCGGACGCTGGCGGTGTCGGGTACTGCTGACCCTTTATCTCTGTTGAGTAGTCATCGCCAGTGTCCTTCTCAGTCTTTATTTCGGGCAGCTTGATTTGCTCCCGGGTCTCGGCTATGGGGGGACTCAGGTTTGTAGGCTGGGCAGCTGCTGTGACGCCGGGTACCTGGCCGGTGTACTCGGGCGCAGCGAAAGGATACCAGTGCTTGGGTTGTCCAAACTCCCCAGCCTGCAGGTCGGAACCCCTGTAGTCACTGGCCACGGGTGGGAAAGGGAAAAAAGTCTGCGCAGAGGCCGGTGTGATGCCACTGTAACCGGGTTTGTTGTAGAGGAGGCTCGGGTCTGGCAGGACGCTGTGGGGAAGCTGAAATGACGCAGCGCTGCCCAAAGCGTCTTGACCCAAAACCTGGGTGCAAGGGTTGGCCCGGCTGAAATCGTACGGCCTGCTTTGGCACTCGGGAGTCTGCGGTCTCTCGGACATTTTTTCCCAACGGGGTGAGAACCTGTTAAAGAGCACACGCCCCAACACTTTAAAAAAAAAAAAAAAAGTTAGTGATGACTGATTTTAAACCCAAGCATCCGTTTCGAGTTTACGCACAAGCCAGAGAGCGATGAGAGAGGAAGACAGTCTCCAAAAGTAAACCAGCGCCTGTCCGAATAAAGTCCGTTCTGAGGGAGTTCGTGCACAAACGTAGGCCCGAGCAGTCGCCGTTTTGGTGCAACATAACCACCAACACGCCTACGGCCTACTCCATAAAGTCCTTTCTTCAACACCGCGGCCCCTCAGCTCACCTTCAAGCTCAAATGTCCCTCTCCTGCCAAGGGCCCACAGGTTTCCCTAATCACAGCTGCGGGTGTCGGAGTGCGCCAGATCTCTTCGCCCATTGGCTGGCGCAGACAATTGCGCACAGCTGATGATGAGGTTGTGAATGACCTTGATTCCTCCTAAAGTTGTGGGCGTGTTTTTTCTTTATTTTTCTCCGTATAAACTTTAAGCCATTTTTTTTTGTGTGTGCTACAGTTCAACAGAGTTTCAAGCTTTTAAAGTGAAATTAAAAGTTTTTAAAAGTATTACCCGGGGAAACATTTATAATTCAACAGTTTGAAGTTTGAAGCATATTTACATTGCTAAATAGACACGAGTCACTGCTGCTGTAAGTACATACCGTAGCACTATAACTTGCTCACCTCATACATGAATTATAATGAGGGGTTTGTTTAAGTTATTCCTCTTTAAGGAGATGGCTTTTATATTAAAATCCCTGTCACTGGATTCATTACAATCACCAACATTAAAGAAAGTGACCCCGAATTCCTGAATAACTGTGATCAACAAAAATAACTTAATTAATCGGACACGGTTTAAGACATTAAGGATGCGGACCAGGATAATTTATTTTTCGACACCTCGTCAATGAGGCGACACATACTGTGATGGGGAGAGATGATTTTTTGATATCCACTCGAAGTGGGCGTGATGTTTATAAAGCTTGAGATACGCGGGGAGAAAGTTCCACCTATGGAAGGTGGCGGCGGATAAACAAGTGTTGTTAGGCTTGTTTGCGCCGGAGATTCCGGTTGATGACGGGCTGCACATGACGCCTTTAGCGCCCTGACGCAAAACGATGATCAATAATTGATATTTTTAAGCAAGTGCTTATAATGGTTGCTATGCTCGGACTTAGGTCTGTGAAATCGTTGGGTCAGGGGTCACATCGTTTTGCATCAGATGGAACAACACTTGTAAAGATGGATATTTGGAGCCTACAGTAGAGCTGCCACTGTGTGTATGTGTGTTCACGCTTGTTTTTTTTTTGCCTTCTTTATTCTAGAGTTCCTACTATTGCAGAAACGAAAAATTAAAAAAAATAAATAAATAAATCGGTGGCCATTGAAGAGCCTGGATGGTCAATTCACCGGTACAGATGCGCTCCCCCAGCGCGAGTCGTTGGCCGCAGATTGCGGCAGGAAGACGCACTGCGGGGAGGGAGGGGGGGGTGCCATTGTACGACCTGGCCCCGGGGCACCCCGTGGATTTCAGATCCCGAGTTGCGATGGTCGACCATTAGCTCCTTTTCAGATTGGAACAATAAGTCTCAGGCCTTTGATTCCGCCCCACACCCACCTCCTCTCCCTCCCCCTTGTACTCAAACACCAAACACAAGTTTCACTGTGGTCTGCAGGTCCGGGGGTTTAGTGTGGGCCAATACCTTGGCATCCAGTCTGAAATGCCCTAAAGGTGCAAAAACAGGTCTAAGGACCATGGTGTTGTCTGCAGGTGCAGTAATCAAGTTGTGGGGGGATAGCTTTTGCACTGGTGGTGTCCAGTTTGAAATGAAGGAGCATGAAATTCATGATTTCTGTGGCTTTTGTAGATAAAACTTCTCCATTACTTTTCCTTCTGGCGACTTATCCTGGATCGTTGCTTGGCTGGTGAGAAGTGGGATTAAACAACATTGTCACTTTTGCACATTGTGCTGTTTAAATTACTCATCAGAGGAGGTTTAAACCATTTATGAATGTAAGAAGTGGAATGAGAAAAAGAAAATATGACAACGAAGATGTCTAGCAGAAACATTTAATTTATGTTACACCTCAAATTTAGTTCATGTTCTCCCTTTGGGGTTCCTTGTCCCAAACTGAGATCTCCCGTTAGACAGAATTTCTTCTTCTGAACCTTAAAAATCATCTCACTGTGCTCCATAACCAGCAGGGCAGCACTCTCTGGTACAAAGCCATACAGGTCCAGAATCATGGAACCTTGGGGAGACCACAAGAGCCTCGTCAATAGCTTAAAAGACATCAAACCCCAGCTATACAAGCATTGTCCTGGGCCATGGACTTGGGAGTATAATTGTCATGCAAAAGACAGACAGCAAGAGAGATGGTAGACTTTAGGCAGGGCTTCAGAGAGAAAGGGACAGCAGAGCACAGTTCTTTGGGGGGGGGGGCAGTGTTGAATAGCTTGGTACAGTGAGGAGGAGATGTGTGAGAGGAGTATCTAGGGATTTAGTTGACCCCCCCTCCCCCCTTTTCTCAGATCTTGCCTTTAGTTCTTTTTAAGTGGCCTCTTCAAGACACCTCAGAGGTTTGCTCGCTACTTGCAGGGCAAGTCCAGCCAAACAGAGAAAGGGAGAAAGTCTGAGACAAAAGAAAGGCCATGGAAGCAGAGTTGATGCACTGCACACTGCAACGAGTTGCACCAGTGAAGGGAAATCTACCTCTAACTTACACAATTTGACCGAAACAAACCCTGAAGTATCATGCTTTAGTCATACATCCTAGCCATTGCTTAGTAGCAATTAATTCTTCTTCTTTGAATTTACACCCACTCTTCTTTCAACCACCCTTGTGGGCTGTGTGCATTTAAGGGAGGTGTTATACTCAGAGTATATGTGATATATGGGTGTGTTGCTGAGAGGTGATGCTATCTATTGCCTGCATAGACTCATGTGACTGTTTGATCTGAGGTCCAAATTCCGAGCATCTAGAAAAAAATTTTGTGTTCACACCCCCCCACACACACACACACATACACAATTTCTGTCTCACTCAACTCTAAAATTTTGTAAATTTATCTTTTTCCTTTTAGTAATGCCTCTTATTTTCTGACATTTTATACCACTACCTTTCATTTAACGTATGGGTTTACTCTTATCTATGCATAAACAGCTTTAAAAAGGACACATTGGTTTTACTGCACTTGTAACTCAACATGAAACTGTGGCAGTTTTACTTAGGTGTTCATATGATTGCACTTCCAAGAGTTTATGTTTGTTTAAAATCCAATAAAACTGGTGTTTTCATCATCTGATTGTAAGAACTCTAGATTTAATGGTTCGAAAGCCTAGCCCACCTTCCCTGAGAATGCAACTAAAAGATCAAATCACTAATCTCAGTCACTAGTACCTGATTGATAGAATAATGCAACTGGAATCTATAGTGTATTCAGGAAATTTTAAGCTGTTTCAGTTTTTTTACATTTTGTTATGTTGCAGCCTTGTGCTAAAATTAACTAAATTCCCTCATCAATCTACACTCAATATGCCATACTGACAAAGTGCAGATAAAGACAGATAAAGGAAGGACTGAAATATCACATTGACAGATGTTTTCAGACCCTTTTGCTATGAGACTTGAAATTAGGCTCAGGTGCATCTATTTATCTAGATCATCTATGAGAAGTTTCTACGTCTTGATTAGAGTCCACCTGCGTTCATTTCAATTGACTGCACACGATCCAGAAAGAATCATACACACACAGTATATAAGCTGACACACAGCTGGCAAGCAAATTAGAGCAAAAATCAAGCCATGAGGTCAAAGTAACTGCCTGCAGTGCTCAGAGCCAGGATGGTTTGAGGCACAGATCTGGCAAAGGCTATGAAAAAAAAAATAAAGAACAACCAGTAGCTGGCTTCCTGGTCAAACTGAGCAGTCAGGGGAGAGGAGCCTTGGTAAGAGAGATCACTTCAGAGATTCTGATTGGAGAAGCCTCACAGTAGAGTGGCCGGATAGAGGCCTGTCCTCAGTGAAAGACACATGGAAGCAGTCTGGAGTTCACAAAGAATGACCTAAAGGAGGCACGGACTCTGAGAAACTAGATTCTCTAGTCTGATGACACCAAGATCAAACTGTTTGGCCTGAATTTTAAGCGTCATGTCTGGAGGAAACAAGCCACCACTAATCACGTGCCCAATACCTTCCCAGCACTCAACCATGGTGGTGGCAGCATCAAGCTTTGGGGGTGTTTCTCAGCAGCAGGGACAGGGAGATTTGTCAGGTTTGAGGGAAAGCTGAATTCAGCAAATTACAGAGTTATTCTTAAAGAAAACCTGGTATGGAGTGCCCGGGACCTCAGACCAGGCCAAATCTCCACCTTCCATTGGGACAATGACCCTAATCACAAAGCCAAGACAACACAGGAGACAACTCTGTGAATGTCCTTGAATGTCCCAGCCAGAACTCTGACTTGAACTCAATCAAATTATCTCTGGAAAGACCTGAAGATGGCTGTCCACAGCTGTTCCCCATACAACCTGACACAGCTTGAGAGGATCTGCAGAGACGAATAGCAGAAAATCCCCAAATCCAGGTGTGCGAGGATTGTCACACAATACTCAAGAGGAGCGGAGGCTGTAATTGCTGCCATAGGTGGTTCAATGAGGTACTTAGTACTTAACTTGTGTCAATGTGATTTTTCATTTTTATTAAAATTTTTTTGCTCCGGGGTATTGAGCGTAGATTGATTAGGGAGAAGGTATATTTTAAACAATTTTAGCATAACACTCCAGCATAACAATATGTGAGAGAAGTGAAGGGGTCTGAAAACTTTCTGGATGCACTGTAAATACTGCCCCTCTCCCACAAACAAGTCTGATGGCTTTTTGATTTTCTTCTTAACGGCCCTGCCTTTGAAACCCACCTTCACAAAACCTCCACCCACTCAGGTTTTCCTCCGAGGGCCAATGGCTGCCTTCCTTCCACTGTGCATCGCTTACAAAGGGCCTTAATGGCCCTTGGTATGTGGCTCAATGGGGCAAGGAGACTGACTCATCCCCTCCCCAACACACACACACAGAATAACCACATATACAGAATCTATATAGAGGTGAAAGGAAGCTTTTTCCTCTGCCCTAACCTCAACACACACACTCTCTGGTTGTAGTCATTTTGTCTCTTGAAGGAAAAAAAAACTTACAGAATAACCACTAAACACAGAAGCCAGTGCTTGAGGAGCACTAAATGTGTCACAGTACGTAGTGAAAGGTGTGATGCCGAGATTAACACGAGAAGAAAGTCCTGCAGCACTGCAGTTTGGCTTGCTGACTCTGCAAGACTACATACAATTCAAGGCATCTTAAGCTCTATCATCAAAAAATTCTGCTGTGCCTTAAGCATTTACTCTTTGGTGTTAGTGTGTAACCATAGGTTGAAGTCGTGTGAATATTTGAAATCTTTCAGGATGTAAACTTTGACAATAACTTCAGTTTCCCCTTTTTGTAGCTTCAAAGTTGAAACAGTCTGACAGGATCACAAATATCTCGTATAACTTATTTTTAGCTCTTCATTTAATCTTTATGATGCTTACACTAAGTGAAATATATTTAAAGCCATGACACCAGTTTTAAAAAAAGCTATGCTATTTCATCAAATGGAAATACCCCACGAGTTGTGCATCATATCATATAAATCTTCCCAAAATTCAGCCTGTCGGTTTGAACAACATTTTGTTATAATAAAACTTGGCTTCACTGCCTGGCTGTACTGGCATTCCTTGAAGATGATAGCATATATAAACATAATTTTTATGTACGAGAAGATTTTGCCACAAAACCACTAATAAGAGCACAGTTGCCATGGTGCTTTTCTGCTAACCTCGATTGTGGTGACACATACAACCAATTCCTTTTTCTTTGTTTCACTGTTGTCTGATTATTCCAACATGATTTTAATCAGAATGTACAAAACAGCCCTCTTAAGTCATTATGGCGACCCCTAAACTGCAGTGTCCCTGGTTCAAACCTGGCCATGAACCTTGACTGCATCTCTCTCCCTTATTGACTTATTCTTCATAATTTCTCAGTTTTAACCATCTAATAAAAGCATTAAATGTTCAAAGAAAATCTTTTGAATCTATTGGATGCATACCATGAAAACCATGGCAAAACAAGGCAAAACAAAGTTATTTTCACATGTGGTAAAAAGTTTTAATTTCTTGGTCTGCATGTACAAATATCTATAAAAGGTGAACACTTTCACTCTTTGTATGTACATTTTGCAGCACGAGGTTAACTTGGAACTGACAAGAGGACAGAAAGGAAAGAGGGACAATACAAGATATTGATATTTACCACCAACACATCCATCAGTATAGTTTGTCTCCAAAATTTCATTCAAGTGCTAAGAAATCACTTTTACATTCCTCCTCCATCAACAGGATGCATACATACAGGAGGCAGAATAACTCACTCAAACCATGCAAACAGACATCATCAAGTACTTCATTTTTATGTATATTTATATTCAATAATCGTAAAATCTTTATGTGCAGCTTATATGACAAGACATTATATTCACAACACCACTGCTAACATTTTCAGTGCTAAACCTTGTGTTGTGTCAGCGATTTTTTTTTTTTTTTTTAATTACAGAGATATCATAGGTGTCTGATTTTAGATATTCAAGGGTATCTGTTAGGAATGTGGTTTAGCCAATAGCTATGAATGACAAAATCCGAGGGAGGGCACCTGTTTTTCGACATACATATGTTTGTCATTTCATTTCCACATTCTTTGGAAAATAGCTGCAAAATGAAGGTAAATAACAAAGGAATGTGATGAAAAAATCTTAACTTAGACTTTTGACATTAAAACAGGACAAAACTGGCTATAGGGACAAACCTAGAGGACCCTGAAAACCATAGGTAATAACTCAGGAATGCTCCAAAACAGTGAAAGAAATAAATTAAAAAGGAACCCAACATACATCTTTAATAGTAAAAGCCAAACTGGGGCAGATATAGTAAAGGGCCTACAAGAAAATAATCAATTTTATAACCCCATCCTCTGCTAGGATCACGTGGTGTCTTACAGAGAAATGGCTTGTAAGTTTGTGTGTGTGTGTGTGTGTGTGTGTGTGTGTGTCTGTGTGTTCCGCATTCACTTGTGATTCCCCTGATAATGTATATTTGAGTCATCAAACAGAGGGTTCTTCACTTCCATCTCTCCAGTCTGTCAAACAGGGGAAAAAATGGATTGTCAGTCATAAAACAAATATCAGAAAAGATCTGTTATGTGTGCGTGTGTGTACCAACCGGTGCAAGTCCGGGGCACTCATATACTGTGAAGTCTCCTCCCACTTCTTCCTCATCTGATGTGACTTCAGTGTCAGGGACTTTCTGTTCAGATTTGTGACTAAAAAACAAAGAGCAGAGGCAGAGGAAGAAGAGACATAAATACACTCAAATCAAGGCAGAAAGATCGCAAGGTCAGATGATGTGGTTGAAAATTTTAAGCCTGCATCAAGGCACAAGAGGCAGGAAAAGGGGAAAGGGAGGGGATAGCAGAGAGCGTGAAAAAAGAAGAAGAAAAAAAACGTACTTTCCCATTGAAAGCATCTGCTGTTTCTGGTGTTGATAGTGATACATTTGAGCACTTTGGGCCAGGGTCTTATCTCCCATCTGTGGGGTAAAACAGAAAAGGAGGTGTGAATGACTCACAGGAAAACAGAAGTCTTGATGCAGATTGCAAATTTGTACATCATGTGGTTATTGCAGAAGAAGTTTAAAAAAAAAAAAGAAGCAAGCTCTAACAATAGTAATTCGAGGAAAGAGGAGCTGAGTTCTTACAGAGGCCGTGGCAGCAGACGCATCCGTGCCTTTGAAGGCTGGGTAGTCAACCTTCTGAGCCAGACGAGATTCTTTCTGAAACCTGTGGGAGGAATCATAAATATGAGTCTCCTGCAGTACTGAGGGCTGTTTCCTGCTACTGGCTTTAAAACATCCTTAAACTTAAATTCGTAGATGATACAGGAACAGCAAATGGACGCAGGCTTTTGTTTTAAGCATCAAACCAATGTCATAAGTATATAGATTAGTAAAATTGCCTATGTAAACAACCAACATTAAATTAAACCGACTGAGTGTGTCAGTTTCTAAAAAAAAATAGATAAATAAAAATGAATTCTTCATTTCTCTGTTCAGGCTTACTTGATGTAACAGACAGTTGCCAGGATCACTGCCACAGAGCCCAACGCCACACACAGGGAGATCAAAACTGCATGTTGATACACAAGAAAGAGGAAAAGAAAAGGGAACAGAGACTGTGAAGTCATAAATGGTTAACACTACTGAAAAATGTTTTTATGGCTGCTGAACATAAATAGGTTTCAGTTCCCTTGCTCATTATGGGTAGTCATTGTCATTGTGAGTAAAATGAATGCAAAATAAAACAATCAACACACTGGGGCGATAAGAATTAACTGTTCTGTTTGGAATTAGAAATCATAACACCCAAGCAGAAGAGATGCTGAACTGCCTCACAACAAATGTGGCTAACGAAATGACCCAAATCTTTTAACAACATATAATTGGATTATATCTGTATCCATCATCGGTTTATAACAATATCATGTACCATACTGAATTCCCTACCACTAGGTCTTCAATTTCTGGGTGTAGTAGGCCATCCAGTCTCTTACATTTGGCTGTGTCACTGGGTCGATGGGATAAAGTCTTACTTACTGACAATAATTTTGTCATTCTTGGGTGCTGGGACTGCTATAGGACCCCCTCGGCCCTGAGCACCAGTGGCCCTGGGCTGTGGGGTCTGTGTGTTAGACACAGCAGACCCTGTAGGGCCAGGGGCTGTAGTGAAAGCATGCTGGATTTCAGTTGGGGGATGAGTCTTGCTTTTCTGTTTGTGTTTGGAGACATCAGTCTTGCTTTTTTTAACATCTGACTGGGAGGTGACGGCAGCTGAGAGAGTGAAACACAAAGAACAACAGAGTCACAATCAAAGACAGGGGGGAAAAAAATATCTGATTGAGATAACTGTCAATTTATCCGAGCATATAGGGAAAATATTAACCTCCCTATCACTGCAATTGCAGAGAAAAACAGTTTCTATACAAGAAAAAAGGTCTAAAGGCTTTAAGTAAAACGCACACTTCTTCTATTGGCAGAAATTGAATAAAATATTCATAGCTATGTCTTCATTAATGTATAATTACCGGAGAGACTAAGAATCTCAAGATTGTTCTCAGGGTTCTTACCAGGATTTTTGGATTGATTTTTTGAAGGTCTGATCTCTGTTACCTTCTGTTTCTCGATGAAAGACTGAAGGTAATCGATCTCTTCGTCCAGTTCAGGGTAGAATTGTACTTTAAAAGACAAACAAGATTCAAAGTTTCATTGATTACTTTTAACAGTCTTTAAGTATAAGCTACAGATAAAGAAACTTGGTACAGGAAATCCGGTATGCATAAAATTTTGTAGCACTTACAGTGATACTAGAGCCCTCTTCTAATAAACAAAGCACCTTCATTTATACACATAACATACAAATGACTGACAGCACCTTCATTTACATCAAAAACAGTTACCAGGGCAAAGCACCTACACCTGAGTTTGCCATATTAACAAATATTTACCCATCATCTAAAATTAATCTGAATATTCAAAGAGAGTATTGTTATTCCTTTTTATAGGTAAAAATAATCACTTTTCTTGATTGTATTCAATTTGTTAATTTGCCAAGTATTGTTTCAATTAATAATTTGGTCTTAGAAATATCAGAGAGAGGTAAAAAATGTCCATTATTATTAATTTTATGATCACACTTGGCAAAGAAAAGCAGAAAATCCTCTGGAGCCAGGTAGTTTGGTATTCTTGCTTGAAAACAAATGACCTAAATGATTAAAAAATAAAATAGTAGCAGTGTCATTTGCTTTCAGTCCCAAATCTAAAAAAAAAAATCTAATTTTAAAGCTTGTCCGGTTTCATTATTCTAGGTAATGAGTGACAGTGGTTGCGCGTAAGGAAATGAGAGAAAGGGTGTGGGTGGTTTTGGTATGTATGAACGCCTGTTCCCAAACTTTGTCTTTTTCACCGCCCTGCCCTGAAGTGATGGACAGGGAGTGTGCCCATGTGTCTTGTTTGTTTGTGGGCTGGTAAAAAAAAAGAGGAGACAACACTAAACTGTTTTTAACAGCCCTTAAGACCAGACAGTGAATCACATTCCTGCAATGCTACTGTGGTCTCCAGGGAGACCCGGGCCGATAGTGTGTGTGTGAGTGTGAGTGTGTGTGTGTGTGTGTGTGTGTGTGTGTGTGTGTGTGTGTGTGTGTGTGTGTGTGTGTGTGTGTGTGGCCGGGGGAGGAAGCACTGCAGGGGGCAGGAGCAATCAGCCAAGCCTTTGCCTCACTGGGCCTGAGCTGCTGCGTTCACAATAGATCCCATAGTTTGTTGCTAATGGAGGTGATCAAAGAGTTGTTTCCCTCCATAAAGTTACCCTCTATAAAGTTATAGATCAAATATCAAATTATAGGTGTTTCGACTCAAAGCTGGTGAGTCAGCAAGTCATGAGAAAAAGCTGTGAGGAGACAAACTGCGAAAAGCTAAAAGGTGCTTGACATGAAAAGCTGTTTTATAAGATCGTTCCTGAGAGCATCATATCATCTTTTCAGCATTCTGTGCCAAAATATGTACAGTTGTTTTGCATGACATTGATATGAAATCAAACATGAAAAAGAAATGACAGATGCCAGTAAATCTATCTAAAAAATGTTCTGTTTCACTTTTTCAAATCAATTTTTTGTAATAACAGTCTCACTTTCAGTCCAGAAGGCTGGCCATCTGGCCGAGCTAATCTGTATGATATGACATGCCGGGACTTTCACTGCGTGCTTTGTTATTTTCTCACCCCCCTCCACTAATGGCTATTTAGTGCACTCCATGGCAGGTGTCTGTGGAGGCAGGATGCACCATCTGTACGTTGCAGGTGGCTGAAAGCTCCAACTGAGCCCGAGTGCTCCCCAGGATCATGTGGTATTAGAGGTTTACATTTTAGAGGAGACTCAAAAACAGATCAGAGATGTATTGATGGTATCTTTGAAAGAGCGGATTAATTTAAAATATGCATCAAAATAGATGATAATGGATGAGCTGAGAATTAATTTTTTTCTTCTTTAGGGGAAGCCCAACTTTGGCAAAGTTGATAATTCACCTAAAAAAGTGTCAATTGAGTGTACGTGTGTAGTTTGTCACACACTGACTAAGCAAGCACACCTCTCCTTGTGTAAGAGAGTTTTGTCACTGGCTTGATAATGACCCATAACCTCTTCAGAGGCACCCAGGGGGCAGTTGGGTACAACAAACAAACACTAAACAGCTCAACAGGAATTGTGGGTAACACACATCTGTGCTACTCTCTTTTCACACATTCACATTTCTTCCTCCCCCCAAACCACATGCAAGTACACATGTGCCCACACACACACACCCACACACACCCACACACACACACACACACACCCACACACACAAACAAACAAACAAATCTCACGAGCAAGATGGTTTCACTTCTTGTCATTTTTATTTACTTTTTTGGTGTGCATTTGTATAGCAATGGCAAAATGCAGTATATCCTAACCACAACTAGAACCACAACAAAAAGTAAACCTCACCTATGAAGAATCTAAATGCTTTTAGATGAGACTTTGTCTATTTTTATTTTAATCAGGTTTTGAGAAGCCGGGCAGTGATTCCTTACCCAAAGAAAACTAAGAAAAGGAGATCGAGGAGAACATCTTGCATATCAGTCTATTGTCATATCACTTTGGAGTAGATCAGAAAATTGGCGCTATAACTATGACTATATGAATTACTGTGTTATCTGTTGATTATCATTTTGATAATTCTTTTTTTTTTTTTTACTGTCAAATGTCCACCACACATTACTAGAGCAAAAAGTAATTACTAGACAAATGATAGATCGATCACTATAATCATAGCCAAAGATAATACAGGGACTACAAAATAAATCAGCTTTTGAGAAACTTCAAGCTTTACTCAATAAACTATTTAAATGATCAGTCAGTTAGAAATCTATTGTATGACTGATAATCTGTCAATCAACCAATCATGCTAAAACAGTCTTATTCATTGATTATTGATTTATACTCACTGTGTCCTGCTGCCCTCTAGTGGGTAATTTAAAAAACGGCTTATGTAGAAGGCAGGGAGACAAAAGCGAATCTACAGGTCAGCCTGACTGATCCCAATTTTTCTAAAACTGGCTCTTTTGTTTGGCTTGACAGATAACAAACTGCTCAAAGGGGCCTGCTAGATTTACATCTTTCTTACTCAAGTGCTCTTTCCAGTATTTGGAGGAAAGATCTTAGGGATGTTTCAGTTAAAAGGAGCCAGAAAGGTCACAGTTTAAAGAGAGACTCATATTAACTTTATTAGTTTGTCTGTTTTCAATAAGGGGGTTGCGCACAGTTAAAATGTAAATTTGCCCATGAAATCTAAAGGTGGTAAGGTAGTGTACCTTATAATTTCAGCAGTGAGTCATTCTCCCACCTGCTATAAACAGTTAGTCACCACCTAATGCACAGCTGTGAGTCAATACTGGAAAACTGACCAGCAGTGTTATAGCCTTCAATAAACCGTCCCACCTGCCTTTGTCATTATTTTAGGAATGAATGCACCTGTTCAGTGGAACAAGAAACTGTAGATGTCTTAGTCTTTTTCTGTCAGACATTTGGTCAGTTTCTAGTGTCAAGTGCTTTTAAACAAATCATATCTGAATTCCTAGAATATGACCAAAAGCAGCTGACAATGATTAAAATATACAAATAAAAATCTGAATATTCCCAATACCAATAAAACTTAATATTTTAGAGGAAATATAATTATACCCAAACATAGCTATGGTATAATTTGATTATTTAAAGGATAGTAAACATATAAATTAAATTTTAGATTAATCAAACATCTATTATTAAACATTAAACACATTGTTAACAGTTATAATGTGTGACTGTTTACATGTTTAAAATTGTAAACAGTCAACGATGAATATAACACTGAAGCTTTAAAAATTGATATGATGGAAATTGTGTTAATGGTGGGATTAACATCAACATACAATAAATCTGTATATGAATAAGTGTAACAATATGGCACAGTTATCAGACGGTGATGCTGTTCATTTCAACCACTTAAATACAGTGTGGCTGCTCAGAAATTCATTCTACTACTGTAAAAGGGTGTAAAAAAAAAAAAAAAGGTTTATTTCATTGTTAGTGAGCTCAAGATGTTGTTTGGCTCTCCATCATTTTAGTGATCCAATTTCATGCTACCAAAGTAAACTGCTGCAGGATATTTGTTCATGTTATATGTCCCTGTCACAAAACAAGCTGTCAGAATGTCTTGGTCTTTTTGTTGTTGTCACTCTGTTGACTTCTCTGTTGAGCAGTGCACTATATAGTTATACATGTGGATGTAAGAGAGGGCAAGAGCTACAGGAGGCCAGAGAGAGAGACAGTCCAGATAAAATCCCGGGCTACATGGAGACAGTGCTGCCTTTAGCACTTACACAATTTAACTGAATAAACAGTAAAAAGAATAAATACTATCCACACCATGTTTGTACTTCTTCTGAAAATAAGGTCAAGGCTCTAAGGCATATTGTATGTTTACCAAGTGCAGTGCACGCCTCCATGTCAAATACAAATCGGGTTCTACTTACAATACAAAGTATTGTGTGCCTCACTTGTTCACCTGCTCTGCACGCTCATCTTCTCCGGCCTGAGTATGTGAAATATTTGACGGATAACCTCGAATCCGTGCAACTTACAGGCAACCAAATTAATAGAGAAGATCAACAAGTGCGGGGCCAAAAAAGTATAATAACTGTGCGTGTGATTTAGATGAGAGGAAATCAGAAAAAAAAACGAGTATATGTTTATATCACCGATATATATGACAGCAGTGACTTAAGTCAGAGGTTAATGCCACCCATCGCATGGGTAAGAACCATTACACAACAGGGAAGAGAGAGATGAACACTGGCTCTGCCACTGATAATGATTTAATAGAGCAATACTGTTGTCCCACAATTTCTTTGATGATCGATTTAATTAAAAAGTAAAGTAAAAATCCAGTATTTCTGCCCTAATGTGAATAAATGCAGCTGTGTAGATGTGTAATCTGTGTAATCTTAACTTACTTGACCACTACCCTGCTACTCATCAGAGGGCTCCTTTGTCATCCACAAAGGACCGTCACCAAACATATAATTTAGTGGTAATTAAAGACCACAGTATATTTATTAATAATACTGTGATGCCACAGTGACAATCATTTTAATAATATGTAAGTGTATTCTACAAGACCATAAAAACTGGCTAAGGGACAAAAAAGAAGCTAATGAATTATTAGATAATAGAGCTACTAAGCAGCCATCAGAGGAAAGGTAGAAGCTGAGACGTGGCCTGGTAATAGGGGGTAAAGTAGCCTTATGGGAGCAGCTATTGTTGGCTCACACACTACTTTCAGGAATTTGAATTTGATGTCACTGGGTGCACCCACAAAAGGCAAAGCTTGAGGAGAGTAAGAAGGTAGAATACTGGCTGGTGTGAGAAGAGGGTGACTACAATATCATTCATCCACCTGAAAGCTCGTCATTCTCCTTTATTCTAAGGACAGAGGTTCATCCTGCCACTGTATCAATAAAGTACATCAAGTGTAGGAAATGTGGGCTGCAAAGCTGAGTTTAGGTTTTTTTTTTACTGCGGAGAATACCTTGGCATCTAGAGTTGGTATTTATCTCAGACCTGTAACTTTGAAAACTTGATTTATGATATTATTGTAATTATTCAATAGATCAAAAGCTGAGCAGTCAACCGTGTTGCAGAGCCAGTGAGTCAGCCTGATGATGCTGAGATATGGTTTTGTAAGGCTGAAAGTTAAAATTGAATTAGAGAAACATATGAGGTATTTTCTAAAGGAAACTGGGCTTACTGACAAAACAAAGGTTTAGTTGTGAGCTTAAGTGTTTTTTTTTTTGTGAATGAGAAAAGGGAACAGAGACAGAGAGAGAGAGAGGGAGAGAGAGAGAGAAAGAACTGAATTTCCGTTTTAAAAACGAGTAAAAGTGTTTGCCAATATATTTTCTTTGTAAGGAAACCAGGTTGACCTCAGAGGTGTAATTTGCAGTTTAAAATGATACCAACCAACCAGGGCAGCAGATGAACTGCAGTTCTTCTATTTTGTTTTGATGTGTGCTCTGCCCCGGGCAAACCAAACAAACCGAATATGGTTTATTTATGGGAGTGAAATTGAAGCAATTTCATCATTTACTTTCAACATTGTGTATATACGCATGTGTGCTTGTCAGTGTTAAAAGAGACAGAGTAAATCTCTGATGCGGATCACTGTGTTCTGTGGCCTCTCGGGGGTTTATGTAACCACTTTAGGGAGCTTAGCCAACAGTCTGCTACATTCACAACACCAAGCGCACACACCCATGCAACAGCATCAAATATATAAAAGTTACAGTATCATATGTAAAAATGCACAGAGACACAGGGATACAGATACAAAAAGGCCAAACACTAATGACTGATCAGGCCTTATCATCTTATGAGTCTACTTCTCTTTCTGGTGCTGGCACCAATATTTTGAGCCAGGTCTGTACTGTGTCCTCTCCTACAGCAGACCAATCTAAATTATTAATCCTGCAGAGAGCGCACACACATGCCCAACGCACAAACATTCGTGCTGAGGCAACACACACAAGATGTTTCAATTTCTTTCTCTAAATTGCTTGAGAGCCCTCTTGAAACATGGTGTGTTTTGCCAGCGGTGCAACACCATATCATGGAAATCAGAAAAATGAGATTTATTTTTGCATCTTGGCTCTCTCATTGAATGGCATTAGATTCAGTGATGGAGATGAAGGGCAAGAGAGAGAGGGAGAGAGAGATACATGTCATCTAAGTGATTAAAGTGTGGGGGCGCTGTGTGTGTGTGTGTGTGTGTGTGTGTGTGTGTGTGTGTGTGTGTGTGTGTGTGTGTGTTTGTGTTTGTGTGTGTGTTTGTGTTTGTGTGTGTGTGCGCGCGTGCATGTGTGCATGTTGCAGACACAGCAGGGGCAGGGGTGGATTAAATGATGCAATGGGAGAGAAAGAGCCAGAGCAAGGACCACAACAAGGACAAAGAGAGTAGAGAAGTGGACAAAAAGAGAAAGATACAGTAGATGCTGAAAGGGAGAGGGAATAAAGACATCAAGCTAAGACTGACAGAGGAGGAGAAGGAAAGCACAGAATCGAAAGGCCATCGAGAGAAAGAGGTGGACAGCAAGAGAATATACAGAGATCAACTAAGAGAAAAGAGACTGTGGCAAAGAATGAATGAGGAGTGAAGATGTAAGGATAGGGAACAGAGAGAGTGACATTTACATGCACTCTAATATTTCCATAATAATCAGAGAGAAGCGATTGTTACAGCTGTCAGTTAAACCGTATGCGGGTTACTTAACTGGAGCTGAGTGTGCTATCAGAATAAGCAAAACTGCTTATTCATTGGTCTTTAATTTGCTCGTGACTAGCTTAGCTCTTTTCTTTGTTTTCATTTAGCAAACACAATTCATGACGTTTACCAATATGTGTTTGTAATAAATATTCTCCATAACAAATGTTTTGTCAGTATAAATGTCAAAAATAGTGAGAACTGGCCGTTAGAATTTTCAATTCTTTGCCTAGACTGAATAACAGCCCATCAACCAAAAATATTCAATTTACAGGGATAGAAGACAAGAAAAATGGGTCAGAATGTAAATATCTGAGAAGGTATGTCCAGAGAATATTTGACATTTTTGCTCAAAAACTACAATTCAGCAACTAATTGTTTCAGCTCTAATCATAATAGAACTAATGCTTGTATTAAGGTGTTTTTTACAGTAAACACACATTTTTGAAAAAAATTCCCAAACTTTCTCGTTCTCGACAAAGTCCGATGTGTTGTATTTCATAAATAGAGTACATGAGAATGTTATAAGTAACCTCGACCAAACCAGACCAGTGCTGCTCTCTGAAAAAATGCTGATGTAAAAGATAAACGAAAGAGAAAAAAAGAAATCTTGAAAACTTAATATGCTCAAACGAAACGCCGGGAGCTTGTGTGTCTTTTGAGCGCAGAGTCGTATGAGCATGTTTGCGTATGAGGTTGCGTTTTTCTCTTCTTACCAGGCTGACGGTGTCTCCCCCTCTCTACGCAGTGGCCTTCCTCGTTTTCCTGCAATGGAGAGAGGCAGGGGCCACAGTGGGAGGAGCCGGGCTTGCAGAGATGGCGTCCCTCTTTGGCACAGTCTATGTGGTGAGGGCATCTGAAGCCAGCTGGTTGGGAGAGAAGGGGGGACAACAGCAGGTTTATCAGCATCCCAACCACACTGCTGTGAGACAGCCGTGACAGTTAAATAAATAACTAGTCTTTCTGTGAAATTAAGTACCATAACATTTTTCAGAATAAGACATGCTTCCACTTTATAACTGACAGTCCTTTCATAAGTGGATGTGTTAGCTCTTCAGCTCCATTAAGAAATAAAATGTCTACGCTAAAGCAGATTATATCACAGCTTCACTAATTTTTTGGCTGGACCGCAACAACAGCGCCAGCCCTATATTCTGTGAATGTCTGTGACTAAGTGATAAAGTTAAACCACTGATAAGCTGAATGCCAAATGAATAAGTCCTGATGTGACACCTTTGGTCGTTGCCCTTTCAAAATGAATTGGTTCACCCAGTTTCTATTGTGTCATCTAATGAGTGTTTACAAGCAGGTACCAGTTCTCACATTCCCCTCAGCGACTTATCTTCACAAAAGCACCTAGTGAAAAATCGAATGACTTTTTTGGACGGTGTTGCCCCGCGAGCATGAGGATGGGCTTTCCCTCCACAGGTACATCTCTCTATCCGTCTTATTCAATTGTTCGCATGGCAGCTGAAAGATGAATGAGCTTCTGACTTTCTCTCAGTCTCCATTTCCTATTTGTACCATTGTCTGACAGCGGAAAAAGAAAAACATGTAAATGAGAACAGCTTCATTGAGAATTCAGCTTTATTAAATCACTTTATGTGTGAGCACAGCAAGTGGGAGGGAAGCAAACAGACGAAGAATGGCCCAGCCTTACACTAGGTTTTGACCTAGTCTTGTTGAAAATGTTTTTTTAGCTCTTGCTGTAACCTTATCAAGCTTTCAATATAGGCAAGATTTGTCAGATATAATGAAGGTTTGGATTGTAAGGGACAGAACGTTTTGAATACTTTTCTGCATTTCGCAATGTTGTGAGCCCAACCCATTTAGCAACATCAGACAGGTCAAACCAAAGTAAAGAGTTGATCCACAGAAGCTCTCTCCCAGACCTGCCCACAATCAGGTTAGATAATCCCCTTGACCTGATAACTTTCAGTTCAACGCAAAAGCCAAATACTATATCTATCTATCTATATGTCTGTATCTATATATCTATATATAGTTATATCTCTATATCTAGATCTATATATATAAAAACACACACACGGAGCTTGAGATACACCCAAAATGGAGAGGTGGGTCAGATAACCACAGCAGATTTCTTTGTTAGCAGAGGGCAGGTAGGGAACTGGGACGCTGATAATGCGCCCAAGGGTGCGGCAATGTGGGTCAGCTAAAGGTGAAGAGCACAGTTGGTGATGATAGACAGTGGGCAACGAAAGGGGGGAAGAGAGTGGATGGACCTTGTATCTTTGAGGGTCAACGTAGATCAAGTCTATAGATGACAGATCAGTGATATAAAAACAAAGAAATCAAATGATTTTAGCTTGGCAGGTCATGCAATTGCTGTTGCCATTTTTTGATATTTAGAGGTTTAATGTATTTAATGATCTAGAGAAACGGTCAAACACGATTACTGCATTTAGCAGACCAGGTTCAGTTATTACAAAATACAATTAAAAAATAAAAATTTTGAAAAACTTGTTTTTTTTTTCTGTTTTACAACAGACTCACTATTCCTCCTTTTTCAACGTAATCTTTCAATTGCTACATAAGAGGGGAGAATTAGACATGACAGGAGATCTCTGTGGGATAAATCTCAATGACCTCCATGGCAACAGGGGCTGTGATATCAGGAAAGCTGTGAGGTATCGAGGGAGCACGTGCAAGAAGGACGTGCTGCCGAGACAAGAGAAGGCCGAGGAGGAGCAGTAGACTGACACTTGATTTTTGTACCTGTAACACATACATATGCATACTTAACATCCATCCATCGATATTTTTTTTTTATCCTCACTTTTGTGATTTAAAATTTAAGCCAGACTATAAAAAATAGCTAAAATCTAAAAGTAGTTTATTGGTAAGACTCCCTAAAATAAAAAACAGACCATAGGCATTGCAAGATTTATCTTTGTAATGAGGTTGTGTGGTATCCACATCCATTAATTTTGAAATTCGCTCATAACTTTATGCCTATGTGGGAGTGAGACATATATGGATTTGATGTACAGAGTTGAAGTACATTGCTCCTTTCCACATTCATTGCTGATTTTGTCAACCTTCTGATTTGACAAATTGACTAAATCCGCTCTCTTTCCCTCTCCTACACTCAAATTTTGTTTTTGGTCAGTTTATGATATATCTGCTGAAGGCTTTAAGGTAAATTGTATGAATTGTTTAAGGTCATATATTTCTTTGCATAAAAGCCCCATTTTCAGTCAGTTAATGATGCACTGGAAAAGTGATGTATCAAAATTTAAAACAGATTTGTTGATTTATGTTTTATATTACACAATACCTGCTACAACAAAAGATAAAAATACTTGTTCTAAACTTTTGTAAAACATTCCCTGCCAGAAATAAAGCAACCTTTGACTAAAAAAAACACTAAATAACTAAAAGTAAAAAAAAAAAAAATTAAAAACAATCAACAATGAAAATGATGACAAAAACTAGCAAAGGTCTCTAACTCTAAAAGTGTGCAAAGGCCACAGATAGCAAGACAAATACTTGGACATCCTGCAAACACACAAACATTTTTACACTTATCTACACATCATAATTGAATTACAGGAGACGGAGAAATCGTCCACATCTCTTGAAGTCATTGACTGGTTTCATGCCTCAGGTAATGAGCAGACGAGTGACACGTGTAACAGAAGCTGCTTTGTTTTTCTTTCTGTTAGAGTCAACGATACAGAAAAGAGGCTGGGGAGATTCCTAATTTCTGATTCCTAATTTCTGATTCCTAATTTCTGTGAACCATCTGTGGCTGTAAGTGAATGGTTTATTTACCGTTGCATCTATGGGCAGAAAAGCAAATATTTTACTTTGTGCCACAAAACTAACGGGCAGGCAGACAACTCCTGAGCATGTTTGATTGTTGCTTCTTTTTTAATGTCACACTCCATCTCTCCCTGCTCTCACGGTCTACCAACAAATCTGTCACCTCTAAGTTTAATTGCTGCATCACCTGCTCGGCCCCGTTGCCAAGTTATTTAACATCCGTGTGGGTGTATCGTGCCCATGTGCCGATCACCCCTCATTGCTGGTTCATTCAAGACTGTTTCTCTCTCATAATTATTTTCTCCTGGGTTCCTCCCTCAGTTGCTGTGGCTTCTATTTTTACCTACCACATGCTTTCCTTTTGATTTTCCTCCAGATAATACACCTGTCTGATCTTACCTCACATTCTTATTGATTTCCTTTCAACCCCTTGACCTTAGAGAGAGAGGGGAAAAAAAGCATCACCAGGAAAAGCTTGTTCTGCCCTTGCGGTATTTCAAATGAGTGTGTCCAGTTTGTGTCACTTCACTTGAATTAATTCTCAGGCACATGTCTGTATGCAAAACTTCATGCAAAAAACCCAAAAACAAAAACTAATTCACTCATAATCAACATATGACTGAATCAGTGTTTTTTTTTTTTTCTGTTTTACAACAGACTCACTATTCCTCCTTTTTCAACGTAATCTTTCAATTGCTACATAAGAGGGGAGAATTAGACATGACAGGAGATCTCTGTGGGATAAATCTCAATGACCTCCATGGCAACAGGGGCTGTGATATCAGGAAAGCTGTGAGGTATCGAGGGAGCACGTGCAAGAAGGACGTGCTGCCGAGACAAGAGAAGGCCGAGGAGGAGCAGTAGACTGACACTTGATTTTTGTACCTGTAACACATACATATGCATACTTAACATCCATCCATCGATATTTTTTTTTTATCCTCACTTTTGTGATTTAAAATTTAAGCCAGACTATAAAAAATAGCTAAAATCTAAAAGTAGTTTATTGGTAAGACTCCCTAAAATAAAAAACAGACCATAGGCATTGCAAGATTTATCTTTGTAATGAGGTTGTGTGGTATCCACATCCATTAATTTTGAAATTCGCTCATAACTTTATGCCTATGTGGGAGTGAGACATATATGGATTTGATGTACAGAGTTGAAGTACATTGCTCCTTTCCACATTCATTGCTGATTTTGTCAACCTTCTGATTTGACAAATTGACTAAATCCGCTCTCTTTCCCTCTCCTACACTCAAATTTTGTTTTTGGTCAGTTTATGATATATCTGCTGAAGGCTTTAAGGTAAATTGTATGAATTGTTTAAGGTCATATATTTCTTTGCATAAAAGCCCCATTTTCAGTCAGTTAATGATGCACTGGAAAAGTGATGTATCAAAATTTAAAACAGATTTGTTGATTTATGTTTTATATTACACAATACCTGCTACAACAAAAGATAAAAATACTTGTTCTAAACTTTTGTAAAACATTCCCTGCCAGAAATACTGCAACCTTTGACTAAAAAAAACACTAAATAACTAAAAGTAAAAAAAAAAAAAATTAAAAACAATCAACAATGAAAATGATGACAAAAACTAGCAAAGGTCTCTAACTCTAAAAGTGTGCAAAGGCCACAGATAGCAAGACAAATACTTGGACATCCTGCAAACACACAAACATTTTTACACTTATCTACACATCATAATTGAATTACAGGGAGACGGAGAAATACGTCCACATCTCTTGAAGTCATTGACTGGTTTCATGCCTCAGGTAGTGAGCAGACGAGTGACACGTGTAACAGAAGCTGCTTTGTTTTTCTTTCTGTTAGAGTCAACGATACAGAAAAGAGGCTGGGGAGATTCCTAATTTCTGATTCCTAATTTCTGTGAACCATCTGTGGCTGTAAGTGAATGGTTTATTTACCGTTGCATCTATGGGCAGAAAAGCAAATATTTTACTTTGTGCCACAAAACTAACGGGCAGGCAGACAACTCCCTGAGCATGTTTGATTGTTGCTTCTTTTTTAATGTCACACTCCATCTCTCCCTGCTCTCACGGTCTACCAACAAATCTGTCACCTCTAAGTTTAATTGCTGCATCACCTGCTCGGCCCCGTTGCCAAGTTATTTAACATCCGTGTGGGTGTATCGTGCCCATGTGCCGATCACCCCTCATTGCTGGTTCATTCAAGACTGTTTCTCTCTCATAATTATTTTCTCCTGGGTTCCTCCCTCAGTTGCTGTGGCTTCTATTTTTACCTACCACATGCTTTCCTTTTGATTTTCCTCCAGATAATACACCTGTCTGATCTTACCTCACATTCTTATTGATTTCCTTTCAACCCCTTGACCTTAGAGAGAGAGGGGAAAAAAAGCATCACCAGGAAAAGCTTGTTCTGCCCTTGCGGTATTTCAAATGAGTGTGTCCAGTTTGTGTCACTTCACTTGAATTAATTCTCAGGCACATGTCTGTATGCAAAACTTCATGCAAAAAAAACCCAAAAAACAAAAACTAATTCACTCATAATCAACATATGACTGAATCAGTGTTTTTTTTTTTTTTTAACTGTCCGCTACTCTGGTGTCCCTTCAGCCCTGTCCCTTCTATCACCTGCCAGGTGGCTCCCGTTCTTACTGCCAAACAGCCATAATTGCAGACTAGTTTTATTGATTTCATTTTCATTTTATGTTTAACTATGCGTGGCTGTTGGTTGGTGGTTTAACACTGCCCAAATAGAATGAGTGTGAAAGAACATTAGTGAATAAGCTCAGTGAAGGGGAGAGCAAGAGATTATTAACAAGGCCTCCTCTAATAACACCAAGCCAAGGCTCCAGACCAAGGACCTTGCTGGCGTCTTCTTAAACAAGCTAACAAAGCATCATGTCTCTTGCCCTTTATAAAAACCTTAAAACCTCCTCCTTTCATTAGCTCCCTGCCACTGTCTATCCTCTCTCATTGTCCACACCTCTGCCATGTGTCCTGTCGTCAGATCCCCCTATTGCCCATTTTTTAAGAGTCTTTGATCCGGCAATTGTCTGAGGATCAAGGGCTATTGAGGTGCAGCTCAGCTGCAGATGACTGCAGAGATCAAGCAACCCATTCACCTATCTTTGACCATACCTCATTGTGAGGATTAGCCAATTTAGAATACATTTATCAGATAAGTTTCTGTGTGTTTTTATGTATACATGTTATTTGGGCTGCAAAACACAGGGTAACTTGCCATGTGATGCTTATTAGCAATTCGTCTCAGCATATAGAATTAAAAGAGAAAAAAAAACCTACCTTGAAAATAGATTTTTTTTAGCCATGCTAATAGTGCGGCTGTAGGATGGCAAGGTCAATTGGTCAGTATAACACTTTGGACCAAAGTGAAACATCTAAATATCCTTCTTCCTTCAATAATATTACAAGTAACGCGTTTCGAGACCAAACTAGGGTCAATTTTTTGGGATTATTTTTTTATACAGACGCAGGAGTTATTCGTGTATTACATTTATTTGCTCCCCCATGAAGTGTTCCCTGTTTCAATGAAATTTATGGACAAATGAGATGAACAAAGGTTTTAGTCTCAGACTTTTTTCTTTTAAACATCCACACAAAAGTATGTTCCCATGTGCTATCATTTAATTGTAAGACATCCACTGTACATTTGTAGGGGATCAGGTCAAGATATTGGTGCAAATCCCTGCATTTAATCCCTTTTATGGAAGGGAAACAGCAGGGTGCTTTATTTCCTGCAATACACCTGATTATAACAGTGCAGAATCTAAACACGTTCTGGTCAGCACTTCATCTGTTATTCATCACATGGAAAGTTAATGTGGTGGAACCTATTGCAGTCACATGAATGCAGATAATTATTCTCGTCGCACACGAGCAGTGACACAAACACAAACCCGCTGCATGTGTGCTTCATTATAAATGTGTGAGGCAGGGCAATGGTGAGAAAAAGAGGGTCCAAAAAAGCAAAATGGGTGAGAAAATCGGGGAAGAGCTGCGATAATATGTTTTTGATGAACCAGCAGGTGAAAGGGAAAAGTAGTATTGAATCTATATTACTTTACCGAACTTACCCACACCACATACAGCACTTTTTCTGGACACGGCTGAACCAATATAGAGACCATTGTGATAATCATACAACAAAGCAGCTGAAATCTATTTAGCAGTATAACGAAGGAGCCAAGGAACGTGGACTTGCATCAAATGCCTCCCATGCAGTGCTGTCGCTAATTAGAAAGCTCAATCACAGAGATGGAGAAAGAGACAGACAACGAGATGGAGACAGAAGAAAAATGAAAGATAGGAAAAAAAACAACCATGTAACTGCAGTATATCAGGCTTTTTGGTATCACTGAAAGTAGTGGAGGTGTGAAAAACCGTTTCGTAACTCCGACTCAGAAAGGAGTCCTTGGATGGGGTCAAAAAATTACTTTCACAACCGACTGCTGCTGCCGTTGCCAGGCTGCGTGCCCAGCAACAGCCCTGCCGCCGAGAACGGAGAGGCAAACAAAGGCATTCTCGCACAGCCCGGTGAGCACCTACACGAACAGGTACGGGCATCCATGCACTCACACGCTTACACACTCACAAGTGAGAGTACGGTTTCATGTCACCATTAACCTGTGCTCCCTCAATCTGTTCCACAGATTCAGAATGTCACCCAATTCATGATTGTGTTTGCACATGTGTGTGTGTGTGTGTGTTTGAGTGAGAGAGGGAGATGTAGAGAGGAGGTAGGAAATGGGTAGACCAGGAGGGTCAAACACTCCCATTGTGTGCGTTTCCTCTGATAGCCGACAGGAAGTAAGTCAAACACTCCAAATCAAGTGGAAACATTAAAGAGCTCTGCTGAGTGCTCTTCACTTGATGCGTAAGCAGTGTTTATTTCCACATGGATAAAGTGCGTGTATGCGTTTCTGTGGGTTTGTATGTATACATTTGTGACTTTTTGTGTAAGAATGCCGCTGTGCAACTGTGTATCCACCAGGCCTTACTCTGAGCTGACAATAACAAACAAAAACCAAGGAGCCTGTTTCTAATGCTTTGCTTTCATTGGCATCAGCTGACAAACACTGCTTCTGTAAACTGGGAATTAGCATCAGGCGATATGATGATATACTGTGTAAGCCATGAGACATTGTAGATTTGTCATTGTTGACAATTTTACATCATCTAAAAGTTGATTGGTTTTTGAGGGTTTCTGATGAAAACCTAAAAAACCCATAGCTGATTTTATACCATTTTATATCATCAACATGATGAAGAGCCTCAATTTTTCAGGTATCTGTTTTATTTTAACTAGAAAAACTAAAAATCATATGTGTTTATTTTAATCAAGAAACAGGGACTCGATTGATTGAGAAAAATTTAGATATCCCATTATATTCTGATGGTGGAACGTTAACTTATAGAAAACATTTTAAGATCAGAGACATTAAAAGACAGCAGTATTATGAAAGCAGTAGCATAATCAGTAGACAAATGTTAACAGATTTAATAAACAAGTGTCTAAAAACATTCATCCTGGCATTCGAATAATATGTAGTAGGTCTACACAAACTATAATTACTATCACAGTTTACAGGACTGTTACGGCTCAAACAGGCAAATACAGTATACAGTTGTCGCATATATCTACATTACTTTTCAACTTAAAATAGTCTCTATGTGCATATTGGAATAACCCAATTTCTACAAAGCAGACATTATACACCTCCTGCGGCCAAAACTGAATCACTTACAGCAAGTAATTACAAGCCATACACAACATTTAGCTTAGACGTTCAAGTTTACTCAGAAAAGTCTCAAACGCAAAGACTGATTGTAAGGATTATTCAATTTAACCGATTTTTGTAGCCAGCCCCGTTAGTTACGTCAACAAAGAGCAGCATATCAAGGCAAAATTTACACATTTCACATTACGCCCTGAATGGCTTTGTGTAGCCACGGCATTCAGAACACCACATTAAACCCAAGCATAGGTTTAAATGTCAAATGCCAAAGAGTTGTCTTTAATAACATAACTGAAAGAGCTGCAACATCAACCTAGATTACATACATTCTCAGAAACCAGCATCAGAAAACCATGAGTCTGTCTCTACCTTATCAGTTTCAGCTAATGTAGGTGTCACAGTTCCCAACATCATCTGATGCAATGACTCCCACGTGTACATTTTTTTTGCCAGGGTTGGTGGAAAATGGAGCATGACCTCGCACCTGTTTAACACATACAATATGTGCAATCACGCACGAATGCGTAGACTGACATGATATAATGCCGTGGCAAGAAATGTACCAGTGAACGCGCAATTACAGAGAAACAAAAGGTGGAAAGGAAGTGAATAGAAAAAAAAAAAAGTCAAAGAATTTTGTCCTCAATGTGATGCAAGGTTGTAGAAGATCAAGCCTTTGTTTTTCTACTTTCATGGTATTGTCATGTCGTTTCTGTTGCACTATCTGCTGTCATGTCAGACAATGGTGAGTGTAACATTACACAAGGGATAATTACTGTGTCATTATAATTAGAGTGAAGCAGAGCAGCACGCCCCACAGCAAACAGAAGGGAGGGATTGATACAATAGCAACATGTAGGCGGCAACTAAAAGCCTCTTGTTTTGGTCATTTTTCATTCTTTTCTACATGGCCATCATGTTTGTTTGCCTTTTGCTGATTATGTTGATAGAACAGCCTGTGGTGTAGCAATTCAATTAGTTTTTTTTAAACTGGAATGACCAGGATAGACTACTTTGCAAAATCGATTGGACTACCTTGACTCATAATTACCTTAAAATGTTTTACCAGGTTTTCCGACAGATTTCTTGGTATGAACACTAAGGAAGAAATGTCGTTGGTGAGATAACACCGACGATGCCATTCTTGGTGAGGATGTGGCTTCGCACAAATGCAAACCTGTGCATGCAAAACAGCTGATACAGTGAAACTGTTGTTTTCTGATTTGCCAGTTGTCATCTCAAAACAGGCTCAATAAAAGCCTCAAATGTTGGTTGCAATGGGTAAGGTGAAGGGTAGTAATAAAACTCAAGGAGCACAGTGTTCATTCCAGCTAAAACTGTGCTGACTCTTGTTTGATCAAATGTCTGTAAGCGATCTATAAGTTGATTAATTGTGGCCCTCTCATTTCCTGGAGTGGTCTGGTCGCCAACAGTATGCTTTCAAATGTAGAAGCCAAAGATCAGGCCAAGAAAGAAAGAGAGAGAGAGAGAGAGAAGTGATTTGAAGAAGCCACCACAGCAAGGCCTTTGCCAAACCCTCCCAAGTTGAGACAGCAAGGACCACAATAGGATAAATCAATAACATCACAACGTCTTTCCTGGCTGTTGTGTAATATCAGTATCACAAGTCCATTTGAAAGCAAACCACTAGTTAGCTTGGATTTTCTAAATTACTTCCTGGAAACACTTAGTTCACGTACAATACACATAAAAAATAAGGTACAAAAATGAAGGTATTCATAAATGTGGACATGTACAGTATATTATTTTGGCCCAGTATTAATGATTACTGGTCATTTGTGTCACTGTCCACAGCTAGTAGCACTAAAGTAACCTCATATTATCACTCTCATTTTTGTTCAAGGAAATAATATTTTGTTAAACCACTGCCTTGTTCCTCTTTCCAGCCAGATAGTCACCACTTATTTTTTTCCTGAAGTCTGGTCATGACTTTGCAACTCATCTACTGTTGTTCACCCTACAGAGATTTGGGGTTTTTTCCATCATTGTTCCATCCCATTTAAAACCCCTGGACATTGCACAGTTCAACCCCACTTCAATCTGGTGGTTTCCATCTTTTTAAAAGGACCAAATCTATTCTTGAACTCAAAGGAAATAAAGACTCAATCCCAACTACAACAAAGATTACTAATTTTACTGCAGGGCAAAAAAAAAAAGGTGACAGAAAAACACTGAGGCAAGTAGATGGGTGTGTGCATGAATGAGGGACAGAGCCTGACACCAATGATATAAATTGTTAAAGTTTAATCCTGGGGAAAGAAAAAGGGCAGAGGTAGCAGCTCCTTGAATAATGATAAGACCAACCCCTCGTTGGTTTCAGTGAATGACGAAGCTGACATTTAAATGTGGCAGCACAACAATGCCAGGCTGAATTAGAATATTGAGACGTGAAAATGATGTTCCATCAGGGAAATTCTAAAATTTAAGTAGCAAGAACACTGAAATACATTGTTTTTCTACGGAAAAAGTATCTTTGCCTTTGCTACTAATTCTAAATGCACCACTGAACCTGCCTGAACCAACAAATTCTGAATCTAAAGGTAATTAATCCTGTACCTTGGCCAGCAAACTAGACAAGAGTTTATGAAATGAATTGGTTCTATGGAGATTTTGGATTACTTCCACCCCAAAAACCCAATGTTCTGTGAAAGCTTTCTGGCATATTTACACATGATGATGATGTGTCAGTGTTTGCTGAATGAAACACCTGATTGCTATGCATTTCATGCTGTTGTCACAATTCAGCAAAATCACCCTGAAAGCTGACTCATGGTTGTAGTTTCTGAGGTTCTGTAGATACCTCCAATGTATTTAAAGATCTTTAATAAAGCCTTTAAAACGTGGTGGTGTAAATATGATTCCAGCAACAGTGCTGTACAGCTACGTTATGCAAGTTGCTGTAAATAATTACTTAACACTGGAGTGAAAAAAACCCTGTTATATCAGCTTGTTTTGTGATTTCAATACATATGTTACAGACTTTTACACATTGTTATAAACAAGCTGTGTTCCGATGTAACAGGTGTCATGTTGAAATCACAACCCCCATCTAGCAGAAATATCTACTAACAAAACCCTGTGACTGCCAATGAGACCAAACATATTATTTCTCTCTGAGCATGTACAACAGGAGAGTCATTAGAGGCTAGAGGCTTGACAGCCTTGTCTGTCTCCCTCTTGTATACAATGATTATTTTCTTCTGACACTGAAAAACTGCACAAAAACCATCCTCATCCTAGACTTTGTTTCCACAGCACTTGAGAGAGGAGATAATGACATTACCGTTGGCAAATTTTGATTTTTGAAGAGATGAAAGTGGTAGATTACTGAATTTTTGAAATTTACTCTGCTGGGGAAAAAACAGTGAATGCTGCGTCACCTCCTCTCCATCCTCTTTTTGTGCATAACGTACGAACCCTTCTGACTTTGTAAACAGACTGTAAACAGTGGGATGGAGTGAACTGACTGTGTTCATGGGTTCATGTTTTAGTGGAAAAAATAATCATGTATAAATTCAAACAAATTTGTTTCCAGGACAAAGCAGTAAAGCTTCAGTGTGAATTCAGTGAGTGTGTGTCTCTGTGTGTGTTTGTGTGTGCGTGTCTCTCGCTCTCTCTTGGATAAGGGCTAAAGATAACGCATGATAGTCCAGATGCTGCTTCTCCCACAGGGTTTCTGTGTTAAAATATGAGACAGGGATTATCTCTTGTACAATAATGAGCAGCATCCATCACTCTGAAAAGACCCATTTCACACGTGCGCGCACACACACAAGCGTTCACAGACAGATTAATGCATACAACTGCACTCAAATATTTTCAGTTTCAAAAATGGTGCTCAAATCGTTTTCCAGATTCCAGATTAACCAGTTACTCAAGGGAGAAAATCTGATTTAATAATTTAGTGTTTTCATAGCAAGACGTTTGCTTGCTTTATTCCTAATATTTGAGTTGTGTGGCTGCTGTTCAGATTACGTATTCAAGCAGTACTGTTTCTAATATATTACTCTGAATTCTCAGTAACTACACCATGACAGGCAGCTGCCATTATTCTGATTTATTAGATACTTGTTATTTATCATTTAAAAATAAAAAGAAAACACCCAAACAATTCACAGCAATCTCCGCATAGATAGATATATTGCCCACTCAACCACATCTGGGTAAGATTACTGTAATATCAAAGCAGTCAGTTAAAGGAAATCCACTGAGTAAGCTGACAAGGAAGGGAATTTTCTGTTTCACCATTATCTTTTTCTTGCGCTCCTCTCAATCACTCTAAGGCATATTCCCGTTTAACCTGTCCAAAACGTCTGTCTTTACAACAATAGTAAAGAAAGGCGTCTCGGCGAGCGGCCCCCGGCTCTCCGTCCGCCACCGACCCATCATTTGTTAAAGATGCTCCAACAAAAGGTTTTTTTGGCGAGACAGACAACTCCGGTGTATTAGAAAACAAGCTCAGGCTTTGGAGGATCGCTGGTTTGCCTGGTGCCTGGTGTGTCGTGTATTTACCCGGGAGGCCAGCGCCGACGGAGACGAGGCAGAGCAGCACCGCGGCGACAGGCGGCAGCGAGGCCCGGCGCCGGCGTCCCCTCAGCGGGCTGGAGAGCAGGAGCATCCTTGAGGGCTTCTTGGAGACGGAGGACCGCAGAGCGCGACGAGGGCGGCTGTCATTCCCCCATCGCCTTCGCCTCGTGTTGTTTTGTTTTTTATGTTGTTTTGTCCGGCGCGACGTCCACGCAACGATAATCCGGGCGGATGGCACCGGGGCGCAGTCCGTCCGCACACTGCTGCGCACCGTAATCCGCGACGGTGCTAAAGATAGCGGAGCTTCGGGCAGGAAAGGAGGGGGCGTGTGCTGCTCCTTTACGTTGGTGTGCATGTGTTTGGCTTGCTACCTTCACTGTCTCCGCGTAAGTTCCTAAAACCAAGAATAATAATAATAAAAAAAAATATATATATAACAAAGGTGAGTTTTCCACATCATTTGGTTAAAAAACGCTCTCTCTATATATATATATCTATAGATATCTATATATATCTATAGATATATCTATCTATCTATCTATCTATCTATCTATCTATCTATCTATCTATCTATCTATCTATCTCTATATATATATATATATATATATATATATATATATATATATGTATATATAGATATATAGATATAGATATAGATATAGATATAGATATAGATATTAATTTGGTTTGAAGAGAGTAGTATATATATATATATATATATATACATACACACACATCATACTGGCTAAACAAAAATAAAATGTCATTTGACTTGAATTGAACTCAGCAGCATCTGATAAGGGTCCAAGGTATACATATGTATGTATGTGTAAATATATATATGTATATATATATATATGTAGATAGAGAGATAGAGGGAGAGAGAGGGATAGAGATAGATATAGATATATATAGATATATATAGATATATTTTGTGTGTGTGTGTGTATGTGCAGTTTTTAGTTTTTTGTTTTTTTATAGTTTACACTCTGACGCCACGACAGCTAAGAAACCATTGGAAAGTTCCACCTTTTAAATTCCCTTAAACGTCTTTTACCGTAATGTCACGTTTTTTTCCCCCCTCACAGCACCTGAACGCAGCAGCTTACTGAGCTGCCATAATCAGGGCACGATGCAGGAATTACGTGAAACGTGATGACGTTGAAAACCGGTTTAAACGACGTGCAGGGCTACGTGGTAAACGCGCTGCTGGACACAGGCATGAGTTGATAAAAACTGAGTCATAATGCTGATGACTTCACAAGTCAACGACCAGTCATTAATTTACACACATGGGCTAAGAATAATCTAATGAGGGCAATGATTGATCGAGAAAGTTAATGAGCAATTAAAGCGGGGCAGGATAGAGCAGGTGCAGCAAAGTTTGGCCTCAAGACATATTTTAAGCAGTATGACCACATCAGATGAACAAAGGTTGCATATAATTTCTTTCTGTTGTTGTCCCCTTCTCTATTAACTCCATTATTCTTTCCCAAACATATGTTAAATGGTGGTAGACAGCTGGCGGCGAATCTAGCCTGTTTGTTTGCATAGAGCTGAAAGACCATATCCAAACAAAGGCTGGAACTCAGTGACCAGGGCAGAAACAAAACCTGGAGCTGGCCAATATCAGTTAAAAGTAGCTCTTTCTACCAGTACGGTACATATGCTTAAAAATAAGGCACTGTTGCTAATTCTGTCAAGCGGAAAAGATCCATCAATACTCGGTATAAATTTTGTGAGAAGGACACGGCTCATTTATCCCGTGGGTAATAGCCGTTGCTGAATTTTAAGGCACTTGCTTTTAATTGTAATGTACCACATCACCACCAATAACATAATAAACTAAGAATGGTTTGCATGCCATATGTGACTCATTTGAAAAACTGTGGTATAATATTTTTGCAGTTGCTCTTGTTAGCATCACCACTGTCATTATTAATGTTGTTATCATTCTTGTAAGGGTGCTATTGTGTGGTACCTGCTACCATCTGGCACAAAAGGTTCATAGTTTGAAAAAAAAAAAGGGTCATGTTAATGTGTGTACTAGGTAAATAAAGGTGGTCATTGTTACACTATGGCTATTGAATAGAAAACACCAAGTAGGCGCAACAGCATCTTTTTAAAATATATCCTCACAGACATTAATGATTCCTACTCCTATGTTATAGCATTGTCTGCAGAGTGCAGAAATAAAACTACCCAGTTGATTCTAATTACATTAACAATGCAGAGTTAATTCTCATATGCTGAAATAAGAGAGTCAAAGAGGTTTTAAATTGTGATTTTGAATTTATTGACGAGTCTACCACAGCTCACAGCTAGAAACTGAATATAGAGAAAATGTGAAAACAGAAACCGGAGCCATGTCATGCATCTCTTTTGGCACTTTTTTCTTAGCTTGAGCCATTGATCGACAGAAACCTTAGAAAACAGGACACAATTAAATAGAATGAAAAATAAGAATTCCCTACATCTTGTCCATGGTCCTATTTTCTTTGTGGACAGTAACGTACACAGTCCTGAGGTATACAGGTTGGCAGTGCCTCATACTGGCTAAACAAAAATAAAATGTCATGTTGGATTAAGACTTGAAATGAACTCAGCAGCATCTGATAAGGGTCCACTGTACAAACAAAAAAGAAAACATGCTTCCTGACACATACATTAGCCCACACTTCATGTACCACAAAGACAAAAAACATGCAATGAATCATTAGTGAGTAAAACAAGTGAAATAAACAAATGCTGTTGTTGTTGTTGTCAATCGCTGCATAAAATCATTACACATATTAATGCCCAGAGAACTATTTAGAGTATTTATCTATCTATCAATTGATTTATCTTTCTATTGAAAACACTGTACATGTAGAATTTTTTGAATTGTTGAATACATTTTGAGAGTTATCATTTTGGATGATGGAAAAAACCCTTCTGTACTTGAGAAATCCTCAGACAACACTAATGCAGCACACGCACAAACAAATGCGAAGACAGGCTGCCTGGTCGTTTCTCTTTGAATCTGCCACATATGATCATACCCGTGTTTCAAAGTGTGCAGCAGTCAGAGACTGCAGACCAACCTGTGATGCTGCATCTGGAGCGAACCAGGGTTATTATACATGTAGACTTCAGATGCATTTAAACCAGCTTTGGTAATTTTTGCAGTATTTTTAAAATTACAGAATTAATTAAAACTTAAAAATGAATACACAGTCATTTATGGATGCAGAAAAAAGTAGCTCACAGAGGAAAAAATCCAAACTGAATTTCAAAAGATTAACAGTGATCAATCCTATAGACTTTTTTACCCTCAATTCCTTGGATGATGACTCTGTAAAGATAGGAAGGTTTCAATTGATAGCAATTTTTAAGCTGAGATGCATTCTTGGGTACTATTGTTATTACACACCTTGTGCGCACACTCACGCACACATCATAGCAAAAAGGAAATGCAGAACACACAAAAGTTTTATCAAATGGGTTAGGCAAGCAAACATTAACTCTTATTATTCCCTGAAGTTTCTTACTATTACAAAGTAAAATAAACTTTCCAAATTGGCCCCAGTTCTTCTACTTCACCTACTGACATTATGTGACTTAGAGGTCATAGTAGCCAACACCACTTACTGGCAGGTAATTCACCATTACTGAATATTTAACAGTACTTGTTGACTGGAAAGGTGCAATCTAGATTGAAAACAAACAGCATTGCATAAAAACAGAAGTGAGAACCTTTTTGTTGCTTTATCTATGTTCTCCTCTAAGGGAGGTAATTTTAAGCTCTGGTTAATGATCTACGTCATTGTCACCAAGTACACCTTTTATGTGCCTACAGTAGCAATACTAGAGGCTAGGTTTAGGCAGCAGCAGCCGGGCTGTATCATCCTACAGTTTTTGGCCATTAGCTACATAGTTTAGTCTCACGAGATCAAAAAAACCCTCATTTTCTGCAGCACACACAATAACAGCTACACTGGACTGTCTGTCTAATAAATATAGAACCATCTTTCGGTTCAAAGTCAAGGCAGGAAGTGAGTGTGGCCATCACACTGCTTGACTCTCCTCCAGCAGCTGTAAACACGAAGGCTGGTTCAGTGAGGGCTCCAACTGGGGCAGTGAGGGGCTCTGAGGCAAATGCCATACAGAATCTGATGAGGGATCAGTGTTGGGAAACTTGGTTGCTTCATGATCTGCAGCAGTCAAGGATTTGAGTCTGGTCTTGAGTTTGGGGTTGGAGATGGATCAGCTGAATACGGTTCAGTTCTGTCATTCTCTGTGGCCTTTGCACAGAACTGTTGCTGCTGTGATTTTTGTTCTCCTCTGAGGATCTCGTCCTCTAGAAGCTCCTCTTCCTTCTCCAAGACAAACTCCAGGGTGGGCCCTCTGGCTGCTCCTCCTTCCAGCTCTCCCTCCTCTGCTAGGCGGAGTTTGATGTTCACCCCGACAGGTTTTTCTGTTTTATCTGGACAATGTGGAGAAGAGCCAATGAAATGCCAAATTAGAATGAGGAATGAGAGACGAATTTAATCTGAGAGGGTAACTAAGATATGACATTTGATGTCATTTTGTTCTTAGATAGAATTGCAGTTCACCCTCTCAATAATCAGCTTAATGTTGAATGCTGAAATCCAGCCCTGAGACTCATCATTCACCCCAGTGCCATCAAAATTGGAACTTGGTATTTGTATCTTAGAGTGCCCGGCATTGAGCTGATGCTCAGTGGAATAGAAATCAAAAATGGTCTCAAAATGCCAGGTCAGTGGAGTGATGCATCAGTACTTAAGGTTTTGATCTCCTATGGGCCAAATTTTGCAATGTTACCAAATCCATAACAGAAGTGCAGATAGTATGTAATTTCAAGTACTTGAAAGATCCAAAACACAGACTAACAAATTGACAAAATGGTCCTTCCATGATTTTACCATGAAAAGTAATCATCAGGAATCGTGACATGCCTGAATCATGAAGATTAGTTAATCTAATATTTTTCTCTCTTTCTCCTTGTGAAATAGTTTGTAATTGACAGCTTACTCATTTAAAGGAAAAGTCTGGTGATATTCAGTATTTTTCTTGACAGTAAATTCAAAGAAAAGACCAAAACCCAACTATGAATTGATCCTTCCAACGACTGCTGCCCGTATACCTGGATTCATTTAGAGTAAATCCAACTGATACCATCATGCTGTCTTTAAAAATCACTACAGCAACCAATCAGCAGCAGAGATTAGTGCTTTGCAAATACACACTGTTTACTCCTATGTAAAAATACAGTGCCTGGCTGCTGTGGGAATAACTTTTAAAAACATTTACATAACTAAATATTTGTGAAGATTAAAGATGAGGGTCTGCAGCAGGAATAAATGGGCTCAGTACTGAGTGCTCAGACAGGCTGTGGAGGTGAAAAAGCGCAGAAATACCTTTATGAAATACCTGTAATGGGATTTTTTTCACAATAAGAATAATATAGAATTTCACCAGCCTTGTCCTTTATATCTCTCTCCTTCTGGTTCTCACCATGACCCAGCTGCCTCTCCTTGGGCAGCAACAGTACATCCACATTGTGATGTTCTTCTAGGGCAGCTGTGAGTACTGCACCCTCACGGCTGAAGAGGAAGACCATAGCTAGTGTGATGTCGCCTGTAGAATCTCCATCTCCAACCATCTGGAAGAGGGGAGTTTCCTCACTATTACTTCCCTCACGATGGTCTGAAAAAGACAATAGTTAGAATCAGTTCATTTCTGTGACGTCCAATCTTGAAAGTTTTTGGCAGTTATTCTAAACTCTGCATATTGATCACTGAGTGGTACTGGAGAGGAAAAAAAGTGGTTGACTTCGTTTCAGTTCCTTACCTATAAAGATGACTCCTATGGCTCCTGCTTTCTGTAGCTGACGAGCCTTTGCAGCAAACATGCAGTCACCACGCAGTGCTAGAGCGATATGCCCTTTAAGCTCCACTGCATTATCTAGTGGCCCGCAGGCAGTGTAGGGGGAGGCTTTTACTATGCTGCCCTTAACCTGTGGAACAAGAATTTGTGTATGTTATTGAAAGTTATTGTGTATCTTAAATGGATGGAGAACAAGTGAAGTGCAGGTAAAAGAAAACAGTGTAACATTTGCATAGTCACGATCCGTATTGTAATTTTAAGAGCATATGTTTCAGCCTTGGCTAAGAACAATCCACAGGTGTCATTAATTATAGTTTGTTGAGGTCCATCTTTTTTAATTACTTAGAGATTAGTGATTTCATCTCATCATTAAACATCATTAAACACTTGTTTCTATAAAGCTATACAGCTTCTCTGTGAGATTTGGTATTGTTGCTGTATATCATATTACTGTCACATTGAAGGCTCACCCCATGCTCCTGTTTGGAGAGGTCCATTCCAAATTTAGCAGGTCCTGCTGTGAGGACTGTTCGACCCAGAAATGGGGGGGATATGAGCTGAACAACATGAGGCACCACCTCTTCTTCCTCCGCTGTCTGGCTTACCTCTGCCACAAGTTTTACCCGGTATACTCCTTTATGCTCCTAATGGGATTAATATTTAGAAAACTGGATTGAAAAACAATATATGTAGTAGTCTATAGTGACCCATATTCCAGTCTTTTTTTTTTTTTTACATTGAAAGCAGCACATCCATTACCTTGACCCAATTTTCAATCCATTAACTTTGCTATTAACCCAATCCTTAGAAAAGCAGAATGAGATTTGTAATTAATTTTCTATGACTGACATATTTTCCTTTCCCCTTCAATGCTGGAAACCTCATAATACCAGAGGGGACAGGCTTACTGCTGAACTAAAAACACAGAGCATAGCACATCTGATAAAATGATGAAGAAATGTTAAAACATCTTTGGATTATAATTTTCTTCATCCATCCCTACCAAAATCCTGTTATTTCTACAATCTGAAATATATAATTGGTTCCTCGCCAGGTTGTATAATTAACCTGCTTGGACTGAAGCAGACTTATAGTATAAAGTTCATGGGTCAACATGTTGTTACTGAAGCAAAATGGAACAAATAAGGTCTTAAATCAGGAAGTAAAAATCTTACATAGTACAGTACATGAAGTAGAAAAATTACTGTTTTTGACTGATTTGACTGACTGACTTTGACCACATTTCATAATAAAACGCACATTTCCTGTAATATAGTGATCCCTTTAAATATCTAAAAAACTGCATTGATTGCACATTTTAGTGACTGGATACTATACGCTACTCAAGAGAAACATCCTGCATTGCAATATCCAAAACAAAAATGCTAAAAAATGCATGGTTAGGTGAATTAATACAGCTGTAAACATAGCTGTGTTAAAGAGAACCAGTTTAATGCACTGACTCAACTCTGAAGGGAGGTCTCAGTTAAGGTTGTCATTAGGACAATGTCAGGACCTAGAACAATTCTTCTAATTACCCATATTTAATTGCCTACAGTTATGTGTCACTATATGCAGAGATAAAAGTAGACAAAATGGGCAGAACTTCAGGTTTTGAGGTGAGTATAAAAATACCTTCTGACTTCCGGTGTGTCCTGCTGTGAGCCTATTCAAGGGAGTGAGGGAAATGCCCATGCTTTTCAAAAACTCCACTGGCTCCATGCCATTATCATGGAGTGGAAGTTCAATTTCCCTGTGAAGTCCAACACACACAGGTTAAAATTCAAAATAATAATGGCTAGCAGATTCTATCAGTGATTTTACTCTTAAAATAAAACCCCCTGGGCATCGACTCACCTCACAGGTAAGGGGCGGAAGGCTCTTCCTACGCCAGTGAGGTACTTGTAGCTGTCCCGGATGGTTTTTGCAAATGACGGGTTGTTGGGAAACAGCGTCTCTGTGCTGGGGCAGGAGTGTGTGAACAGATCGTCTTCTTGATAAACAGGAACAGTCTCCTGGAGTGCATGACCCAAAGTTAAACAAAATGTATATACTCTTACACTCATATGTCAAGTCACATATTAAAGGGTCAGTTTGCATTATTAAACAATGATATATGGTATAAATTATGAAAATAAATAATATCTGCTAATTACAAAGTAGTGTCATTAACTAAATTGTTTAATACAGAGTTAACATACCCTTGTCATATTTGTCTGAAGTATCAGCTTGTGTCAATCAGAGATTCAAGATTCAAGATCAGAGATTCTCATCACTTGTGCTGGTGATGAGACAACAACTCCTACCGTACTGTTGCCTTGACAGGGAGGCTGGGTTGTAGAAAGAGATACAGGGAGGAGGTGAGCCTCTGTGGTGAAGATGTAGTCATCAATATTGATGGGTAGCTGGCTCTTCTCAGAAAACAGCAGGTAGAGGTATTTAAACATCTCTGCCAGAAAGAAGGAGTCCATCCTAAACACACATTGACATGCATTAACACAGATACACAGGATTATAAATGTTTTGAGGTTCCAGTGCACCAGATATTCAACCAACATACAAAAATACATTTTAATCTAACGAAAGCTCCTAATGTACACATAAACATGTTTTTTAATGGTATTTTTCTCACAATACCTGTCTTCATGCGCCCCAGTGCGGACGTCTTGCACAGCAGCAAACCCACAAGGCACCCTGGCATAGGCATTGAGCTTTTCCACAATGGACTGTCCCACTCTGAGGTAGTATGGGTCGCCAGTGGCCTGCAAAAACCAAAATATAATCTTGACCATATGTCTGAAATAGTATGTTTGGTTTGCAATGAATAAACTGTGTGTTTTCATTAGTGAGACCAAACATTATGGCCACCCCTGCATGAGATTATGTTGGTCCTTGACATGCTGCCAAAACAGCTCTGACCTGTGGCGGGATGTTCATGGTTTGTCTCTCCTCGTAAAACTGTTGGTAGGTACTAACCCCTACCGACCGGGTGCATGCATCAAGCCTTGCTGTTTTGGAGATGATGAGTTGGCTCCTGTCAGAGTTGTTCAGGTGTTTACCCCTGCCCATTTACCCATATCCAACTCTGCGACTACATGAACCCAAAGTTCACTTATCTCAGACCCTGATATGTGCCAGTGTTATGACATCTGTGTACAGTAGCTAAGAGACCTGAACTTTCCCATTTTTAGAGAAGCATATTGTCGCTTATATCTTCCTGTGACACTATCCAGTCAGCTTTTTTACCTTATAGAGGTAGTAGGTGCTTTCTGCAAACTCTGGTCTCAGTAGGTGTTGGCCCCAATGAACTCTGAACTCTGTAGTGAAAGCCTGCAGAGGGTTTAACCAAAGAAGGAGACAATAGTTAGGTAGACTGAGTTCTTCAAAAAATATTTTCTTTACATTTATGAATAGATTTCATGCAAAAGAAAGCACAAGGAATTCCGTTTATTTCTAAATTTGGCCATAATGCTGGGCTAAACATGACTGTCAAACATTATTGTCTGGACAATGGCATCATCTATCATCCTAACCCGAAATACTGATATCAATTCCAAATAAATGTCATTAAATTGAGCAAAGAGAGATTTTTTACCTCTGGAAGAAACTTGTGCTGTTTGGTGACTTGGTAAAGCATTTCATGAGTCTCAATAGCTGGTTTCAAATCTCCTCTTAAAACCTGTGTGAAAAATATAGTATCACTCCAGCAACATCATTGCAACAATTTCTATAACTACATGAAATAACTAGCACTTGTCTCGACAGTACACCAAACCTGTAAGCCAGGGAAGAATGCCAGGAGAGAGTCCATCCAGCTGCGCACGCTCACAGTGGGGTTGTGCATGTGTACATTGAGCAGCAGGGGAGGCTGACTGATGTACTTCATAATGGCACTGTAGTGCTGTTAAAGACAGACATCACAATAAAATTGATTAGCAAACACTGAAAAATGTCTTCCAACAAAACAATAAAACAAAACCAATATAAACTAAATCAATGGCAGGCTAATGTTGTTTCAACAATGAGAAGGAATGCAGCAGCTGCCAAATAGATAAACTATAGACTTATAGACTACCAATATATGGAGGGACACAATGATGGACAACTTACAATGTTGAACCTCTCCAGAAAAACATTATCTCCTAGAAGAATGTAGGCCTTCATCAGATATTCATAGTATGAGTCGATACCAGCACCGACTCCACTGTCTGCAAGCACGGAGTGAGAATAAAGTCAAATTACTGAAATATGGTACAAGTATAGAGCTGTGCATATATTCACTGTAATTGTATTTCTAAACAATCAGTGTTCTGTATCTCGTTGTTGAAGTTCCCTCACCCCTGCGGACCCATTCTCCATTATGGATATTGATGACGGTCCCCACCAAGTCACTTCCTCTCTGTCTTCTCTCCCAGAGGACATCCATAGCCTTCCTTGCATGTTCCTGTAAAACAGAAAATATTAAATGCTTGAAATGTATCTGCTGTAAAAAATAATCTATAATTTGTAAGAAAACTAATATCATAGTGTATTCTTATTTGTATCTCAATATCTTCACATTAAGGGTTTATTTAAAAAACTTTACCAGCATAAAAAAGCCTCATATCTAGAGAGGAAGAGGGATGTAATACCTCAAACACAGACTCTCCTGACATTCTGCTAAGGGCAGCAAACTCCAGGATCATTGTTCCTGCACAGGCTGTGCAGGTGTCTGATTCAGTGCCTGTACGTGAGAGTGGGTTCAGGATGCCATACCGCAGATTTACCTGGTAAAACAAAACAGAGAAAAAGATTGTTGTCACTTCACTTAGGTTAAATTTGTTTTAGTTAGTTACTAGAATCAAAAGTATTTTCTTTATTAGTCTCTCTTTGAGGAACTGTTGACTAAAATGTCAGGGTCATTCATTATAAGATTTGATTACAGGCTGTCTGCTTCATCTAAAATAAGATCATGTGATAATTAAAAATAAATGACTGGGTGCCTTAGGGTAGGGAAGGCCACTTGTGGTGTTGAAGGCAGGCAGTAATCGATGGCCCAGCTCTTTGGCCATGTGAAGGAGCTCATCTTGATACCATTGCATCCTGTCCCCACGCTGGTGGAGAAGGTCAGCCATCACATGGGCCCCCAGAAGCCCCCTGGTTGAGAATTACATGTAGGAAGAAAATAAATATATTCTTTTAAAAATACAAGATTAAGTAGAAAGGGTGGGGTGGATAGGTTGAGATATTTTATACAAGCAGGGCATTTCTTTCGAGCAATGGTAATTTGTTATATTATATTATATATTATAGTTTCCGTACCCCAAAACCCTGATGTTGGTCTCAAACACAGACACCACCACATCGTTGTCCAGGCGTACATCACTCACAGCCTTCCTTACTGCATCTTCAAACTCATCAAGCTTATTTAAGACCTGCTCACACACAAACAGACAGGAATGAATACATCTACTGTCAAAAGGGGGAAAAAAATGAAATTCCAAAAACACATGTTGAGAAAAAAAAATTCTCAAAGGCTACTTTCATGCTAGTAAACAGGAGAAACAAATACTCACCACCAGGGTGTCAAGGGTGTCAATCAGTGTGAGAGAAAACCTACAGAGAAGGAGGAACAAATGATATAATGAGATATACAGAAGAGTTGAGCTGGTGTCCCACTTTTCCACTGATCCAATTTAATTTTTAATGAGTCGCTGACTCATAAATGTCAGATCTGTTGCATTAGATGTTAAATTACATTTTGCAACATGTGTGGTAAATGAATCGATGTATTTGTTGTAAGTCCATATTTTATTGCATTCCTTTAAATTTCACTTTAAAAGACTTAAATTTGCATCACCTTCATGGATTCCTTAAAAAAATAAGGCATCTTCTAATTCAATTAAATTCCCTTATCTAATTCAGTTTGGTCTGAGGGGAACAGTATTACATCAACATGATCAACGAGCCCCTGTCTTATTTGGAGATGCAAAATGTTTTTCATGAAGAGATGAGATTACATAAATATCATCCCCTTACATATTTGTTTGGCTCAATTTAATGCTTTAGTTTACAGTATATCATGGCCATTGGCAGGAAACACAAAGTAGCTTTGTGTAACATAGCTTATAAATTTAGATTAGGGAGTCCTACAATTAAAATAGGAAGGGGGATAGAAAACTGCAAAAAAATTTACAAGCCTAATTTTCTAGTTGGTCTTGACTTTTAATAAAATCAAGACGTTAAAATAAACTGTAGCAAAGTTCTGGGAGACAATGCTGTAAAGAGGCACAGCACTCCAAGACAGATACAGCAGATATTTCATGTAAAAAAGACATAAATGGCTTTGGTCTGAACTGTTTGCTTAAGGGATTTTGACTGTTGTGGCTAAATTAACCTCATTGAATCTTTCTAGGCACTGGATGCAAGTGGATGATGAACGTACTTTCCGAGGGAGTCATCTATGTCGCCTCTGTTGGGCTCCTGGCCACGGACTCTGCCCCTGCAGCTTAGAGGCATCAGCTCGTCTGCTGGATAGGCATATTTCTGCAACACAACCAACAATGATGGTCTTCAGGTGTAAATTAACGGTGTAGAGAAAAGGTGTCATTAAGGAGAGATGACTGGAGGGCTGAAAATTCCTTGGGAGAGAAAAGAAATAAGCAGTCCAAACTTATGCAACTACTTAATCAGTAGTGGGACAGGTTTTTGTTTCCCACTCACCATTTTCCCCAAGTTTTAGCAGATACCTATTCCAGCTATTCCAGGATTGAGATTTAGCCAGATTCCAATGTGCAATCTCAGATTTCAATTAGCTTCCGAAAGATTGCTTGAATGAAAATAAATCAGCCTCTGGGTCCTGAGGACTAGAACTTACATCTGACCATAAGGGACAAAAACAAACTCTAACTTGGGAAATTACTTGCTTATATCATTTGTATGGCTATTAGCTGCTCACAGGAATCAATATTAAGGGTTTCTTTCCCAGCAAAAAGTGCACTATGATGAGATAATCTCATCTCTTTGTCTCTCATGTACATCCAACACTCAGTAACACTTCTCTCTTCAACTTAAAATGATAAAATATTACCAATGGTTCCAACTGCGATCCTGTTAACCCAACATTTCCACAGACTTGTTCTATCATCTACCATCATCAATTTCTTTCCAGCATTTGTATTTGCAACCTATTTAAACCTACACCTGGCTTAGGTGGAGTAAATTCTTATTGAAATTTATTGCACTTGTCACCTTTACCACACACTCTGGAGCATAGTACTCCTTTCAGCCTCTCTCTGTCTGCCAGGTCCAGTTCGGTACTTATACAGAACCAGTTTACATTTAAAACTCTGAACCACTGAATGAGTCGAGCCACCCATGGACGGATCGTATGTTGCTGTACGCTCTCATTGCTTGCTTCGTGTGAGGAAATGCCGGACTCCTGGATCACCAGATGTTCTGCTGACATCACAAGGCTGACATTACAGTGGCAACCAAATCCTGCATGTTTACTTTGAACATAACTCTGCTTACTCAAATCTAAATGTACCGAGGATTCTGGTCAGGCACTGATTCAAACTTTTCTTTACTGGATAACCCTGCTGAAGGCCACAAGCCAACGTCTGTTGGTGTCACAATGAAGTTGTTCTTTATACTACAACTGTTACTGGAGTTGTGACCTATTCATCATTTTTTTTACTCCCCTCTGGAAAATTGCAAAATGCATATATAAATGTAGTGGTAACAACTATTATTAAATCCAAACGAACACCTTACCATGTAACTGCCATAAGCGTGATCAAACATTTCAATAATCTGGTCCCTGCAAAAAAAAAGGAAATTATAAATTAATCAAATACGAAAATGGTCCACAGTCTTTGATCTTGCAAACCCAAATTCACAAACATACATAAACAATGTTAATATATCTGTCTGAACATCCTTCACCTGATAACAGTCTTCTCTTCTAATGTCATGCTCTGGCTTTCTTGACATTTCACCCAGCCAAGAAGACCGGTGATGAGTAAAACATTAATAATAGCCATCATCATCATCATCCCAGCTCCAGAGGGATGGATGCAGCAAAGTTTAATTCTCATTTTCCTCATGTAGCCTCGTCTCGGCTTTACTGTGGACAAACAAGCTCCCGTCCTTTTGTCCAACGAAATCAAACCATCCAGCGGGCGCAGCCGTCCTCCTCCAGATCCCCGATACTTCTCATTTTGGTTGGAGAGTCGGCTGCAAAGTTCTGGCTAACGTCAACAGACGCTAGCTACCTCCAAGCTCCATTTCCACGTCCCCCGCTGCTGGTTGTCCCGTAGTCGATCCAGCCTCGTTACGGCCGCCGCATGCCGCACAAGGAGCGCCCCGGCCGGCCGCTATCCATGCACACACACGTAAACAGGAGAGGCGGCAAGCTCCAGCCTGAGCCCCGGCGAGCGGTGTCTGTTGACGCTACTGTGCGAAGGGAAAACAAGCACCGGCTAACTAGGCTAAGCAGGAGCGGCGCTGACGGAACACTCCGTGAATGTAGAAACGGGAGGAGATATGGGGACTAATAATAATAATAGCGTGGTTACCAAACTGATGTGGGGCTGAGACGGTGCCACTAACTCGTTTAGCCACCGACAGCGCAGCGAGGATCCCCGCCGCTAGCCGGCTAACGAGCCGCTACGCCGCTGTCAGCCACTGTCAACCCTAACGATGCCAGTTAGCTACAAGCCCACCTCCGTGTAGCGTTAGCCGGGGGAAAGTTAGCCCGGCGCCTTCGCCCGGACGCAAACGGTTCACTCGCCCCGGTGGACCGACTGTCACACGGTCGGACGGTCGATGACACGTCCTCAAGTTTCGCGGCTGCACCGCGTCCTGCCGGACGTCGGGAACCGAGCTGTCAAAAGCCCGGGTACGGTCGTCGTCCGCCCGGCGGCCGCGGGGGGCTGCTCTGCGACCCGGTGAAATCAACTCCCCTGACCCCGGGTGTCTTAGGCGAACCTCAGTCCCCGGTGGGTCAACGTGGAGGTCCCCCCCCTCTATAATTAGATTTATATGAGAGTTAGCGAAGGGTTGAATTCCGGCAATGTAACGGAGGTCGGACGGTTCCAGGGAGGAGGGAGGTTCCCTTGCAGACCTGACTTCGGGCAAACACGCCCCAAGTCGAATTCAACAGAAAAACGTCACACGGTGGGTGGAGTAAAGGAGGATGGATAATATAATGTAATGTAATGTAATATAATGTAATATAATGTAATATAATATAATATAATATAATATAATATAATATAATATAATATGAAAATAAATTTCCACAGAAAATTAATCATACACTTAAATTATTCACAGACCCTCATATCTTATGTCAGCACTTGGTCTGATTCCTTGCCCGCTGGAGGTCACCTCTGTAGTGACCTCTTCCATCAAGTTCATGCCTTTACCCACGTCTTATGCATTTACTTGTCCGTACAGACACTTGACCACAGGATATGTCTCCTCCGGGGCGTAGTGACAGCCATCACGCCGGATGGGTCTTCAACACCAGCCCTCGGTGCCTCTTTGGGTATTTTTGCCTCGGTTGATGACAAACGTCTGGTGTGGTGTGTGAGGCGGTGATGAGAGAGATACCTCGGTATAGTGCTTTGACCGAAGGAACACTTGTTTCTCATGATGTACAATAATGAAAATAATAATTGCCCTATAGCACTTATATATATTTTGTTATTGCTTACATCTAAAATATATTTATGAGTCGACTAAGACAGAGCAATGAAATTAACAGATAAGTTCAACTGATAAGTATTTTTTCCGGTTTCTAAATTTCCTCCCCCCTCCCTCTAGCTCTTTATCTTGCTCTCTCCCCCCCTCTTTCCCCTCTCTCTCTCTCCCTCCCGCCCTCTCTCTCCCCCTTTCCCCTCTCTCTTTCTCTCTCTTCATCTCCCCCCCTTTCCCCCTCTCTCTCTCCCACCTCTCCCTCTCTCCCCCTTTTCTCTCTCTCTCCCTCTCTTCCGTCTCCCTCCCCCCTCTCTCTCCCCCTCATTCCCCCTTTCCCCTCTCTCTCTCTCCCCCCCTCTGCCCCCCCTCTCTCTCCCCCTCTCTTCATCTCTCTCCCTCTCTCCCCCTCCCTCTCTCTCCTACTCCCCCCTCCCTCCTCCCTCTCTCCCTCTCTCTCCCCCTCTCTTCATCTCTCTCCCTCTCTCCCTCCCTCTCTCTCCTACTCCCCCCTCCCTCCTCCCTCTCCCTCCCTCTCTCTCTCTCTCTCTCTCTCTGACTCATACTCCTCCCCTGACAGCAGACGTGACTTCGGACCCAGTGTAAGTTATTACACAGCTTCTCGGGTCGTTACTGAAAACCAACGACCCCACAGTGACACTCCAGCGTTGTGTTTTAAACCAAAAAACTTCGTCGGGGTTTCATCGAACATCAGATGATGCTCGCCCACTTTGCAGTGAGGCGGACGAGGGAGTCAGGTTACGGGGGAGGCGCAGCCCACACCCCAGCTGTTAGAGCATCTGCATTAGACCTGTGACGCGCAAGTGCTGCTGCTGTGTACAAATGAGGAGGAGTTTCAGGAGAAACGTCTCCGTGATTCAACTTCCTCCTGCTAATAATGGGCGTTGCCTCCTGAACTTTTCCGAAAGGTGTGGCGATTCGGGCGCAAGTGTGAGATCCCGGTTTAGGCATCGGTCCGACCTTCTGACCCCGGTAAGACGAAGCAATCTGTTGTCTCACCTCTGCTCGTTGTTTATTTTATGTCTTTTTCCCCCCCTGCAGCGATCGAAACCGTCACATTATGGCGTTGATTTTCCTCAGTTCTTTTCACACACTTGTGTCCACTAGAGCACGTTGGTTCCCTCGACATGTAACTGTGGGGTTAGTCGGTGAGGATTTTAACATGGACGCATTTAGAGGAACGGTCCGGTGGGTTTGTTTTCGGTAGCGAAGGGTGGAGACCGAAAAGAAAAGCGCCTGCCGTGAAAATCCGAGGATGAAGGGAAAGAAAAACAGTCGGGCGTCTATAACTAAAGAAGTAAAGTATATCACTATACAGTCATATTAATACCATTTGGTTTTTCTTCTCCTTAGTTTAAGACTTTTCTCTACAAACGCAACAATGTCTGTTTGGGTGAGTATTTGTGGGTAATCAGTCAGTGATAAGATCTTAAATGAGATTTTAACCTTAATATATGGGAAAATGCAGGTGTTCATGCAGACATTTTTGTTGACCCCTGTTATAGGATGACTTGGACCTGCTCTTAGACTCCCCCTCCTCACTGACTGTGACAGTAAGTTGGACATATTTTTGGCTTTTGGTCTGCATGACCTGTTCATAGACATTATTACAATGATGGTTATGATCATTATCATACAGTTTAGTAGAGCTTTAGTAAATACTGACCCATGGGACAGCATGGAATATATAATATCTAATATATTATCATCTGATATCATTATAATGGCAAATAATATATTCAGCAGGAAATGGAGATGTGTTATTGTTCTTTGTTTACGGCATGGTTACTGAGTGTTGACATCTTGTTATGCATGATCAGTCCAGTGCAAGAGGAACTGTTAAGGACCAGGCAAACTTTAAAGTGGAAGAAGATGTGGCTGCGCTAAGGAAGGCCATAGAAGGCCTTGGTAAGCTTAGGATTTACCACTATGGGCACATATTCAAGGTGCTTTACTTTATCAGAGCAACATGTAAAGAACTTTAATCAAATTTTACTAAGTGTGCGCAAAGGTCAGTTGTTAAAAACAAAATTTTCTCTTATATAAGGTTGTAAGTGCTAAACCTGTTCTGTGTTGTCCTCTTCTTTATAGGTACAACAGAAAAAACACTGATTGAGGTGTTGACCCGAAGAAGTAACGCTCAGCGCCAGCTTATTGCCAAGGCCTATGAGAAGACCACAGGAAGGGTAAGTCCCTGCACATTTCATTTCAGATATTAATTGTGGGACAAAGAGAAAATGCGAGGTGGAGTAAGGTTTGTGTATCATTAACTTTTATACCTTTATTCATCAGAAATTAATAGATGACCTGGAGGGCGACACCCACGGAGACTTTGAGGATTTGTTAGTAGCCTTGATGAAACCTCCTGCTGTCTATGACTGTCATGAAGTCATCAAAGCCATCAAGGTGGGATTTCGTGTCGTAAAAATTGTCTGCATCAGTGTAATAAAAAAACAAAACAAAACAAAAAACTAAACAAACCAGTTCTGCCAGTGACACAATTCTCATAATATAATTTGTTCAAACAGACCGATTTTACTATATTTGCCTTGTGCTCTAAAACTCTATTATCATTTTTATAATCTTTATTCACTTGTTTATATAACATTATTTTTGTATCATATACAGGGGGCAGGGACCACAGAGAGTACGCTGACAGAAATCTTTGCCTCAAGATCCAACAAACAGATCAACGCCTTGTCCGAAGCATACATGGCCAGTTCGTATCTTCAGCACGATGCATTTGTAATTTTTGACATAAAGTATTGTGAAACAGTTGCTAGGTATCTGATTATGTTGAAATGGTTTGTAATGTGCTGTTTAATTTAAGAAACGGGAAGAACGATGATTCATGATCTACAGTCAGAGATATCTGGAGATTATGGCAAAGCGCTTCTTATCTTGGCTGAGGTACCATTTTTTTTGTTTTTTAAAAAAATTAAAACAGTAATTTGCTATCTGACAGAGTTTCCAGCGAATGAAAATCAGACCAAAAGCATCACATTTATTGTAGCAAGATAGCTCAGGCTATATTCCTATCCTAACTCAAAAAGTGTCACAAATAAATAAACCCACACCTTAATTTTCCTCATATCTGAAGACTCTACATAATGAAATACCTCCTGCAAAAATGTTTTCATATTTCTGATCAAGAACTGCAGCTGAAACTCATATTTACTCATGTGAGAAAAAAATGAAAAAACATAACAATACAATCAGAAAAATTTGTTTTCTACAAGATCTGTAAATCTTTGGAAAGCTCTGTAATGAAGTTACAAACGTTTTTTCTCTTTATATGTTGAATTGTGACCAGGATTTTAAAAAAGGGTTTAAATGAATTTCTGAAAAAATATCAAATATATTGAATTGATTCTATTCTCTTCTGTTCATCTGCACAGGGGAAGAGAAACGAGAGCACCAGTGTGGATGCTGCCAAAGCTAAAGCAGATGCAAAGGTCACTACACTGGTCACTACATTGAATTCATGCATTTTGTAATCTCCCCTTTTTTCTCTGCCTTTCAACAAATAAGTTATGAAAAGGTATATGTTTTTCAAGGATGCACAGTGCAGCCACAAAGCCCACATGTTAAATTTGGCATTTGGTAGTTTGAATTTTATTTTATGGATATAAAGAAATTAGAGAAGTGGCATTAAAACACCCACTGTAGAGCAGTTCAGTTGATGTGTCAGACACTTTCACTTGTTAGTTTGACATTTTTAGCTTGACCTCATATATTCATGGGGCTTGAAGGCACCACTCACATCAATTTAAACAACTTATTTGCTGATGCAAGTATGAACCTGCTCCCTATTCCCATGCTCGATATGTCAGTATCCTCTCTTGTTTTGCAATCACAAGATTTGACCATGAAAACCCTTGAAATAACAAAACTATCCTTTAAATGACATACACTTTTTCTGAGCCCTCCAACAACAGAATATTAGATTTTTAGTCTAAAGCTGCATATGTATGCTCAAACTTTTCACTTCCATCCCCCTTTTCATTTGTAACAGGCACTGTATGAAGCAGGGGAGAAGAAGTGGGGTACTGATGAGGACAAGTTTATTGACATCCTGTGCCACAGGAGTGTTCCCCAGCTTCGACAGAGTGGGTACACCCCTTATACATATTTCTTTTCTGCAGATGCAAATTTAATTAAAAAAATCAGGTATAATGTTTACCGACTTAACCATTTTAATTTAGCACATAGCATGCTTAACCTTGCTAGTTAGCACAAAACACAAAAACTGAGGCGCACGTAAATCTCATTTGTTTTTCAGGTATTTTAGTCATAAACCAAAATTTTGGACAAAATAATGATTTGTCCTAATGATGCTGCATGTGAAAAGCATTAATGATTTATTAGGATTCATGCCCTAGGCAACATGTATGCCTGAATTGAATTCATGGCAGTAAATCCAATAATTTTCAAGACACTTCACTAAAAGCCAAAAATGTCCACCTTATGGTAGTGCTAGAGGAAAAGTTGAGGGATTGCCATAGTCATTAGGTATCATCCACTGGGGTCCATGAATGTCTGCAACATTTCATGGCAATTAATACCCAACAGTGACCAACAGACCATGGCAGTGCCAGTCTGTCACACCTTCAACAGAAAAAAAAAAAGTTGTTTTCAAATCTCTTATGTTTTGGCAGCTCTGATAGAGTACAAGAATGTTAGCAAGAAGACTCTGCAGGAGAGCATTGAGAGTGAAATGTCTGGAGACCTGGAGAAGCTACTCGTGGCCATTGGTGAGAAAAAATGTCACATTGTCTGCTTATTTTTCACACTAACATCCAATATTTATTCTATGAGAGAACTAAATTCCTACACGAGACACATTTAACATAAAAATGATCACAAAAAAATGTTTTTTTTGTCTAGTTAAATGCGTGAAAAATACTCCTGCATACCTTGCTGAGAGGCTTTTCAAGGGCATGAAGGTAAGCTGAGCAAAATGCCCAATGAAATCCACATATTGTTTGGTTGCACTATGTGACCTTTTTTTTTATCCTCAGTAGACAATTGTATTGGTTACTAACTGGTGTGGAAAGGAATGTTAAGCCACTGTTTTATTGCTGCTGCTTTGACTAAATGTGCAACATTGCTGGAAATGTGTCAAAAGGCCCTAAAGCAGCAGATAAAAAATGTAAAGCTGTGCCACACAGAGGCAGCTATAATTGCACACTACAGGATACTATGTCTGAATTGAACAAAAAATAGGAGTCATGGCTGATAAAGTAGATCCTTCTTCCTCATTTGATCCTTTAAGAACCTATTTATTCATTTTTGTTTTATACCGAAATTCATTAAGCCACTTTGTCCAGGGTATGGGGACCACAGAGTCCATTCTGACCAGGATACTCGTCAGTCGCTCAGAGATCGATTTGTTGGACATCAGAGCTGAATACAAGAAGCTGTTTGGATGTTCCCTCTATTCCCAGTTAGAGGTCAGTACATACACTAAGAGATTTAAAACAAAAAACAAAACACCCCCCCCCCCAAAAAAAAAACTCAACGTAGCAGTAGAAATATTAAGCAAATTAAATATCATGGTTTTAAACCACAATTTCCTTTTTGTCCCTTGTCCCCTTTTCTCTCGTGTTTCTGCAGTCTGAAGTTTCAGGCAGTTACGGTGACGCCCTCAAGCATCTCTGTGGCCAAGATGACTAACTCCTCCCAACTCCTGTGATGAGAAACATATGGTGTGAAGTGCATCTAATGATAACGATGACCAGTTTGACCCTTTCATTGAATTCCTACTGATACACGGGCCTGAACTTAGCCCTGATGATGACTGGAACTAATTGTTTGAGAAATGCTTTTTAATGTGGAATTCCAGAAATGTGAAACCACGCATTGATGTTTCAGCTATACTGCCATGCAGACTGGGTAATAAAACACCAAGACTAAAGAAGCAGCTGATATTCATGGATATAAAGATGCTGTTGAATGTCTTTTTCAAAAAAAAGTTGTCTGTATTCAATGTAACTGATATTTCCTCAAATATTTTACCTTCTGGTATTGTATCATGTTTAACTAAATAAAAATACTATATTCAACTATGGGATGTGAGTGAGCAGATACAAGAAAACACCATGCCTTTTATATAAAAATACTTTTTATTATTTAAGAGTTTTGTTTATGTTGCTATAACCAACTCCTACACAGGTCATCAGGACCTTGTCGCCCCCTTTCCTTTCGTCTTCTAAAGGCTTCTGGACCTCAATCTTGAACATGATCTGGAAGAAATCTCTAATGTGTCTGAGGAACTCAATCCTGGAGAGACAGTGAGAAATGGGTGGAGGAGGCGGGTGGGGGGTAGGGAGCAAAGTAAGGAAAAAAATGGCAGATGAAATTTTAGTTTCATTTTTATGCGTCAAGTGTGGGAGTGTGGGATGTTCTGATTTTATACCTCATAATCCTAAAGAAGAGACATTAACCACATGTTGGATAAGATATATTCCAACTGTCAATAAATAATACACACTGAGGTTTCATGAACAGTGTTCAGGGTCTACTTTGTGCCATCTGCTTCAAGTGACATCCTTTAAGATTCTCAGTCTTATCTTTTATCTCTACTTCACCCTACATTCAATTGTTAAAGTGAGGAAAATCAAAAACTTATAAAAGGAAAAGACAATTTACATTAACAAAGACAAAAACACATACATTAAAATGATTTTTATGGGTCCTTAAAAAAAAAAAAATACAAAAAGATACACATCAGTGAGGTAACAGGTTGTGTCGTCTGTCATGAGCATTACCTGAGTAATGGGAAGAGTGTATTGTGATGGCACTGCCAATCTTCAGTTATCATAGTACTGTACTTGAGAGGGACACAGCACCGGTACCATGATAACTGAAAATGGACAGTTCATAGTTCGCTCCTCATACGTAGTGATGACGATGTCTGAAACCAGTTTTGTGTTCAGTGTTTTTACTTAAGCCTCCTTAGAAACTTTATTTACAAGATTTTTTTTGTAGAAATGTATCTTTTACCGTAAACATCTCCATTTATAAACACATTCACCAAGCACCTCTGTGTGAACAGACCGTGTGAACTAACAGCTGGCTCTGATTACCATGATAATGCAAGTATTAAAAGACACATGAAAAAAATTTGTTGAGGAAAAAGATTACTGAACTTAACCAGAGCTTGTTATTAACTGTTAAATAAAATCTTGTTTTTCTGTTTTCTTGCAATAATTCTACTGCCTCATTAGCAGCTCATTTGCATTCTCTACTTTTCGTAACCATAAGCCTCTCTCCGTTCTGCTTATGACAAGAGTTTGTTTACTTTGAACTGCACTGAAACATCAGATTTAGGGAAAAATTAGTGAAAACTGTTTCCCTCTTAAAAAAATTCCTTGTATTTTTCAGTAAAAACAAAAAACTCATTCAGAAAACAAACAAGGTTTATGTATAAAAAAAAAAACTGGCAAGTGTATTGCCTCTGTTTGTTTGCCCAGAGTTTTGTGCCCTACATTGGGACTAGAACTTTGGATTATTGTCACTTGACAAGAGAGGACTAGTAGAAGAATAACTAAATGCAAGGTCCAGTGTGTTCTACATTTGGAGACGGCGCCTCTGTATATTAACTTATTAATAAGCCAAAGTTCTGTTTGTAAAGTTCAATGGGACAATGGCTTACGTGTATGGGGAGAGGGGTCCAAGCAGAACCTTTGACACATCCTGCTGGCCAAGGGTCATCAAGAGCAACGCCAAGCTCTGATTGGATGAATCGGCGCAGCCACCCTAAAACAGAGAAAGAGGAGGGGTGACATGCTTCAGCAACAAAAACAAAAAATACGTCATTGAGGTGGGGATGTTTAGAACGAACTCCCCTGACAGGGGGATTGATTATCTTAGGTCAAACAGTGATGGCTAACTACACTTGCAAAACATTTTGGGAATCCATGAGAGGTAATTCTGTTTTTAAGCTCTGGATGCTAATTTAGATTCATAATCAGATCCCGATCTGACTTAAAGACAAATATATAACCCAGCTACAAATCCGAGACATTTTCGAGGCACATTTCAGGCTGAAAGATTTTACCTCGACTTTTTTCAAAACTCATGGTTGCATTTTAATCTTTTATCTTCCTGCTCCCTCTGACTTGACCTCTTATCCCTTTGCCTAATTTCCTCCTTTCCCTTCAACATATTAAATATTTAGGGGACAGAGGTTCCACTCTCTGAATCCAAGTCATCACATGCCACTACATGCCAACAGTTATGTGCTATTCCCTGGAACTTATGAAGAGACTGGAGGACTGGACACACCCAGGAGCCTTTTCTAAACCGAGGGAACTTTAAAATGGCCGCCCGCTGATAGTTTCAGTGAGATATTCAGGATTTAATGTCCTGCACTGCCCTGATGTACAAATGTTTAACAGCTTAACTGCAGCTACACAGGATCACTTTCTTGTAGGCTACTGTGAATCCATTCTAACTAAGCAAGCATGTGGCCCAGTCATTCAGAATTATGGCATCGTGACAGCTTGTCAGCAGGAATATGATTCAATTATATAATCATATCAGTGGAGCCATGGCAAAACTATGGTGTCATTGTTTTTATTGTTGATGAGACACAGATTTGGTTAACTACATTCCTTCAACAAGTGGATGATATTTATCAGACCTGGTAAGCAGTAAGAATTAATTCAAATACTTCAGTACCTCCACTGCGCGCCCTCATGGAGAATTTACAATTTATTTCAACTTATTTCCAACATTTTATTCCAATAAAAAGCCTTAGGACAAGAAATGTGATTAACTAATGGATTTTTCATATTCTGACATGGGTTTTACCAAGTCCATCTTACTTTTTATCATAAATATCCGTGTTTACCTCCTATTGTCTGGATACATTAGGGAGTTATTCATATTTCTAACATTTTACCTAAATAACAATCATGCTCACTGAGAGCACTCATTAACCTTTTCCACAGGCTGGAGAGCACATAAGGCTGGCTATTAGGAAAGCATTGTGGCCGTGCACCTTACCTTGTTATGTTGCTGATCTGGGCTACACAAGCTGAAATGCAGAACACACTCTAGAAAAGCTGAGGTGCTTTCAAACTAAGAAAAATGACGCATCAACACCGTCCTCGTTTTTTTTTTCTTTTTTTAGGCTAGGCCCTGCCCTCCAAAGGAAACATCACACAGTTAAGATGTCCTAAGAGGCCTGAAGCCACTAACCGGCCACGAGGCCCTATGGAAAAGTCCCTTGAATCCTTCGAGTGAATGGCAAACCCCCTTCCCCAACAGTCAGATAAAGACGACGTGGAATCAGACGCAATCAAGCGTGCTTTACGATGCAGTAACATGTAAATTTTCCAGACTAATTTGACCTTTACCGGTAACCAGATATCAAAAGGGTCATTCACATTTAGGACTGTTCATGGCCCAGTTTTAACACTAATTTTAGGAAAACAACGACCTGAGATATTCTGAATTTAGTGAGAACACTAAATGACAATTCTTAGATTAAAAGAAAAAAAAAATGAATCATGCAATGATCCATACCTGGGTCTACTTTTTTACTTGTAGCTGTTAAACTGAATGTAATCACAAAAATATCAGACACTGTCATGGAAACATTCAGACGACAAAACTTTCATCCCTAACCTAAGGCTGCATAGCCAGGTGAGTGATTTCTTTAAATTTCATGAGAATTAAAGCTCATTTAGTAACATTTTTTTTCAGGACTTACATCAGCTCCTGCCCAGTGTTGATGTTGCTTCCAAAAACAAAATGTCCATCGTGTAGCTTTGGTTTACTACAAGACGACTGTACTGATTAACCATAAAACAAACAGACTTGCACACACGCAGAGTGCCAATGGCCATTTAATGCGAATCCAGCAAATTTCTTTTCCTTTCTCCGTTTTTAAAAATTAACAATCCCAGCAGGAGAGTCATGCATCCATTTTACTCTGGTGTTATCCTTCCTCTTCTCTTTTCAGCTGTGGCAATCATTCTGTCCTCCTGCTACAGTTAAGTATTAAATCAGCAGTTATTCAAATACTGTTAAGTTTCTCAACACGGTCAAGCTACCTATTCTACCAGCAGCTGTGGCTTCATGAAGAAGCAGCAACAAAATGTATAAAATCGCCGGATCATTAATCCACCGACCTCGAAGTCCACTAAACAGAAACGTTAGCTCCCCACTCTGTTGCTGGGAGTTAAGATGATGCACTCAACAATATTCCTCTTTCAGAGTTAATCAGCACTACCCTGACAAGCTAACTGGACTCACATGGCTCCTATGAGAGAGTGTTTGAGAGAAAGAGCCATGTGGAGGCAAACTGAGTCACTGGATCTAATATATTCTGATGAAGTGGGCTCTTTTTCCCTGTTTGACTCTGAGATTTTTTTGTGTTTCTGTATATTTCTAGTAACAGCCAGGTTACTTTTTTCGGTCATATTCAGGAAGAAACTACATGAACAGAAAAGTTATTGATATAAAAAAATGTGACTTGTGAGAGTTTTTTCTCCCCCGCACCCTCAAACGTAACTCTAAAATTTCTACTTACAAATTCCTCATTTATCAAGCCTATTTGAAAAACACCATTCAGATGACACATCACGCAATCAATTAAAACACTGGTGTACTCCAGAAATAAAAGTCTGACTTCGAATTAGACTCCTAGGAACAGAATATTTATTACAAATAATGTGATGTTGTAAAATGAACAGAATAAGCAAATAAGTGGAGATTATTTGTTAGTTTTGTTGACTTGGATTTTACGAAATAGGAAAGGCAGAGGGAAACCAATGAATGTGGCAGATTAACAACCTTGTAATTATGAGGAAGAGATACTTGAACTGATTGAGTTTAGCTCTGTTATTAAAACTTGTCTCTTATTTGTACTAATTTGCTTCAGTTTTCATAATATTTATAATTTTAACTCATATTACATTTCGATGAGAAACTGGCCACCCTGGTGCCTTTGCCCTAAACAGTCAGTCAGCAAAGATGAGAAGAGTAACGGTGCCCTGCTTTGTGTGCATTGTTATCTTTAGTGTCTCCACATAACACATTTTGTTTTTACCTCTGTCCTTTCAAACTTAATATCACAGAGAATGCATATGCACACTTTTCCAAAAAACATACACACTTGAATGACTGCTTCATCTATTTTGGCTAAAGTATCTGTCTTAATGGACCTAAAATACAATTTTCATGGAAATACCCATTAGTCTTTTTCCACTTTTTAGATCTGCCCAAAAACAGTTTCACACTTGAATTCCAGACTATGGTTGATGGTCATTTCCCAAGAACGCTGGTAAACAACATTGTTGCAAGCTGGGTTTATAATGTGCCTTGTCTGTGTATGTCAGGTATTTTTCCAAAGAATTTCGAATTGTGCAGTGACGGGGCTGCAAACCTATTCTCCAGCTGCTGTGGGCTGGGTAATTAGGTTCTGAGATCAATTTCCAATGATAATGGAGATTTTCAGTCACCAAACAGAAATCTAAGTAAGTTCAACTTAACTTTGTATTATAACACTGGAATTCTTCAGGAAGTACAAGGGGTTACAGAAAGGTTTTCACTGTATACGTACTCAAAATTTGGTTTGAGCAGGAAATTGACTTAAAAAAAAAAAAACAAAAACAAAAATCTGAAATCTGAAAAATATTCAATAATAAATTGGCATGGAAATCTATTCTGTAAATCAACATCAGATTTGTTCGATGAGAATATGAGTGACGGTTGGATTGTAGATCAGTTGACTGATGAAAGAGCCTTTAGTTGCCAGCAGTATAGGAGAAATCAAACACAGAAAACTGTGTGGACAATAATGTAGCAAACAGTTTTGCTCGCAAAGCCATACTGGTTTAATTTTGTCTACTGTCTCTAAACACAAAGCACGATTTCATGGCCAACATCTTTTATGAAAAATAAAATAAATACATAAATAAAAGACAGTCTTCACACTGCAAATCAAGAGCAAGTACTTTCTTGTTAGATTAAAATAAGGCTGGGGTATTCACAGTCACAAGGCCTGTCTGTGCAAGTGCTGAAAACCTTGGCCAGATCGCTGATTATGATTACGCGTCTACATCGGTTCACAGTAAAGAGGACCTTGTATACCCTTTTCACAGCAGCCTAGCTGAATCTTTTCTTTGATCAACGTCAAAAACCACAACACTGAAATAAAGATGTGTGTGTATGCATTTGTGTATGGAAATGTGCATGTACTGTAAATGTGGGTCTTTGCTGTCCTTACCCGATATATTTCCTCCAGGAGTAGTTTGGCGCAGTTCCTACCAAGGTCCTCTGGCAGTACGGGGTCTCCCTGCCCCTGTGGCGTAGACGACATCTCTGCACTGAGGAAGCCGCCATTCAGTGTTTCAGCCACCAGCGTTAGGCCAAAGCCTGGAGACCTGCAGTTAACAGATGTGAATTATTAAGTGCATTTTTATGAATAAGTGGTGAGAGACATACAGAAACATACAAACAACCTGAAACTTTCTAACAAATAGATGTATATTTGAGATACTCACTTGCCCGAGTTGGCTCCTTTCATGTGGTCGGTGTAGATGTAGATGTCTGGCAGGAACTGGTTGAGGACAGCCCTGGCAGACTCCACTATCCTGTTGGCCATCTGAGGAGAAACTCGTACTGAATATCTGGGTTTAAACTGTCAAGGCCCTTTGACAGTTTATAGCAGAACAGGTTTGTGGGCATTAAACATATCGTGCAGTGTGAGCAAACAGATATTCATTGTATTTTCCAATATCATTACTTGCAGAAAAACTTAATCATTCTTCATTAAAAAGGGCACAAACCGTCAAAACAACTCACTGGTATTTTATACTAATATGTTTAAAAATCAAGAAAGCCTCCTGGGCTTTACATTCCCCCTGCAAATGGCAACGGTCTCAGCTCACCTACAATATTGTGTGCTATCAAATTCTAGCAAACATCTGACAAGATTGGTTAAACATAAATATTTTCTGTATTTACGATATCAACCTCCCCCCAGACAATTAGTCAACAGAAAATTATTCAACTATTTATAACACAGTCATTGTTAGACTAGTATTTAAAAAAATTGCTGCCTGACTTTATATAATATAATTGTAAACTGAATATAAAATGAATATAATTAACTTTTGGACTGTTGGTAGAAAAACGGGCACGTGACGCTGTCAAGTTGAACTTTAGTACATAATGACTTTAAGAAGATGATTTTTTTTTTTCATTATTTCCTGAAACTTTATTAACCAAACGATTCACCTAGAAAAAAAATCAGTAGATAGATTAACTGCTAAAGAAAAAAACTGTTGTAGTCTTAATAGATACAATTGAACAAGTGAACTAAGCTGTGAAATGTTTTTTTTAATTGCCATTTGTATTACTTCAATAGGGTGTACAGATTAAAAAAAAAAAAAAAAGCCAGACTGTGAGCCAGCGAAGGATACGCCACTCCTCTGATCCTCTTGATCTTTCCTGGGTCAGTCAGCATGACGGGCCTGATGGTCCTACGGACAGGACATGTGAAAACTACCTCTCCTCCCCCACCCGGTGCCATTCCCCTCTTCACCACCTGAGGGAGCAGAGTGGGAGAATGGGATTAAGGAACGACTACTAGCTTTCTTTCAAATAGCAACAAAATAATATAATTGACCCCCCCCCTCCACCAGCCTCAAGAAAACTTTTTTTAAAACCTTATCACGATTTTCAAAGGCCATCATGATGTCCTCACCTTAAGATCAAAGCCCTCTCCATCAATGCCAAACTTTTTCATCAGAGGGAGGGCTGTGGACTTCAGCAGGTCCACCTGCATGAGATAGGCAAGTGTTTAAATTCTTAAGACATGCTAATGCATCCGGAAAAGTTTACACAATGGAAAAAGATGCCACCCAGGGTTTCCATGCCAACAAGGGCAAAAAATGGAAGTGACAACATGGTAAACAAATTTGTAATATGAACCTGAAGTTATCAATGTTCTAACGCTTTTTCCAAGTCAGTACCAACTTCTGAATTGTTAAAAAATAATTGACTGTGACTCTGACCTATTGTGTTGTGTTCTAAGCTATGTTTTTCAAAAGCTACACACTGTACGGACACCAACTCTTCTCTGAAACACTGTTGATCTAAACTGGCACATGACTGCACATAACTATGCGTGCACTAGAGGGCAGTGTCCATCTGAACTTGGGAGGTGTGTGCTTAAACACATGATAATTTACATAGTCTTTGCAGAGGCATGCCTCAGCTCCACCCAGTATGATCATGAGCTGGTAGACTCAAAATTAAATCAGAGGGAGAAAAACAAGAGACAAAAAAAAAAAAAAAGAATATTAGAGGGTGATCAGATCACTGAGAGTGTGTGTCCTTACCGTCGGGTCAACTGAGTCATTGGTGACTCCTCTCAGAGTGGCCTTAAGAGAGGTCTTCATAAATGGAGCCAGCATGAGCAGTGCTTCCAGATAATAACCGATTGAGCGCTGCGTGTTACAGTCGTGTTCCACAGAACCTCCATATAAAAAGCCCGGCAGGTAGAACAACACAGTGCCTTGGAAGGTAAGGAGCATGAGGACATTGAGTGAGTCTATAGACGGTACTTTCAGCCATTTTCTCCATAAAACGCTGGGGTTTAAAGGGTTGTTATAATAGAATCACTTTAACCAAATGGAAGAAAGCACTCGTGCTGCTAAAAAGAGGTGACGTAGAATTTAAAAAAGTGTTAATGTCTCAGTGGTTAACACAGTCAAATCAGAGGGTTACAGTTATAGCATTTGTCATCACTATAGCTGAAGCCACATGCAAAAAGAAGCAAAATAACTCCATATATGATCGTGAGGGGGGAAAAAATAATGTGGAAAACACTGAATAATTAAAGGCTAAAATCCCATTATTCACATTGAAGGTATATTTATCTATCTATTGGTGTTGCACAATGCTGAAACCCCAACACGCCATTACATTTTGACAGTAAACAGTTATTAGATTAACCGCATAGTCTGTGACAAAGCCAACACTGCAGTCATGCGCTCATTTTTAACTCACCTGTTTGGTTGATCTCTATTCTGGAGCCATTGGTCACTTTATCTAACAGTCTAATGAAGCTGGCCTCAAAGTCTGGAGACGACAAAGAAGCAGAGAAAACAGCAAAGAGGAGATGTTTTCCTAAATTAAAGCAAAGTCTACCTTAACTATTTACATGTCATCAAGTAGATTTAAGAAAAACTAGTACATTATTTTAACAAAATTTTCATACTGTGACAAAACACACGGAGTCAAATAAGTGGAATAAAAAAAATTAATGTATTTATAAAAAAAGGTAACTTCTGACAATCCCCATACAAATATACCAAGATAAGTCGCTCTAACAATGTAAAACTCAGTTCTCAAAGGACTGTTTTAGTGAACCTGACATGCAAACCAACTACACAACTAACAGCGCGGTGAGGAGAGTAAAATTTAGCTCACATTTACACAGTTATCCCATCGATTCCCCCACGTCCGACGCCCAGTGATTAACCACACTCCCAACTGCGTAACAGCTAGCCGCTTAGCCGCTGAGCTAACTGCGACGCCACATGCGGGCTGAAGCTGCAAACTCACCGCGGAGCCCCGGGTCGTCATCCTTGGACCTTATGTTTTTGATCCGGACTCGCTTCCCGCTGAGCGTGGACAGAACCAGCCGCTGTCTGAAGAAATTGCAGCCGTCGTAGGCGAGCCCGTCGCTTGCCATGTTATTGTTGTTTCTGTCTGGCGTCAGTGGAAATCCACGTGTGTTTGTCCAGGAAGACGTCGGTAGGAGGGGAGGCTACGGCGGGGCGGGAGGGTCACAAAGGCTTTCTGTCTTTCTTTAACGTCGCGCTGCCGCGGCTGACCGCTAGATGGCGTCAGATCACCGTCCACCCGATGCAAAAGTGGGCGTGGCTGAAGAATCGAAAACGTGAACAAGGGAAACGACCGGTTGTTGTGCGAATTATCACCTTTATATTTGTTTTAATTAGGACTGTAGGTGTTAAATAAAGTTAATTAAACTGACTCTGAACGCCCTGTCGCTCTTTAAATGATAAAAGTCCCTTTTTAAAACCCTGCACACACTGACACAATAATTAGATCTAATCCTTAGGTTTTTGTTCTCAGAACTATTTGGGTCTTATTTAGATCAGCGATGGCTGCAGACATCATTTAAAATCCTTTAAAACGGCTAAACCGGCTCTGAAGTACTTTAGAGGCCAAATGAAAGAGACCAGATTGGCTGTTGTCCACTTTTATCCTGCCTCCCGGTCTGCAGGTCTGTCCGCTGAAGTGATCGAGGCTCTGAAGGGATTAATCACAACAACCTTGCCAACGAGCTTTTTCCGCCCGTAGACCGGTTGCATAACCGCGTTATACAATAATTACAACGCCACTAAACCGTTAACAGTGAACAGGGGAGGGAATTGTGCAGGAGGAGGGGGGTAAAAACGAGGCATTTTGCTCTGTGTGCGTCGTCAGAAAGGTGCATCCTCATCTGCACTGATCGCAGGTCTCATCTTCCTCCTCCTCTTCCTCCTCCTGCAAGTCGGAGGGTGGGGTGATGATGGTGGTGGTGGAGGGGGGGGGAATAAAAGTCAAGGTCCAGAGAGAGTCTAGACTGGCTGGGGAAAGACGCGCCCACTCTTGGTTACGTTGCGCACTTCTCCGGGGAGCGAAGTAAAACCTGCTCCGATCCAGTCGTGGCCGAGCATCCGGAGACGGGAGGCTCTCATGGGCTGGAAGCGTCTGATCCCACGTCTGTTTTGATCAAATAACGGTTTGATGATGGTTCTTCTAAAGATTTTTCGCGCTGTCATTATGGGACCTCCGGGGTCGGGGAAAGGAACTGTGTCTGCGCGCATTACCAAAAGTTTTGGACTGAAACACCTCTCGAGTGGGGACATTTTGAGAGCCAACATCAAGGCCCAGACCGGTAAGACAGAGGTGTCCTATCACAAAACAAGTACTGAGGCAGCACAGGTATGATCTTGAATTAAATCCACACAGGACATGTTTTTAGCCCATAAGTCAGGAGGCTGCAAGTATATAAAAAATCTAACAGAAAACACAGACGCTGGAGAAATGTTATACATCCTTTTACAGTTATATAAAAAAGAGAGACTAAACTACAAGTTATTTGGAAATAAAAAAACACTCACTAATAGTTTTCTGGACCACTTTGATAAGAGCACCACCCCCACAGTTAAATTTCTTATCTGTATTACAGAGGAACAGGACAGAGCAGAAAAGAAGCTGTGTTCTCTTTAGCAAAGGGCAAAATGATTAGCAGGGTTGTAAAAGCCTGCTTTCTCATGATTATACTGGAAACACTTGACTGAACATTATATGGTCTTTGGAATGAGGCCCACCGTTTCTCAATATCACCTTGGATGATGGTAAAGAGAGGTGTAAAGATGAGGAAGGCTTTGCCCCTTTGCTTCTTGATAGGGCGGATTGTGTGACTTTTATGTGTGACTAGACTAGACAGTCATAAAGCAGCAATGCAGGGGTATGAAGACTGCCGCCGTTTGGTCAAATTTTAACCACATTTATGCACACGTGCGTCTTTCCTCATCATGCCCCGCTGTACTTTCATACTTGTGCATGTGCAGTAGTTTTTGATTCACTCAGCTAAACCAAAGCCTTGTATTCTTGAGCAGCTGAGGGGCAGTCAAAGAAGTCTTTGGGCTTGAACCAGTGACCTTCCATTTCCAAAAACATTCTTGCACACCTACTGACTCAACATTAGAAACGCCCTTTTTGGAAATGAGCATCACAGAAACGCTGTCACAATGTATTACTTTGACTAAGACATCTAAAGGTCGACAAATCCTCCTATGTTGTTGTGTTGCCAATACTTGCCTTGCTTAACTTGTAGCAATGCCTTTGCTTTCTAAACAACTTGTTCAGGGTTCAGTATTTATTATGTACTAAACTTTGTTATCTCTCTGTGGAAAATTTTTGTCATTTCCTATATGTAGATTTCCCAATCACATATTGCCACTTTTAGCCTGTGCTCCATTTCATAGTGACATAAGAGAAGTAAACTAGCACATTCAGGTCATTTCTGCAAGGCTAGTCAGGAAATTCCTGTCCTCAACTGGATCCTGACCAATTAAAGTGGAAGTGATAGGGGGAAAAAAGCTCATGCCTTAACCATCTAAATGCACATTACCCCTTTCAAGTTTCCATGGAGCAGCTTTGCAATAGAAAAAAAATGTCCCAAACTGTGTCTTTTTGCTTGTGCAGATTGATTACAGCTAAAGTATAACTATAATGAGTTGGATATACGGACCCACAATGCCAAAACTGCACTAAGACATGAAATAAAAATATTCTACTTGTTCCATGCCTCATTTTATACACCCTGTAAACCTCTGTGTGTCCTTTTTCACATCTTAAATACAGTTCTGTGGTGTTGAACAATGCTTGGCTGCACAGAGTATGTTTATAATGATGGACAGATTACAAACACTAGCAGTGCTGAAGCAGCTAAATAATGCCAAAGCTTTTTTTTCTTTGCCCTGTAAGAAAATCATGTCATTTGATGGCAGGCAGGTATAGCCAGTCTTTAATACTTTGATTAACGTAGCCTTCTTAAACTTGATATTAAAAAATGTTGTCAGGAAAATAATGATCAGCATCCACTGTCTCTGTCTCTGTCTTTCTTACCGTCAGAGCTCGGGCTGTTGATGAAGTCCTGTATTGATCAGGGTCAGCTGGTACCCGATGACGTCATATCTCGTCTCATCCTGAGCGACCTGAGAGCAATGGGCCAGAACAGCTGGCTGCTTGATGGTATGTTTGTATCTACTGTCAATTGTGTTATAGTTTGCAACGTCCTTCTGTTACATGTGCTTAATGGGTTTGGACTGAACTCTTACACTGTGAACTTCATATAAATTTCACAGGAAGATCAAAGGGATTCCTTCGCTTTATAGGGATATTTTTAGTTGTCTGCTCTCGGGAAAGTGCTCTTGACTTCTCTTGACCACGTTTGTGTTTGTGCTTTTTGATTAAAATGATTAATTATTTATTACATCCCTCTTCCTTGTCCCTTCATACCTTGCTTTCCTGTGTCTGTCTCTCTTGTTGCTAGGTTTTCCACGTACAATATCCCAGGCAGAGGCTCTGGATGATGCCTACAGTGTGGATACAGTGATTAACCTCAATGTACCTTTCCAGACCATTAAACAGAGGCTGACCTCTCGGTGGACTCACCTTCCCAGTGGCAGAGTCTACAACATAGATTTCAATCCGCCTAAAGTCCCTGTAAATACATCCTCTCTTACCTCATTCTCCTTCACTATTTCAGATATTATCAGTAAAAAAATTCCACATAGAATATCTTTTCATACATAAATTTCCTTCCGCTTTAAAGTTGGCCTAATACTTTACTCTGGAAACCTGCTGCTCAAAAGCGGCTTTATTTTTTGCCCAAGAAGTAAATAATAGTGTTTGTTTGAGATTATTGAATTATTTTCAGTATTTCTAAACCCCACCTAGGTCAAAACCTAGTGTTTGGTTGCACTTCAGCGGTGCATCCCCCCTCAACCCAAGATTGCTCTTTAGGGACTGTGCATGCTATCTCGAGTAAACTGAGGATTCTGTGTTTCGTAACAATGTCTCCTGCTGAAATATTCAAGAGGTAGACCTATAGTAATGTTAGTATTAACACCTGTGCTTTCCTTATTATGACAAGTCAAAATGTCAGCTATGGAACAGGCCTGTGTGGTCACCATCCCTCCTGCTACTGTTTCTGCACGAGATAATCATTAGACCAGCTGCTCTGCTGAATTATATTCAAACTTACAAGTGTAGAATGGAAACAGAGCGATTGCATCTCACCTTCACATTTTGTGAAAATGCACAAAAAGCTGTTATCATATTTTAAACGAACTAAAACATCTTTCAACGTTATTTATCTCTATGACTGTCAACCCCGACTCTGCTCTCAGTCCACTGCTGTGTTTCTTGAGCCTTGTTTACATTACAGGCTCTGTGCTGTGTGTCTGGGTTTGAACTGGGCAAATCCTACTCATTGTTGTGGACTAGTATTTAGCAACTCTGTCTCAGCATGTTTCCTCTCCTTTTTTCTGGTATAGATCTACAGTATGATATTTCTTTGTGTTATTTAGCAGCAAAAAAATATTTATCAAAACAATTCAAAGTACTATTCCAGCATGTCGTATAGGCATAGTTTTTGAGCAGCTAAGTCAGTAACAACATTTGTTCATGTTTTCTCTAGGGTTTCGATGATGTGACAGGAGAACCTCTGGTCCAGAGGGATGATGACACACCAGAGACCGTTACACGGAGACTGAAGGCCTATGAAACCCAGACAGAGCCTGTTTTAGAGTACTATAGGTGGGAAATTACAGATAAATCAAAATATACCCCCCTCACACTTACTTATCTATCTGTTACATCACTAGGACTCAGCTTGTCACAATAATTAATTATGCATCCCTACACAGAGAAATTAGGGAGGCAAGATGGGCAGATGTTTCACTGCATTACAGCATAATGTCACACTGAAGTGTAGTCCACATAAATGCCTTAATATAGGGAAAGGGCTGCAACCAAGTGCTATTGCACCTTGGACCTTGGGCCCTTTCCTTCCTGCACACTCCTTGCAGTTGTTTGCATGAGTGAAACACGGTACAAAGTGCAAACAGTGCTTCTGTCCTTATTACAACAATTAAATGAATTCAAATACTATAAAATGTATTTTTTTAATCTGTAAGGCTTACCAGAAACAATAAAACCCAGGAAAAAAGCAAAAATAAAAGCAAAAACAATAGACTTGCAAGGCCTTGGACCAAGTGGACAAATACATGCATTATAATTTTTATTTCTTGACTAATTAGGCTGCGTTTCCTCACACCCCAGGCATATGCTTAGCTAGTGTCCCACTTATTTTTACATTACCACAATGTTTGAGAGGCTTTTCATAATTTGACGAAGGCACAGAAAACTACAGCCTAAAAGAAGGGGGAAAAAGAGCTAAGTTCATAGGATGAAATTATAATTAATTATTCAGTTTTATTTTCTGCACAATACACTTTAAGGTAATACTCGTAGATCTATGTGCATTAAGAGCTACTTAATAGATTATGCAGTTATTGTCTAATTGTTTTAATATCAGAATTGTAGTTCAAATAGTGACTATTTAATGTATATATATTTCTGTGTTTACTTGCCTCTCCAGGAGTAAAGGGGTACTCGAGACCTTCACTGGGACAGAGACCAACAAGATCTGGCCACATGTCGAGGCTTATCTACACAGAAAACTCTCCCCCGTCAATCAGAAAGTTGCGTAAATGCCTGAAGAGAAAGGCACAAGGAGTCTTAAAGTTTACCTGCAGAAAACACTCAGTCACATCGTCCAATCAAGGTGCTACTTTCTGTGAAACAAGTGGAGAGCCATCTGTGCGATAATGATTCAAGATGAGGGGCAAGCATACAGTTTATGTCCGGTAGCAATGGTAAGACTACAGATGCTGTTGTGCTATCGGTGCCCCGTTTCCACATTGTTGCTGAAATAAGTTTGACAAACTCAGGACGTGTGTGTAAAATCCTTCAAACATTTTTTTGAATAATTCATACAGACTGTATCTCTTCTATAATGTGCCTTTATAAAGCCAGCGGATGAATGAATCACTGAATTAAATATCAAGATCCTTCACACTGGAACATCAAGATTATGCACACAAGAGATTCTGCAGTGCAGCCATAGAAGCAGTTTTTATGGCATGTCCTCTCTTGTGAATGCAACCAATCTTAAGTGAGTGAAGTTATGAATACATTTTTAACTTTAAGGTTTTCTAATTGCAATCATGACTTCTTTTGAGTTGTATTGTGGGCATAACAAAGGTATTGTATAACTGCCTTATAGGGACTGTATCTTATGCAGTGGTTAATAGCCCTGAAGGGAAATGTGCCATGTTCTTCTGTAAATTGACTTTTGCACTCAAGTGCCTTTTGTACCAGGTAGCTCATTTAATGTAGTTTCTAAATAGGTTTTATGAAAATGGGCCACTGAATGAATAATTAACTGACCACACTTAGTTGGCTATATTGAAAATTTGAAATTTCATAATTCAACCATTGTTGTTTGACAGTTTCTCTGAACCACCTCAAACTTTAAAGTGTTAACTCTTAAATGTGCCAGTATATATTTCCCATTCTATGTGACTTAACAAGTTAAAACTTGATTGAAAAATGGAACATTCAAGGCTTGGTATGCAAAGGGCTTTTACTTTGTTATAAAATAACCCAGCATTGAATGTTGATCTGCAGTTCTGTGCTTTTGCACTTTGATCTTAAGAATGTTTAGCAATGTTAAATAGCCAGAGGAATACTAATTGTCTTGCAGTATAGTACAGGTTTATGTGATGAATGTTTTTGAACTGTACTGTGTATTTCTAAACACTTGAATACAATGTTTAAAAGCACTTTGCCTCTTCATTGACAACTTAAAACTATGTCATAAGTCCTTATAATGAATCACAAACTTCTGATACTAGTTACTGTATTAAGAATCCTATTGGACACCAGAATAACACAAATCGATAGCTTTCTGGTCATTGTTTTACTTTGATTATTTGACAGCAAAATGGTTTCCCCTCAAATAGTTAAAAGTAATCCACTGATTTAGCCTTGTACTCACATAACATTGTCATAAGTATCAAAATTGACACTACAGAACCATATATATATATATATATATATATATATATATATATATATATATATATATATATTTACACACACATGAACATATATGGCTCAGTGGGATCAATTTTGATACTTTTGGATTTATTTTGATTAAATACATATATTTTATTCCACATGTTCTTCCTAGTGAAAACCTGGTGCCTACATTATCCATGATTTCACTTGATAGTCACTTGTGTTACACTTATAATTTTTTTCAGCTTATAGCTTAGTGAAAGAAACTCTCACACAAAGTGAAAAAATCTCAAATTTTGTAATAAAGATTAAAAAAAAGTTTTTACAGTGCATTCAAAAAGTGTTGTGGCCCCGTTTTCCCAAATTTGCTTTGTTGCAACCTTGTGCTAAAATTGTTTACCTTTTCTTTTTCCCCTCATCAGTATACACTCAATTCCCATTTATCTCCATCATCTAAAAGATGTTTCTAGATCTTGATTAGAATCCACCTGTTGTTAATTCAATTGATTGGACATTGTTTGGAAAAAATAAACATTTGTCTGTATAAGGTTTCAATCTTTACAATGCCAATCAGGTTAAAAACCAAGCCATGAGAACACAGGAACAGCTTGCAGAGTTCAGGAGGGTATCGAGGCACAGAACTGGGGAAGGCTACAAAAAAAAAAAAATTCTGCTGCATTGAAGTTTCCTAACAGTGGCCTCCATAATTCTTCAATGGCAGAAGTTTGGAGCAACCAGGACTCTTCCGAGAGCTGGCTACCTGGCTAAACTGAGCAAGGGCCTTGGTAAAAGAGGTGACCAAGACCTAGATGATCACTCTGCCTGAGCTCCAAAGAACCTATGTGGAGACCAGAGAAGCTTCGAGAAGGACAACCATAACAAAAACACTCCACTGACCTGGACTTTATGGCAGAGTGGCCTGGTGGAAGGCTCTCCTTGGTAAAAGATACCTGAAAGCTGCTTGGCTTCAATTCAATGTCGCATGTTTGGAAGAAACCAGGCACCACTCATCACCTGCCAAATACCATCCCAGCACTGAAGCATGGTGGTGGCAGCATCAAGCTGTGAGGATGTTTTTCACCAGCAGGGACAGGAAGACTGGTCAGGGTTGAAGGAAAGCTGAATGGAGCAAAGTACAGAGATGTCCTTTACAAAAACCTGGTCCAGAGCAGTCAGGATGTCAGACTAGCTCGAGGGTTGGCCCAAATGTCAGAAAATTCATAAATCCAGGAGTGCAAAGTTTGTGTTTTTAACTAAGTGAGCAAAGGTTCTAAATACTTATGGGAATGTGACATGTCAGTTTTTTCCATTTTTAATAAATTTGCAAAAAAGGTTCTAAAATTTGAAAATAATTTAAGCATAAGGCCACATCATAACAAAATGTGAAAAAAGTCAAGTGGTCTGAAAACTTTCTGAATACAATGTATTGAAGAAAGTCAAGACACCAGAGACACTGACCACAGGTTTAGTACAGCAGTTTAAGCCCAACAGTTACAGTATTTTGCATAGTTGAGTAGTCACTGTGGACTAAAAACAAAAAAAAATAATAAAAAAAACCCAAAAACATTAATGTCCAATACAGCATATTATTTTAGCATCACTGCTGACAATACCTCGGTTTGTGTTTATAGTATTTATGATGCTTTTTATTGGTAGAAATAACATTTCCTCACATTAACCATCTGATGAATTACCTATAGTGCTTTGTATGGTATTTCTAATTCCGCAGTCTGTAGTAAAAATCTTGCCGATGATGTCGCTCAGCAAATTTTACCCATCATGTTTGTTGTCTTATCAAATACAGGATATGGTTATCAAAGGAACAGTTATTTGGAAGCCTAATGAATCTGGTATAGCCCCCTTAAAAAAAAAAGCTCAGAAGACAATAGAATACAAAAGTAAACCAAAAAAAAAATTATACAATTCAATCCATAAGCTCATCTAAGAATTGCTAGTAAAATAAAAATGTTCAGAAATTATGATTCAATTCTGGATGACTGGGAGCACAACAAAACAACAAAACAAAAACTAGTTTGAAAATATAAAGTGCAGGACACATTCGGATGTAGAGAGCTCTGCTCTGCATACAAATATACAGTAAAAGTCTCTTTGTGGAGAGTGCAGCCCTTTTTCTCCTCTTCACAATGGTGCTTTATCTCATCTACTCAAATGTAGATCCCAGAATTGACAACTTTAACCACATGCACACACCTATGACAACAGTCTGCACAGGGCACTTGTTTAAGGAAACTGGTTGTTGTGACTGTTTAGGATGCTGGGTACAAGACAGCAAGCTGGCAAAGAAAAGACAAGTTAGTTTGAATCTAACACGTCACTGAGCCAGAGAAAAATAAATACGTAAAGCTCATATAGACCTTGGAGACTTTAATGAACTAAAATATGAAGAATTTGGCATGATTTATACTTTTACTCAAGGTTGAACTTTATCAACTGATCTATATTTGAACAAACAAGTGCAGTCAAGAGCATAACTGAGCTGATGAATAATCATCAACTATGTGACAAATGTATTAATCGGCTTTAACCATGCCTCTTGAATCCAAATAATACCTAGATTTGGATAATTGTCACTTAAACCTGAAATCGTCTGATATATCCTCATAAATTCTCACTGTGTGTATTTATGTGTATCAAAATCTGAGTCCTAGGTCATGCAATAAATGCAGAGTTTTTATATCGTCTCGAACAATATTTTGAAGACACTTATTAAAAAAGGTGTGCACTGCTGTATTTAGTCTATTATTTGTCTTTGCCATATTTCCAGGAGTTTAAATAAATGAGCAGACTAATTATCTTTGTACAAAGGCAAATCGTTTAACAGAACAAGACAATAAGACCCAAGTACACACCACCAATCTCTTGTGATAATACACTGTATATTGTTATCTTCTGTTGTATATTAATTGGAAACTCAAAAGATTTTCTAGTGACTTTGTATTTCTTATCATTGTAGGCATTATATATAAACTGAATTAATGATAAATTCTGAATGCTGCATGTTCATGACAGATTCAAAGGTTCAAGTTGGACTATTTATGCACTTTGACTGCTTTTTCAACCTGTCCAGACAATACTAGGCATCCCTCTCAGAAAACCTGTAACATTAAAACCACTCGTTCCACCTCTCATGATATGCATGAACTGCATCTACTCTCAAGCTGTAACATGCTTTGACCCTCACAAGCCTGCCAATCAACACTACGTGTTCGAAGCAAATGATGTAAGGCCACATTGATATTAACTAACACCCATTCCATTTTGTAAAAGCAGTGTTAAGATTAATCATCCATTTTATTCAACTTTAGGTCTCTTGCTTCACTTTGAGCACAGAGGCCGGTTGCTCTTCATGGCATTTATGGCTCAACAAGGAACTGCAACAATCAGGGAAACAAAGTAATGTATGACAAAACGTGTGTATGAAAAAAGCCAAATAAATGTTAAAACATTTGTGCCAAAGGTTGCCATTTTAAAACATCTGTTTTGTCTATTCAATTTAAACAACTCTTGAGTCAGCAAACTGACTGGCCACCCACATATACTGCATTATTAATCTTCTCCTAATAATTAGCCTGTGAGACCTATGAAATTGTGTGCGAGTCCTTACAAGCAGATCACTTGAGGGCCTGGAAGCTGTCACAGCCAAGTCTTGTAGCATTGTCAATCCAGCCTTTAACTGACTTGTAATTTCATTCTGGCCTGTCAAGTTGAAGGCTGGAGAAAAGACAAATCCAGGGGACCATAATTGGTATTTAAAATAAAAAGGGAGGCTTATCTAGCACAAATTATAAAGATGTGAGGACCAGTACTGTTAGATCAGACGGCTTAAAATTTTACATCAAAAACCTAGTTTGATAAGTTCAGCTTTCTGCATTGCATTTGATAACGAAACTGTCATATCCCAACAATGTTTCTCTCAAACTTGACATGACTAATTTTAAGCACCTTTTACATTAGGTCCACTAACCTAAGTTCTGCTTCAGACAATGGAATTAACTCTATTTTGCTGAGAGCCTTATTGGTTTAGTCATCTTTGTGTTGTGTGGACTTAATATAATGACAATGTTTCTTTGTTCCAGGAGCAATAAAACTAAGTTTGAGTTTGAAAGATAACAAGTGATCTGTAAAAGCAGTGTTATAGCACAACACATGCATTTAGCTGGCAGAAAACGCCACAGGAACCAACTCGCCAGAGGCCAAGCACAGTGACATACTAACAGTGAGAAAAGCTGAGAAATGTCTGTCAACAGTGAACCCGTATTTCCTACAGGTTCTCCACTGAAAAATGCAGCCTTAAAAACTGATCATGTCGCCGTTTATTCCTGCTCTGCAGTGCCGGTTATGAGCCTGGTCTGCTGTTGAAAGAGGGCCTAAAACTCAGCTTGTTCCTAAATGGGAAGATGATGGAGATGGATGAAAAGCCGCAGCCAATCCTTCATTCCCTAGGAGGTCTCCATCATACGTATATCCTCTGTTTCTGTAGTGTCGTCCTTTGTCCACCTCCCTGTGCTTGTCCACAGTCGGGCCTCTAAACAACGCTTCATAGGGTACTCTGCCACCTGGTGGAAGGAGACAAAGACAGTGGGGTCAAATGACAATCAAAAACCAATTATCAAAATTAAAAATAGGTAAAAATAAATAGAGCTACAGAGAAAGACTCTGGGGTATTAACCTACTGCTGCCCAGTTATTGGATTACAATGATTATACAACTGCACACTGACTCTCCTACATTTCAACCCTGAGCTGACACTAATTTGTGGACTCAGAAAATCTTCTCTGCTTTGATTTTTAACATGAACTAAAACAAACGTGAGGTCCACATTTTTTTTTCTTAATCAAGAACATCTTCTTATGTACACATTCTCCTCTAATCACTCCTAAGAGGCTGAATGTGAGTTCAAGCTGAGGTGGAGAGAGATGTTACGATGGGAAAACAGAATAGCTCTGAAAACAGGACCAGGACCAGCTTCAGTTTCAACAGGGTTGATCACATTCTTCTGTGGGAGAAGGGGAGGAGGATTTTTCCTTACTCTGAGTAGATGTTTGGCAGCCAGTCAAGGAGAGGGGCCAATAGTGGGGAGAAGGCCTCATTCTCGCTTCCATACAAAAGGCTTTCAAAACCACAAAGATCAAGTTTCGTAGAAAAGCCAGTGGAATATGCCAATTGGCAACTTTCACACTCGACTGCAGCTGAATATTGAAATACTTGCATAAAATAAAAATGTTTTTCAAGTCTGTAATTAGTTCAAGCTGTCAAAAGAAAAATGCATTTAATTCGTATGAGACATTTGACTCCTCCTTTAAAAAAAACAATAAAAATGTTGGGAAAAATAATTATGTGAGAAAATGATCTCTGAGTGGCATATATCTATGATACCTGAGCTGCTAACATGATGGAAAGGGCGAGGGACAGAGACTGATGGCAAAGTGGATGATATGATCTATTGTTTGGATTTGGAAAAGTGTATCCAAGAAGAATAAACTACATAAAAGCAAAACCAAAATATGATATACACGTAGAGGACTTGTGGCCTGTTTCATTACCTGTAGGTGCAGTTCCTACATCTATCAAACAATGACACAACATATAGCATATTCAGATTCAATACCTCCATGTAGAGCACGTTCTGATAATCAAAGCTTATTTAGTTCTTACATTTCTGGAAATATTTTGAACTGATTTACTTTTCTAGGGATGTGATCCAAGTGTGAGCTGTAGTTTTAAGATTGCACTGCAGTGGAACATGTGTAACTCGACAAATTATTGTCTTTTCTTTTTTGCCCATGGCTTGTTTAACCAGTTTTTAGCCTAACACAATCTATCTGGTTTTCCCAGTGATCGCACTCTGCCTACCAGGCTCCTGCAGGGAGATACCTGTCAAGAGAGAGTCAACATAGCTGTGTGGAAGAAGTTAGGGTTTCAAAAGAAGGAAGACAACAAGAAGCCAGTCTGCAAATATAAGTCTGGTTTCACTGATAATATCAACAATGTGAGCAACTCCGAGTCCTGTGCAGGTAAATTCAACTTTTGGCAGTTGCCGTGGCCACAGCTGTGGTGTGTTTTAAACCTAGACATGGGTCTTGAAACAGAAAATTAGCAAGCAAATGCTCGCTTCAAAGCATCCAGCGTCCAACTCAAGATGACTCTTATCAGTCCCTTATATCAGAGTACTAATATGGAGGCATCCCACAGCTGTGTGGAGTAACTTCAGTAGCCTTTAAGTCTCAGCAGCAATGGTAAAAAGAGAGGAATACTTACTGGAGATGAGTCCAGGGATTCTTTGGGGTCAAGTCTGCAGTTTGTGCCAGTGTTATGCTGTTCAGTATGTTTGGATGTTTCATCTCTACATATGACTGCACACTTTTTCACTCTATTTTTGAAGGCCTCAAGCTCTGTATGGAAGACTTCTAAGTAGACGTCTTGTCCTTCCTGTTGAGAATTATGGAAAACAATATTAAGAAAACATAGTGCAAGATGGCTTAGCTGAAGGGATATGAATGACATTTTGATTAGGCATGCTGCCTTCCAGTTTCCATAAACTCTGTCAAGCTACAATTGTTTTTAATTATTTGCCTTTGTGGCCTTGACATCTACTTAATGATGCAGCTGTTAACCCTGGAAAGCTATGTTTCCATATAAATTATGTCCAGCATCCATCCAACAGTATGAAAGCCTAAAGTAGGTACACAAGGAGAAACAGTAAATAAATTACTGATAAGATTATAGCATCTTACTTTGGCTTTGTGGAAGAACTGTCTGAAGCAGCCTCTGGGATCCTGGTGAGAGTTCAAGGCCATCTCCAGGATGAACTGCATGACTACAGCTTGGTGCGCCACCTGCTCCATCAGGGCCTCTTTCTGCAGTACACAACAGAAAAATGATTTTCAGAGTGCCTGTTGGTCTCAACAGGTTGCCTATTCAAATTCTTGAGCTGAAAATTAGAACCTTAATATGACATTTACAAAATCAGGTGAGGCCATTCCTTCTTCTGGAAGTGTAACAATCTCAACTGGCACCAAGACAAATTGGAACTGCTAAACATATCTGACATCTGAATACCTGTATTTCAATAACCAGAGAGTTTAAAAAAAACTAAGCACTGAATCGTGTGCAAGCACACTGACAAACTCTGCTGCAGCTCTAATCTTAAGTGGTACATCATGAAAGACAACAAAAGTATAAGGCTGCCGTTTTTAATCTTTTTATTTTCACTAAATCTCCAGACAAAACACTAACCAACAATTAATTTAATATGAAAGTAAGCACATTCTGTGTAGATACAATGACTGAACAAGGTCTGTTGCAATTAATGTGGCCTGGCTAGTTTATGCTAAAACTATTCCAGTATTACATTTTCACTGTCAGTGCATATTCTCAGGCATGTGGCTCTTTTTACACTTCTTTTCTAGTTTGACAGGCTGACTGGAACAAACTCTCAGCTCATAACTGGCCATATTCATCATAATGAAAAACATGGCATCTTCAAATTATAATTAAAAGACAAAATAACATGGGTATTATCCTATCAGTACATTACCCCTTCTTGCTGTAGTCTCATGCACCATAGCATTAAGTAATTTGCCGTTTCCTCACAGATGAGCTGAGGCATGTCTGCAAGGAATCGCTGACTGTCGTCCCATCTCCTCAACATACCTGAAAAAAAGAAATAAGCCATATTAGTACGTTTTATGAAAATTAGATAGCACACTATGGTCTTTTTTGCATTGTTTTCATGTTAAACTACTGTGGGAAAAAAACCTCCTGTAAGAACATGTTATAATAGTGTTAAAGTGCTTTCTTGTCTTCTGTGTATCTTTTGGGATTATGTAGTAGTAATTCATTGAAGGCTGGGCGACATATTATCTCAGTAAAAGAACGCCTGCAGTTTGCTACTGTTTGAGAATGTTTTTGATCATACATACAGTATACCAGAAATATATACATTACAATTAGATAGCTGCCTGTAATACTAAAGTTAGAGAAAACAGTGCAACAAAAGTTTTGTTAGGCAATTATCTTTCTCTAATAAAATGTGGAAAAGCTAACTACTATATAAACTTAAAGGAAATATGTAATTCTTCCACCCTGTTAACTGCCATTACCTGCTTTCTCATGGTTATACTCTCATGGTTATACTACATTATCCAGAAAATTTTCGTCCACATTATGTTGCCAACTAGTTTGTTAAATACATTGCTGGAAAGTCAATAAACAACAACAACCCCATAATTTTCCCTTCTCATTATATGGCTAACATATATGTATATGTAGATATATGAAGAATATCAGCTGATGTATCGATATCAGAATTTTTACACCTTAAAATTGGTATCTCTCCCCAAAATCCGTTATCAGTCTAGCTCTAGTGCTAGCTATAATTGTTAAAAAAAAAAAGCTAGTAGCCTGGTAAACATACCATACAATACAAAATTATATATATTATATTGTTTTTAAGATAAACAATACAATGAAATAAGTTATTAACATAAAATTAAAAAGAAGAAAATCATGCTTGATTGACCATCAACACACATATATCATCATATTTACTTTTTTACTTTTTATATTATATTAAAAAAAAAAATGCATGCAAGTAAAACATAAATAATAAAAATTTTTTTTAGATTTTATCATGAATAATCAACTTGTCACAATAACTATCATACAAATGTGTTCTTCCTGGCTTTCAGCAGGTCAAGTCTAAAATCATGTTTAAAGCATTTGTGCTCCTTTGCTTTCAGATGTGCCCAAAACCTGCCTTTAACAGTACATCATACACATCTTATTTAGAAGCAGGTGAGCTGTGGCTGGGCTCATTTTCAACTGTTGTTGAGCTTAAACTTGTTTTTTTTTGTTTTTTGTTTTTTTTTGATTGTGCTGACAAAAAAAATGTATGTATATCTGACAGTGATTTACAATAGGCTTAGAAAACAAGCTCCCTATTCCATGTTAAAATTCAAATTAACTGCAGCTGAAAACATTGTTTTTGCTGAACTCCAGGGACGTAACCAGAGACGTTATAAGAGAGATAAAAACCTTGTGAAATCCTGGATAGAAAAGACTAACACCAAAGATGCCGGTTGTATGACACATATCCCGCCCCAGTTTTCACATCAATTTATTTGATGTGAAAACACAAACAAATTGTGTTGTTTCACTCATGAAAACAAAACTTTATGCATCTGTAGAAGTATTACCTGTGGAAACTAGTATGGAAACTAGTATGGCACAGGAGAGCGCATACCTCCATGAAGGCAAAAAGAAAAAAAGCAAAAAAAAAAAAAAAACAACAACAAAAAACCCCCTCTATCTTGCAATGTTAAGGAAAGTGATAAGAAAAAAAAAATCCCTGTATCTGCCCCTTTGAGCAGATCTGCACCAAACTGTAACAAGTTCTTCCTTGGGCCATACCCCGTCCCAAGTGCAAATCAGTTCAATAGTTTTTCCACAATCCCAAATGGAAAACGAACTGACCTTATAGAGCTTTCAAGTATATGTACCACTCAGACTGCTTTACAATGCATGTCTCATTCCCCCATTCATACATACAGGCGTTCAGTGTCTTGCTCAAGGACACTTTGACAAGCTCTCTGAAGGTGCAGGGGATCAAACCAGTTACTTTCTGATCACTAGACAAACACTTGAGCGCCTGAGATAACAAAGCAACAAACAAACGGGTGTAAACACAACCTCCCTGGCGGTAAAAAGCATTTCAAACTTTATTTTCGGGCAAACACACAAAATTTTTAAGTGTTTTTCAATAGATTTGACTGGGGATTCAGTATATATTTCCCCGATGACCATTGAAAGTGCAGTTATGGCTCTCTCCCCATTCATTCAGATAGGGGCCTGGTCTCGTTAGCCTGAAATAACTGCTGCCAAGTAGCGGGGTGTGATTATATGGACTTAATAACTTTGGTTCAACAACTCACCTTGCTGCAGTGATATAATGACGTGCTCATAGTCCTTATAGGCAATTCTCGCCACTCAGCAGCCATCTTGGAGTCCCCCAGGCCTCTATCTGGCACTCAAAATAAGCCCAAAATAAGGTTTCAATTTCCAGGAATAGGGTTTTGAATTTCTTTCCCCCACAGGTTACACTTCTACTAAATATGTGAAAGGTTTCAATTGTATCAGTCCTACAAGTCGATTGGCTTGATATGTTTTCCATTCAGCTGTTAAAAAGCAGATGATTGGTTTTTGGGGGAAGGGACGGGTTGTGAGATATAAAACAGCCATCTTTGGTGATCTTTAATTTTCTAAATGCTGTAAGTGGTTTGTCTCCTCTCTCATAATGTCTCTGGTATTCTCCAGGGTTTATCAGTAAACTGTGACATCACTGCTTGTGTGACTATTATGTAGGTTGGACAATTTTAATTGGCCAACAATGGCTTATCACAGATATATCAGCATCGGCGCATATGTTATCCAATATGTATTTCCTTTTTACATTGATGATAATGCAGAAAAAGATGCCTGGGGTAATTTAGAAATCATGTCAGAAAATTGACGGAAACTGACTAGCAGTAGTCTTTTTCCAATTAATCTGAGGGCAAACAGTTCTTATTAGAGATTCAGCGTGTCACTTACCAAAATGCCTGAGCTCTTTCTCGTACTTTTGGAGAAATGTATTGCACTTGTCCTGATCCATTTCAACAGGCTGGTTTTGGACATTAATGATACTCTGAAAGAGTGAGAAGACAATAACTGAGCGTTTACGATGTCACTACATGGTCAGAAGACAATAGGTGCACACAGTCAAATAAGTGAAAATGTTAAAAGACAATAGCAAAATGTAATTGTTCTCTTAAAATCTTCTAATGATGCCAGGAGATTCTGTTACCTTATCAAAAACGTCCCAACTTCCGACAGCTCCAAGCACTGGACTGCGGTTGGGTTCCTGACCTCCCAGCATGCTTTCCTTGCGGCGCCACTCCTCCTCAGTGTGTGTGAGTTCCGTGGGGCACGCCAGTGTCCGAGCACGTTCCTGCTCCATTGACTCTGAGCTGTGGACCCCTAGAGAACATAGTTGGTCCTGCGCTTCAGCCAGTCTCCAGCTGGAGACGATAGAGGCTTTCACACAGCGCTGCTGGCTCTGGCACAGTGACACCATGGCACAATCACAAAGCTGCGATGATGGTGCCTGGAGTGAGGTAAATGGAAAGAAAACGAGATTGGAACATGAGAGAAGAGGAACATACACGTCAGTGACTTAAGTCAGATTACCAGTCTGTGCTTTTTACAAGTGAAATAGAGAATGTTGTGCTGGATATAAGAAGTTTAAGATTTGAAAATAAGAGCACAAATTTGCAAATGCATACACATAAAGGATTCTTGATTAATTTGTTTAAAAAAAAATTCATCTGCTCTTTAAGTTTGGACAAAATACACAAAAGCCCCCAAGATGACAACAGTGTCCCCTGTCTCCTCTAGTAGAGAGAGGAACTATACTTAATAGATATTCATATCACCAGGGATATTAACTTTAAATGTTAACCCCCCCCCCAAGTTTCCCATACAAGCAAAATACATTTTTCCACAGATTGACTGGCTATCCCTGGAGTGAACAGCTGACAGCTACAAACTGCGGCTGAATCACAAACCAAATGCAGGGCCATTTGGTTTTAAGCTTGTATGACCACAACCATGCTGTATTTGGAACAGGGTGGAGTAAGTGGGCTAAAAATAAATAAATGCCTGTTTCCATCTTGTCCATGGCTTCACGTCTACCCAAAGAGCCAAATGCCTCTTCTAGTCCACAACGGCCGTCACACACAGCTGTCAGTGTCTGAGAATATGACCTGTGCGAATAGGACAGTAAGCTGCTGCTTCATATCCTGTCGTCGCCTCGGATCTCATCAACCATCCCACAAATGGCAGCAGCGTCCTGTCAAGATGGTGACACTGCAAGTAATGTTTTCCTTAATGTCGTATGTTGCAGTGGAATATCTTTATATGCAGTCGTCGGTTTGCATCAGGTCAGCGTTCACCCCAGCAGGCAGCCTGGACGACACTTGTGTTCTGCAGCTGCTCCCCATCAAGCTAACCGCTGAGATAATTACACGGCTGTGAAAGTTAGAAACGGGGTGAGAGGATAAAGAAGTGCAACGCTGCCGGAGAGACCGACGGGAGGCCACGAGTCGTTAACTATCAGGTCGATGTAATTCGCCACCAACTCACTCCGACGATCCCTAAGCGAGCTTAGCTAGTTAGCATGCTTTTAATAACGGTAACTCGCCTCTGCGATGCCAGGTGAGACGCGCGTCTTCCGCCAACAAGTCCGAACACTAACACGAGCCGGTTACCTGCTGGAGGGGATAAACGCCGCCGTAGCCCGGGGCCGCTGAAGCCGGGTCGCCGCCGGGCTCTTCGTCGGGGTAAAGGGAAGCTCCGTTGCCCCGCCACTCCATCACCGCTACGCGACTAGCCGTTAGCTCCGCCGCGGGACCCGCTAGCCGATGCTAGCCGATGCTAGCCGTGCGTGCGGGAGGCTCGGAAACAGAGTTGCTCTCTGTGACGAGCCGTCCGCGACTTATCTGTGGAGGGCGACCGGGGGGGGGGGGATGCCCACCGGGGGGGGGGGGGGGGGGGGGGGGGGGGGGAGGAGGGCAGCACCTCGTTACGACGACTCTAACAACAACAACATCCATCCTCCAAGCTCCGCGTGCGGTATTTTTTTTTTTTTTGAGAGGACACACGCAGTGGTAAACAACCGAGGGGGGGAGGGGGTGGGGAGGGGGGGGGACACGGGAGGGGGGGGGGGGGAGGGGAGGTTAAACAACGACGTTAACTAACGACACAAACAACACAAACAACCGCATGCGCCGGTTGCGTATTTTTTTATTTTTTTAGAACACGTGACACGAAATCTGATCACGTGACACGAGTTCTCTCTCTCTCTCTCTCTCTCTCTCTCTGTCTCTCTCTGTCTGTCTCTCTCTGTCTCTCTCTCTGTCTGTCTCTCTCTCTCTCTCTTTCTTTTTCTCTTTCTGTCTCTGTCTGTCTGTCTTTCTCTTTCTCTGTCTGTCTTTCTCTGTCTGTCTTTCTCTTTCTGTCTTTCTCTTTCTGTCTCTTTCTGTCTTTCTCTTTCTGTCTTTCTCTCTCTGTCTCTTTCTCTCTGTCTTTCTCTCTGTCTCTTTCTGTCTTTATCTTTCTGTCTCTCTGTCTCTCTTTCTGTCTCTCTCTTTCTGCCTCTCTCTTTTCTCTTTTTCTCTCTTTCTAACATTTATATTAAAGTTTAGCCACAGTTCGCGTATCTAAAGCGCATAGTTTCAGTCAAACTCCGAGGAAAAAGTTGCGAGAGATGACAACGTCAGATGCAAGAATAAGGAAAAAATCACGACATAAGAGATTTTATTGGCTTAGAGATGCTTTTATTGGCCCTTCTGACTTTGATTTTGAACTAAATACTCGGCAGCATTCTGATTATTTCAGCATAACGTTTCATGTAGTTAAAGCCTTTTTAATAAATGTATTTTGAGAGGTGTTAAATCTTGGTTTATACTTGAAGAGATTTTATTTTAACGTGTCTTATTTGAAACCGCCAGTAGGAGGCGGTAGTGCACTTTGAACTTGCGTGAAGAACCAAACAGTAGATCAAGAACATTGGAAAGGTCGCGTCCGTTTGCCCAAAACTTTGAATTACAGGCATCTCTATCTGCAGTGTGAGTGTACTGCTCCCGGTAAGGTCTGATGTTTATGTTTTCCGCTGGAAAAACGCTCGAAAAGCGGATCAGGAGTTACGAGTTATGGCTTGTAAATTATGTGTGTAGTGTGAGGGCAAACGTTGCCTGAGAGATAATACGCAGGGCAAAATCTGCAAATGTTCTTGTCTATTCGACCACACAAACTAACGCAATAACTAGTAAAGGCACCAGTTTAACCAGCAGTAACTAACTGGGACAAAGTAGCACACGGTGAGTCCTTTCGCGTCGATAACACAACGTTACAGCCGTGCAAATAAATACCATCCATCTTCGGACACATGAAAAAGACACATCGGAAAACAACATGACAACCTAGCATCGAGGTCCGCTATCTGGCGCACAAGGACTCGTTTTAAGCTAGCTCAAGATTCAGATGACTAGCGAGAACCAGAAAACTGGCAAAACTACAAACACAAACTACAAACTCTTGCAGCAGGGAGACTAGAGCAAGTGCGACATTAGCACACGCACGGGTTTCACGGGGGATTGGGCTTTATCTGACCGGGCCAGGCGGGCTAAAATTTGCTAACGGCGATACGAAACCGGCCCCTCAGGGAGCAGGACGCGTGTTTTTTACCGCTAGGTGGGGACAGAAGATAACAAACCGAGACTTTACTGCAGGTGCCGTGTTTTTTTTTTTTTTTTTACTCTTCCTCCTCCATCCCCTGGAAAAAACGCAGTTGCCCGGACAGCGCAGGCTGCCAAAGCCCTCCTCTAGAGCCCGCAGACGTTCAGACAGGGAGAAACAACCAGATTCAGGCCTAAAAAAAAAACATCCTCAGCCTGAAATCTATTCTCACAGCCAGCTGGCATCTTGCCCTTTCTCAGGCTTTTGTTCCCACAGGTTTGTGTGTGTGTGTGTGTCTGTGTGTGAGAGTGTAAGAAGGAATGATGTTATCAACAAAACTGGTTCAAAATAATTGGGTGCTGAACAGTTTTCCTCGATGTTGTTGTTTTAATCCTCTTTAATACATGGCCTTTTCTCACTTCTTGTGATTTGATTTTCATTCTGTCTACCTGTTGCTGCCCAAAATAATTCAGAACAAATGCATAAGCTTACGCTAAGTTTATGGCGTCATATCTTGATCTTTTAGCTCGATGCAGTGTTTTTACTGTATTTGTTTATGTGGTACATAATGACTTGCTTTTAGAGCTGCAGTGTTTAGTTGATTGATAGTAAAATAATTGGTAGCCATATTATTAATCAATTCATCAATTCAGTTTGTTTTTAAGCAAAAATAGTGTAGAAAATGTCATATTCTTTGGTTTCAGCCTCTCCAAGATGACACCTTGGGCTCTGAGAAGTGTTAATAGGCATTTAGTTTGACAGTTGATAATGAAACTAAACTTTAGTTGAACCTTACATGTTTTGCATATAAAATCAATACTAGCAGCAATAGGTTCTGACCGTAATATATTTAAGCGATTGTGTTGAGAACCTCTTATTTACAGCACTCTGTTGTTCTATGTGCCCTCAGAGTGACAGCTGCACACCATCCTGTGGACAGAAATGAACTGTACTACTCCAGAGGCAAAGGGTTTGTGTTACAGTTTCTCTACACACACATCCCTTTAGTGTAGACACAGTATACATGAGGGTTAATTCTAATGAGATCATGCATATATCGACTCCAAAGGTACAAGGCGTAGTAGAACATCTGGAATGATATATACCTTACCTCTAATGTTATTAATGTCAGGTAGCATAGCTTTTATACCGTGGTTATAAGGCACAAGTATTCAAATAAATTTTATCAAAACTGTTTGAACATTTGGAGTTGAGGAGAAAACAAAATGACTCTGATTATCACAGGAGTTAACAATAAGTATCACAACACTAAAAGCATGCCAGACTAGTTTTATAGAGTTCTGCTAGCAGATTGTTGTGCTGACACTGCTACCTGTCTATGTTGAATCTCTCCACTTCTTTTGACTCTGTTATTCCTGTTATTCATTCATTATTTCAGAAGTAGGAATTGAATTTATTGTGAAAATAATCTGTCTTGACAGATTAAATTTTAAATTCATCTTGTGGAATTGAAGCTGCATTATTACAAGCTTTGACTGATCTCTGATTTGTTGCTTTGTTCACACTTTTTTTTGGCCAAACCAGTTTGGAGAACACAAGGAGCTCATGGGGTTTACGATAATATCAGCATCTGTAGTATTTTTGGCTGGACTGCAACAGCAGGGCAAGCCCTATAAACACAAATGTCTGTGACTGACTGAGGTAGTGAGCAAGTGAGTGCGTGATAAAGTCACACTGTTGGTCAGTTGAATGCCCCATAAATTAATCAAATCACAGCGTTGGGCAGATGCTAGAGTTTCCCTGGTGGTCAAATTTTCAAATTTTCAAAATTTCCTTTTTAGCAGGTTTTCTTTAGGAAAGCATCAAGCAAAAAATCTAGTAATTTTTTGGTAAAACCTTTGGTTCTTTCTTTTGAAGAGGGGGGCCAGTGTTGCCCTGCAGGCACAAGGTTGGGCTTTCCCTCCACAGGTACACCTTTCTAGGCGTCTGATTAAATTTACCGCAAGACAACTGACACAGACATGAATGAGTCCCTTAATATCTCTTTGAGGGATCAGAGAGACATTTAAGCAAATATAGCTGAAATCACATCATAGCCATTGTCTTTAGTTTATGTGTGCGATGATCTTGTCAGATGACATTGCAGTTACAAAATCAAGATTTTAGCAGTGCAGAGTAGCAGCTTGGAAATGGCTTGGAAGTGATTGCTGGTCTTAATGGGCCATGTTTCAGTCACCATTTCTTATTTGTACCATTGTCTGACAGCGGAAACAGAAAAATGTGTAAATGAGAACAGCTATATTGGGAACCCGTCCATATTAAATTACTCAATATATGAGCTAAGAGAATAGCAAAGAAGCAGACAGATAAAAGCAAGTATAATCTAGGCTTTGATTTACCTCTCCAGAACTGAACCACTACAGCTTGGTTCACTGTAGAGCCTGTAGGTATGTGTCAGTCCACAATGGCAAAGAAACCAAGCTGTAGTGGTTCAGTTCTGGAGAGGTAATTAACATGCAAACACTGCTTTAATAAGAATCCAATTCTGCAAGTGCTGGTACTCTCCTCATTTTCAAGATTCTGTAATGGCACCTGTTGAAAGCTTTTTCCAGCACCTACAACAAAATACAAAAGAGGAGGAGCACTTGTAGAGGAATGTTGTGGCATCCCTCCAGTGGAGCTGAGCTACTTGCAAAGCCTGTGCCAAGTCACACTGAAGCTGTTCTGGTGGCTGTAGTGACACCAAATGCCCCATTTAGACACTTGATCTTTGTGTTTCTTTTATTTTGGCAGCTGCCTGGCAACAGGTTGTTAGACCTGCCCGTGGATTTAATCTCTGTCTAATTTCACTTAAATTTAAGTGTGACTTTTATTTTTTGTAAACAGTTGGAGACTAGGATTGTGTCAGATTACTTTAAAATCCACTTGTTGTCAATTTAGTAATTCCTCATATTTCAAATTCTCTTGTGTAAAAAAATAAATAGGAAACTTCCTAGAGGTGAAGGAGTGCATGTATTGTATGTCTGTCCATGTATTTGTATGTGGGGATAGGATTATTATGTTGTAATGAATGGGGAGCCTCAAGCTCTGTCATTCACCCACGATTCAAGACTATAGAGAAACTACTTGCTCCACATTCCTCTCCTCTCCTCTCTGCAACTTCTCTATCCTCTCCTCATACAAACAGTGAGGGTGAAGTGAAGTGGGTTGCACTGTTTGTGTTTGTATGAGTCCCTGTGCACGTACGCATGTTCATCTCAGGGATGAATGGGCTGAAGCGGAGTTTATGAACGCAGAGAACAGCAAGGGAAACTTAGCCACTCAGATGTTTTGAAATTGTGGCAAAATCAAATCAAGCAACTTCTAAGTAACTGAAAATAGATTTTCATACCTATTGGAAGTGACTTAAAACCACAGTTATCTGGAAGGTAGGAATTGCATTTATATGAACAAATAGATGAGGAAATGATTCGGTTTTATTGTTTGGCAAGGAGATTATTTTTTTCTTTGCTGTGCTGTTTTAAAATGAGAAACAGAGACCAGAGGAACTTGCGGTGAGGGAAGGGAAACTCAAAAAAAAAAAAGTGAGAAACAATGAACATGGAAGTGAGACAAAATTAGTGTTAATCTTGTAAGTTTGACGGTTTAATTTTAAATAAGAATTTGGGGGAGTTTTGTGAGGAAAAGATAAGGAGTCAAAGGGCAGCATGAAAGATTCTCTGGCAGGTAAAGTTCATGTTTTAAAGGCATCATGAAAGAGATAAAAAGTGTCAGACCAGACACCATACAGTAAAGAAAGAGGCCAACTTTGTGAGAGGGAGAGGCCTGTTTGTCTGCTTTCCCAGGCTATGCATCAGGAAGGCTGTATTTTTTACACCATGACCACTGCATAGCCCTTTCCTGGGGAAATCCGAGACAAAATCGAGAGAGGCTGCTGCAGGGAGGGAGAGGAGAACAGGAAAACTAGCCCTGGGAAGGAGGGAGGGAGGTAGGGGGGCAGGTATGGTGGAGCCCACACAGCATGAGCGACAGAGAAAGAAGCAGAAGCTTTTGGGAAAGCTCAGTGGAACACACACACACACACAGGCAGATGGACACAAAATGTGAAACACGCATGTATGTACACATCTCTTGTTTCCAAGCCCACTTACCCAATGTGGCCTTCCAAAAAGATTTGCCCTGAGACTCTTCTAGAGTATTTTGGCTGCAGATTCAGCTGGAATGCAGAGCTAATGCCCAGTTCCTCTGCTATCCAACTAGCCTCAGCTGTTAATCCAATGTTACGGCTGCTCTGTTGTGCTTGTTAAAGAAATAATATTTGACATTATGGCTGCTTGTGTATGCCTACTTTGAAGCAAGTCCTTAAAAGCAAGGAGAAATCATCATTGTAGCTTTCAGAATTGCTAATATGACGTGTACCAAACTTGTGTTTACACAGCAAGGTAAAGGACATTATAGTCAGGAAACAGTGTTTGAAAGAGTTGATAAACAATATTAATTGTGCTAATGGGACAAAATAAATGTCATTGTAGGCCTCACTGGAAATGTAAATATTAGAAAAATTAAGTTGGTTTTAATTATCACTAAAATGACCCACACTATATAACCATAGTATATTTTTTTTAATGAATGGTGGTCTCAAGGTTTAGCTTTGGAAGTTTTGAGTCTTGTATACACAATGTTTCATTTTGTCAAATCAGAATTCTTTATTTTAAGATCCCAAAGATACGCCTCAAAGACTCAAGAACTGAAGTACTAAAAAAAGCCAATAGGTTCCATTCCTTGACAGGTTGACAGAGCTCAAAGGTCAGAGTGAAACTCCACCTCATCCATGCATGTGTGTGATCCCCCCCCCCAGGTCTTGACCCTGCCATGCTGAAAGACCAGCTCTTCGAGCTGTGGAACTGGAAAGATCTGCAGACGGTGAGAGTCACTTTCACAGCCTTTGTCAGTTCCACACATGCAAGATTGAGTGTGTTTACAAAGGTAGAGAGATGGAGTCTTATTTCTCTACAAGAGTCACTTGTGCAGGAAGGAACAAGAGAGAGAGAGAGCTTAGTTACTAACATGTTTAAATGAAGCTTACCAGTGTGTGTGACTGCATGTGTGTTAATGAGGAAACCAGAGTGTCTGACAGTAGGAAGGAAGGAATTTGCATTGCACTGAATGAACTTGAGATCTGTGTGAGGAGGATATTGAGTGGAAGACATCTGTTTTGCAAATTAAGACACAGTGCGAGGCATTCTCACACAGATATTATTTTCTCATGTAGGAAGTTTCTAATGCCAGAGTTTGCATTCTTAAGCTGAAACCCAAAATGTGTCGCAAGCCTGTGTTTCTGCGGGGGCCCAGAGAGGGAAGTGGGATGTTCTCATCATAAGCTACTGCGTTCTGGCAAATCTAAAAATTCCCTTGCCAGTAACCTTATTTTTACCAACAACTGTGGCTCTTTGGCTTTGATGATTCACAAAAAAAAGAAAACAAAGTGGAACATGTAATATTTATTGCGAATTTCTATGGCTGGGTCTTCTTCTAATATTCCCCAATATCATAACTGTTTTGTATATTTAAAAAGGGAAAACTCTAAAACATATTGAAAAATTCCCAATTTAAAATAATACATGTACATGATAATGAACAAGCGCTTGCAGTTTTTCATCCTAAAATTGCCATGTTTTGGACACAAATATAGAGAGATTCCCTTCAACATGATTTATATTGTGCAAAGATTGTTTTCGTTTTTTTGTTAGTAAACACTGTGTGCATATGAATGATGCACATACAGTACGGTTCAGGTTAGAATTAAATTACCTTTTGGAAAAAAAAAAAAGATTGAAAAACAAGGTTCTAACGTTATATACATTAATTTTTTTCCTCCTAAAATTAGAGTTTACAACGTCATCCCTCTCTATCCCCTCACAGCTACATTTGGCAGCCCTCCAGGGATTTTCAAAGCTTTCTGATCCTCTGGAGGCCTTACTAACAATCCTGGAGGGCTGTCCAGGCAAACAGAAGAGTCGGAGCCACACTCTTGCTTATCACATCCTCATGGAATTCCAGACATGGATGAAGGAGCATCCTCAGGTAGATGAGATTGGTGAAGGCACCTTTTTTTTTAACCACAGAAATTTATGTATCATAGAGTCATGGTTTCAGCAGTTTCCAACCTGTACTTTTGGACATTTCTGCACTTCAACTGCTCAAGCTGCTTAATATTTAGCTATTATTACACATGATGGTGTGCACTATTTCTAGGCAAAAAGGTATTTCCTTCCACTTATGTGTATACTGTTGTATCACCAACTATTATTGCTTTGTCTTCCAGGCTTTTTTTTTTTATCCTTCACACTTCCATGTCTGTGTAAAGCAGGATAATCTATTTTGTCCTCTTATTTTTCTCTGTGTTATTTGTATTATTTGTATTTTTTTTTGTTTCCTCATTAGTTTTGTCCCTCCACCAGGTGACCCTGAGCTCACTCTCAGAGCAAAAAGCACTGGAGCTCCAGTGTCGTGCTCTAAGCTTACTAACAGATACCCAGCCCAGCTTTGTAGAGAGCCTCATAAACATCTACCACCTCAGCTCCCTGGACCCAGCCATACTCCGCCTGCACATTATGAAGTTGCAGGCCCTCAACTGCTACAAAGAGGTGAAGGCTTTTTTTTTGATATGGACAATGTTTTTAATGGCAGAAAGATTTCCGGAAAAAAACATAAAGATCAAATTAATACTTCCTGATGTTATCGATTTTTCGCAGGCAGCGGTTCTCGGCATAAAACTTAAGTTACAGAAGGAACTGAATATGGAGGAGGTGAGACAAATATTTTCGGCAGAAATGTCTGTGTAACATCTGTGTATGTTGATTTATAAGCAGTAATTATAAAAGCACCCTTTATATGTGTTAAGATCTAAATTTCTCAAAATGTCCTGTTTTGAGTCTCTAACCAAAGTTCCAATTTAATTTTTTTCTGCAGGTATGTGTACCGTTAATCTTGCAAGATAAGCTATCATTGGCAGAGTCCTTCGTCGCAGGCCACAATCATCTGGAGCAACAACTCGTCACCCTGCTAGACTCCTGGTGCCATCCCAGCTTCAGTGTAGATGAGATAAGAAAGTATGGAGCATCTGTGAATGTATGAGAAACTATACTGTACATGTAGGCATAGGTGTCCTGCTTTATAAATCAATATGAGTGTCTGTGCTTCCATAGGCGGTTTCCTCACCTTTCCCTGTCCAAACACTCCATGGGCCAGATCCAGCCCAAAATGCTTGCCAAACATGTCTTTCGGCTCGTGGAGAAATTCAACATTGACCAAGGTGTGTGACTGGTTTTTCATGTATTATGCGTTTGTCTCAGGCAGAAATGATTGTTATCTCATGTTTTTGACACAGGATTGTGTCCCAATGCTCTTCACAAGAGGAGACTGGACTCTTTGCGTTTCCTTATGTACAAGAGGTTTGTGGAAGTAAGTGATGCAGCATACTTTTCAATTTTCATCAAACATCACAATATTTAATGAAAATGACAATGTTGTTCTTAATTGGGTGTTATATTTGGTTGCTTAAGACTATTTTCAACACTTGTGTTGAGTAAATTACTGAAGTCCATCTTTTGCCATCAAGTTTCTTCACTGACTTCTTGGCAGTCTCCTCTCTTTACCAAATTCTGTGTTTATAATACACTAAAGAAATACTAGAGTTATTTATTTTTTGGGGTTAATACAATTCAAATGAATTAAAAATAGAGGAAACAGAAGTATGTACAACCCTTGTGTCTTCATGACTAATTATGTCTGAGAAAAACTTATTCGAAATGTTACATTTCTTGACTCAGATCTCTTATCCTAGTTACTTAGACATGACCTTTAATTTCTAGACAAAACTATTATGATTCTTTGGTCTTAACGTGTTTTTTTTTGTATGTTGTACACTTTCATGAGAGCCTGTTATCCAGAAAGATGATACAGTAAAGTATTAATGTCACCTTCAAACACTAGCAAAATGTTGGTGGCAGTGGATGAATATGTGTAGCCTGGAATGAAGGCGAATAAATCAATTTACACTTACTGGAAAAGTCTCAATATAGTCTCTTTCAAATTCAGCAACACCATATTGTATCAGTCTATGGAAAAGACAAATCCTGGACTGATTAACAATATAGATGCTTCACTCAGAAACACTTTAAAAAATACTGATTTGATTACTTCATTTTATTTTTCTTTTAGAAGAGCATGACAGAGGAGAACTGGTGTGACCATGTACAGGTAAATTGTGCTTATAGATCTGTATTGACATATGAATATGCTGATAAGCTGCACTTCATATACTCAATAAGATATGCAGGATGTGTGTAGTTTTTAAATGCATGTGTGTGATATTTGTGTGTAGTATGTAGTGGCAGATGACCTTGAGCTGCAGATTAACTTGGTGGAGATGTTGGTGAAGTACTGTGGTCTTCAGAAAGCTGCACAATGGTCACTGAGATACAACATCCCCAGAAATCGACTTCCATGTGGGGTATGGGAAATGCAGCAGAGTCTACCACCTCATCTACAGTAAGTTGGCCAAAATATGCATAAACATATCCTATTATACAACTTGTGGTATTAACATGGTTTTATGTCTTTATGGAGAAAGGAATAGTTGCAGCCTCCAAGTTTTATCCCTGAACATACATGACTGATTTACATCTGTTAACCCAAAGCTGATTAACAAAGTTTCACTATTATCATTTTAAAGTGGTCACATATATCATATATTATTGAGACACAACATTAAATCATAAGACATAATACTGTATGGTGTGTTATTTGTCAGCCTTTAATTATGGTCAGTTTCCATTTATTTATTTTTATCCTTTTCTCTCTCTCTCTAATAAAGCCATCCACTTTTGTTGCGCATTCACTGATCTCCTTTTTTCTCCTTTTAATCCACAAACACACACACAATAACACACACTTCTCATCTCTGCTCAGAAAGATATGTCTGGGTGATTCAGCACAAACTGAGGAGTGGGTCCCGTCTCAGTCTCACCGTCAGAAGTTCTACCAGGTGCCACTCACAAAAGACAAAGTTCACTTTGTGGACACAGCAGAAGCTCTCCAGAAATGTCGAAAGATTGTGCTAAAGGTACAGAGAAGTAAACACTAGCAAAAAAGAAATCATTGGCCCCTTTTTTTGATTAGTTTAAATCAACCATTTGTGAAAATCTTGTTTATGGATGGGAAGGTACTTGGGGTAACTAGTGAAAATATTTATGTTTAATCTGTTGTTCTTTTTAAAAACAACATTTTTTGGTGCTGACTGATCTTCCCGTCTTTATCATTTTCCTAGGAAGGTGGAGTAGTAGGGGTTGACATGGAGTGGCAGCCTACATTTGGCTGCATCTCAGCTCAGCAAGTTGCCCTGATACAGCTTGCAGTTTTCGACCAGGTTTTCTTATTGGATCTCTGTGCAAACTCATTCTGTCAACACCCAGATACTATTAGTTTCATCAGGAGCTTATTCTCTGACAGAAATGTCCTTAAACTGGGTGAGCAACAGTCTTGATAAAGGTTAAATGAAAATTAATCTGAGGCCTTTTTGTTTATACTTCTGTCCCTCACATTTTTTTTTAAAATTTCAATTAGGTTATGGTATGACAGGGGATCTCAAGTGTCTCTTGGCCACCTGGCACCAGTTTTTAGAGGAGCCACCGAAGATGGAGGGGGTGCTTGATCTTCTTAGTATCCACCAAAAGGTAACATTATCTTGTCATTCACATAGCTTTATACAAAATTGCACTAGATTAAATTCAGCAGTTGGTATTAAGGCAACTTTGCTTTGATCCTTTTGGAACACTGTCTTTCCTTATTCAGTAAGGGTTTAACGTTTCATAAAATTTAGGCTCCGATTTACAGCAGTGACCTACTTTAATACATTTTCAAAAAAAAAAGCTAAAGGGAAAACTATTGTGAATTTCTCAGCAAAAGTCAGATTTTGGTATTTAAAGCTGGTAAGAACAGAGCAGGTTTAGTCTGAATCAGCTCGACAAGTATCAGTATGTGTTGACTACTTGTCTGCTGTGTCGCTTGCAACCAAGGATACTGTAATAGAGGTTGTAACAAATCTCCTGTGGTTATAGTAACCGCTGTTCTTTGCTATATTTGGATGCTAGCCCTGGTACACACTGCTGCTGTGGCCCAGTAGTTTGCCTGAACTATATGCAGCTGAACTCACAGTCTCTGAGGGGGATAGGAATGTGGAAATGGCAACATGGATCAGTAACTGATGATGTTTCCTCACCATCTGCTGGAGTAGGCTGCATGTTGCAGGATATGAGGAATGTAAGGCATATTTCACAAAATTGCAAGGAATGTCTGTTTGAAACAGGATGTTGTTGCAGGACATAAAAAGGGAGGGACTTTTTAAAAGTTCAAAAATGTATTACCTGGAGTTTTGCATTGTCACACATTCTAGTTCATTTAAAAATGAGTAAAGTTACTGTATTTGCAACCATGAACACAGGTTTTAATTGAAGGAATTTTCAACTTTGGACCATGCTATTTAATTAAGTTTAATATCTATTAATTTTTTTTAGATCCAGAGGTGTAAGGTCAACAGGACTCACAATGGTCCTAAAGAGGTTCTAATTGGAGAAGACTCTGCAGAGAAAGGCCTCAGTTTACTGGTACAGCAGGTTCTGGGAAGGCCCTTGGACAAGACAGAGCAGATGTCCAACTGGGAGAAACGTCCATTGCGTATCAGCCAAATTAGATATGCAGGTAAGCTATTATGCATTCTCAGACGCACAATGACAGGGAGACAGATGGTCACTGTTCTTTTCACTATAGAATATCACAGATTATTTTGTTATTCCCTGACGGATTGCAACCAATAAAATTCACCCTACTCTCCCTCTCTTTTTCTCTCTTTCATTGCTTAATCGCCTTCAAGTGGCAGATGCATACTGTTTGCTGGACGTGTACTCTGTCCTCTCCAGCAACCCAGCATACTTTGGGCTGCCAGCTGACCTGCACAGCATCTCTTCGAGCCAGCCAGAGAAGAGTGGAGACAAGAAGCAGAAGGAGAAACAGGCCAAGCAGAAGAAACAGGCCCTCGGCCAAGAGGTCGGGGGTCAATTGCCTTTTACTCCACAGCAATTGATATTATTGACAGAAGTTACTTATTTTTATGAGGATGCCATGAACACTAAAATCTTTGACATCTATGATGTGAAGAGAAGTAAAAGCCACAAGGTTCCTAGAAGGTCCAAACACTGAGGATTGTAGCTAAGGGAAGATTGACTTCATTCCTCTCTATTTTTTTCTAGATAGATGTCAAACAGACAGATATTTTTAGAGACAGATAGGTTGGTATCAGGAGGAGGAGCATTTATTAATGATATAAGAAAATAAAAAGCCAGAATCTATTCACAGCTTAACATTTTTTTGACCTGACCTTGACAGGTTTGTGTTTTTCTGAATAAGTGTAATATGGATTTTGGTTCATTAGAAACATTTCTGTTCAAACATGTTCCTGTCAGCCGTTCTTTATGAACTAACTAGGAAAAAAAGGCAGGTAAATTTAGGGAGGATGTTTGCATCAGAACAATATTTTCAATAAAAGGTACTTAAGTGCAAACTGAAGAGGATAATGCCTGTAATTTTTCCTTCATTTGTCAAATTTTATTCCTTTTCATTGGTTGCGCTCATAAATTAGATCCAACCCTTTTAAAAGAAAGGTTAAATAACTATTTTGCTAAGCTATTTAACAATTATTTGGCATACACTAACCTTGAATCTTCTGAATTGAAGAACCTGGGTTTGAGCATCCAACCAACAGGAAGGACAATATGTGTTTGACCAAGACTCTTCAGCAGTTCCTATCAGCTGCAGGGGTGTAGTTGTATAGCTCACCCTGTGCTTTGACCTCCCTGGTTTGTGGTGCAAGTGAAAAGAAAATCCCCCTGTGGGGACCAGTTAAGTATCACATTATTGTCTCTGTCCATTTAGGAATGTCAGGGGGCTCAAAGGGTCAGTCCCCCTCGTTCTGACACAGAGAAAGGCCTCCTGTGTGGCGAGAAGCCCTCAGAAGATTCCCCCCCTTTGCCACCCCAGCAGTTGCGGGTGGTGTGTGACAACATGCTGCAGGGACTCGGGAGATACTTGCGCTGTTTAGGAGTCGATGTGGTCATGTTGGAGAACACAGATGATCACAGAGTAGCAGCAAAGGTTGGATAGTTGTCTGGACTGAAAACATCAAGAGACAATAAATACATACAGAATGAACATAAAGTCAAAACCTAAATACTATACATTGTAGATAATCAGTAATAGTAAGGCATATATTTAATGTGTTCATTTTTCTTGATTTGTATTTGTTGTATGACAGCTAGCACAAGCGGATGGCCGTGTCATACTCACATGTGGACAGCCCTTCCAAAGTGTAAGTAGTAATTGGTGTGGAGTCAGGAACAAGTCTCAAATGTACAAACTCCTGAAGCATTATATGTGTGTGTGGTTGCATGTAGTTGTTTGTTTCTTCTTTGCTAATATACGTGTTGCCTCTGTCTTCTTACATCCATAGTTGCGTTCCCAGGTGGGTGAGGGCCGCTGTCTGTCCCTAGATTGTTCAGAAAAGGCCAGAGATCAGGCTGTTCGAGTCCTCAAACATTTCAACGTCCAGCCTACTCCCAGCGACATATTCAGCCGCTGCCAGGTAGGAAAGTTCAAGCTGGTTCAAAATGGTTAAAAATTAATCTTGTATAAACTTCAGCATCAGCTGAGGTCTAACTAAAATTATGTCAATAATGCCATTATCATTGCATGCACACAGGAAATTGTTAGTACAGTATAGTGAGGACAGAGAATGATTAGGTCCATCATTGAATTGTACATTCAGACCAAAAACAGCCCCTCTTGAAAACAAGAAAGCGGCTGTGTTAGTGGAGGGCGTGTTGCTTCAGGTACTGGTGAGACAAAGACATACAATCCAAGAAGGCCAGTTGAAGCCATAGAATTGGATGGTGTATCAAAAGCCAAAACAATTCACAAGTTTATAATACTGTGAGACAGGATTTTACATCTCTTCAAATTTATCACAGTGTCAATTACTTTATCTTGCATTGCAACAATTGTGAGGTAAATGCTAATGATACAGTGTTTATATTATGAAGTAGTCCATCAGGAATGTGTTCATGCATGTACATGTGTGATTGGCCCACATGGTGCATTGCCAGATTATGCATGGTGTTGCAGTGAAAGCTGACCAAGGGTCAATTTTGTCCCAAGACTGCATTTATATATTTATTTTTTTGCCAGAGTCCTCTTTCTTAGGCACTGCCACTGTACCACTACCTGGCCTCATTCAAATAAATGAAATTAATGAGTCTGTGTTTTTTCACATGGGGGTAAAATCAGTCTGAACACAGCCTAAGATAGAGCAGGCAGACAAAATTGGAGGGAAGGAGGAGGATGACAGACAGCTGGCCCAAATGAAGTAAATGCTGACTGAAGGTCAATTAACACATATGATTACAAAATCAATCCAACCTGTTACACACTACGTACCACACTAATGTTTAGGGCATTTAGATGCTTATATACACAAAAACTTATATACACAATGAGAAAGAGGACATAGCTTGAGTTCCCATATCAGTGAGACCTCCAAGCAACATGAATGTCCATGCAATATTTCCATGGTCATGAATCACTGCTGAACTTAAAAAAACTTGTGGTGACTGTGGTGTATTGTATAATCCTAGATAACAGGGGAAGAAACTAATATAAAGGGAAATAGAGAAAAGGGCTTTAAAAAAACATCTTTTGTTCTTTTTATTTTGGAGTGTCCTCCCGAAGGCAGGAGACAAAGGTGAGGGCCTCGACGTGCTGAACTCTGACTACAAAACTGTTTCTTTTTACGTGAAATGTCACTTCTCTTTTTGGGAAGGAGTTGAAGCTAGTCCAGAAGGCGAACCAATAAAAACTTCATATAGTTTATATAGTTATACATGCTCTGGAACCAAACTCTTGCATAACGCCTGGGGTCTCCTTTTCTATTGTTGAACGGGGGGAGGGAATGTCTGATTTTTCACTGCTATGGGGCAGTGTCTTTACAAGTGCGGTTAAGATGGAGTGAGAGATTGGCAGGAAGATTGGTATGGCATTGGGTTCCTGCCAGTGAACTGGACTGTTATAGTGATAATAACAAAAAAGGAATTTGTCTTTCCTAGCAGCCAAAATGGGCTCACTTTTACTGTAAGGATGAGGAGCTTGGCCATTCGGAGAGAGCTGCTGCACCTTCAGGTTGAAGATAGCCAGTTGAAGCAGTTGGGTTGTATAATTAGTAGACCTCCTGGTTGCCTCCCTGTGGAGGTATTCTGGGCATGTCCAACTGGCAGGAGACCCTGGGGCAGACCCAGGAGATGCAAGAGGAATTGTAATATCCCATCTGGCCTACGAAAGCCTTAGGAACCCTAGGAGGAGCTGGAGGACGTGACTGGGCAGAGGGACGTCTGGGTTACATATTTCACAACACACAATGTGTGAGTAACACAAGGAGTTCGATGACATTTTTACCTGGGAACCAGTATGAAAAAGAGTTAAATTTAGAGGAGAAAGGAAATTGGATATAGTTTAATTCATATGTTTCTTCAAAAAGCCTTTCTTCTATTTTCCTCAATCACAGAGACATTCATGCATATGGAGTTGCTTATTATTCTATTTCAGTTGCTATCAATTGTTGGATTTATGGTACCTGACCTGTAGGTATCTCCCTGGGTGGCTGTTTAGGGAAACTTGTGTGTGCTCTGACGGCTGTGTTTGTGTTTTTGTGTGTGTGGCGGGAGTGGTGGTGATTGGGAGGGGTATCTTTGCAGGACAGTTCCTAAACTTGGGTGTTCTGGTATGCTCCTAGGAGGGGGCCCTAAATGTGTCAAGATTCGCCACTGGGTGCATTTGTGTCAGACCCAAAATGTTTAAAACCTGGACCACCTTGATGCTACCTCCTGCCATGATGATATGATGATTACACAAACAGACACACCAAAGAAGTCACTCTGGAATGGCCAGTGACCAAGTGGTCACCACCCTACCTTTCCCATTTATTGGTTACTTCTATGCCACTTCCCAGGGAAGTCGCTTTGATATATTATGACCAAAGGAAGGCCAAATGTGACCTCTAAAATGATACTAGTAGCACTAGTAAGCCTAAGATCTTTCCCATCAGTTTATGTACTTCAGAAAGTAGTACTGAGAAAACTGTATCTTAGGATGTGGGTAATTTTTTTTCAACCACGGCATAACCATTCGTTTTTAAGAGAATGAATGGAATTGACAGCTGATTGAAAAGGCCTTGCACTTGCCTTTTCAGTTAATCATTGATTATTTTCTGGAATTGAATATTTCAAACATTATTGCAAAGTATCATTTCTGAATTTTAAGACCAAAATAAATGAGCATATACAAGCACCTTACCTCAAGAATGCCAGTTATAAAATACAACATGTGGTTCATATAAAAATTTGGTTAATTACTGTTTGAAATGTTAAATATTTCACTGAAATAATCGAAAAAGAATACTAGTGACCAGATTAAATACAGAATCACTGGACAGTATTTGTATAGGTGTGAGTGAGTAGGAGATGGAAGAGTGTTTCACCCTGGGGGCTACTCAATGGCCCACCCAGGCGAAGTTAACCCCTTTGTTATCTGATTGTAGAGCTATGTGATTAGCAATGAGTTAGTTTCTCTCCCTTAGTCTCTCAGTGATTATCCCTCATTCACTTATACCACTGATGAATGCCATGAGGGAAGAGGGATTTAAAAAATAAATAAAAAAAATAGGCAGAGAAGAGGAGATTAACCCCACACTTGCATACATGTGTGTAAGAAATGTGCAGGGAAAGGGTTAATGTTTGTCTCTATGTATCAATAGGCCACACAGAGATTTTAGAGGCATAGGAATGTGTGTCCACCATGGAAGACCCCAAGATTGAAGGGGAGACATAGGAGGGCTTCATGTGTAAGTGTTTCCTTGTCTGCATACTTATAAAAAAAAAGGGGGGGCACACCATGACTTATTTAATGATTTAAAATCTCATGTTTGGTGTTTGACTCTTTTCACAAGCAAATTGGTCATCATCACTGTGACTGAAAGAAAACCTGGTTCCAGAAAAACCAAGAGTCATGTTGTTGTATACAAGTTTTTTTGTGGCAGGATCATGTTGACTTCAAACTCAAGTCTGTTTTTAGGAAAACAGGACTCTGGTAATGGTATAAAGGCCCATCAACAGAGGGACATTGCTAAATAACCAAGGCCTCTCACACAGGATAAACCAGATAATGGAAGTAAAACGAGGTTTTATTTTCATCCATATTCTTTCTTCCAATTACATATCCAAATGCACCTTCTTTTTTTGGCACATGTATTCAATTTCCAACTGTTGATTTGACAGAAAATGTATCTAGCTAGCTCCCCCTAAAGTAATTACATGTGAAACCCATATTGTTCAAAGCGTGATCTTAAATGGCTGTAATTTTTCAGCTGACAAAAATATAGCTTTGTCACTCCCCTCTGGCTCAAATGAAAACTACAGGATGTGAACATACAGTAGATGTGCTTTAAAATTGACCTGCGGAATAAACATACTGTTTCACTTAAGATAACTAACAACTTGAAATAAAAATTTGTTGATAGTTTATCCACAATATATCAATTTTCAACCTCAGAATACCTCAGAAATATATGAAGAAAGATGAAGTTAACTGTGTCAAGATGTGGACACATCTTACTGTATTTAACTTGGTCCTTAAATTTCACCTCTTTGGATTCCTGCAAGGGGCAGGTTAAAAGGGTGGAGTTAGCAATTGGTCCATCACAGTTTCCTTGTTCAGCTATATCCCATCCCCACCACTAATGCCTGCTGCGTCTATACTTTTCGTGCACACACAGACACACTTCCGTTGGGTTGCACAGTTCCATCAGATTTCCCATACTGGCCTTTTATAGACATGTTGAGATAGCAGAGATTGCCTGAGAGATAGACATGAAACCACACTCGAACATATACAGTGATGCGCATACAGTGAAAACCCAAAACCGACTAACACATACAGATACTATCATACACACGCACACAGTCACCACAGCACCTTTACTCGCACATAGCACTTGAGAGAACACTGACTAGGTCACAGTTGCACACACACTGAGACTCATTCGTAGACACCACTGCAGCAGAAATGCTGGTTCCCACGCACCAGACTACTGGGGAAGTGAAAACAAGAGCAACAGGAACCGCCACACCGTGAGAGGGAGGGGTGGGAGAGATGGGGGGTTAGAGAGAGGAAAAGGGGAGGGAGGGAGGGATGGAGAGAAGTGAGAACAGAGGTGATTGCAGAGAGGTAAAGAAGACAGAGAGAGAGAGCCTACGGCAGCAAAAGAAAATAGAAAGGAGCAAGTGATTCAGTGGTAGGGAGAGAGAAAACAATAACAATGGTTAGTCTTGACAGAATTACAGAAATTGTATTGGGGTGTCAGAGAGAACCAGTTTTCTGTGTAAGTGACATGAGTGTTTGCCGTGAAAGGAAGAGAGAGTGTCTGAGAAAGGTGGCATTGAACGAAGAGAAGAGGTGCAGGAGGGCGAGGCGATAGAAAGACTTGTTGTCTGTCCTTTGATCTACAAAGAGAGCCGCGGGCTGAGAAACAGGAGGAATGTGAGAGGTTGAGACACGTTTAAAGTTACCCTTCACTGGCTGTGTGTGTGTGTGTGTGTGTGTGTGTTTTGTCCACATGTGAGTGTATGATTGAGTTAGTCAGTTTCAGGATGTACATATATGTTAGAATCCATCAGAAAACAGAAGATGTTAATTATAGGAAACTTCACAACTTAAGTCATATTCGCTTCTCAATTCTAAATGAATACGCACACGGCTTTTGCACATAACCACAAATATCTGTCCCGTTTTCATTACTTGTAAGAGGGTTTACCACTGTGGCTGCATCTCCGATCTCTGTGCATATACCGTTGTTTATGGTGACAAGACAGGAATCGAATTTGTGTGTCCCGCCTATTTCCCACTCTCCCTCCCCTCTCCAGAGACTAGTGGGGAACGACAACAAGAGAGGGGAGGAGGCATCGGTGGGGAGAGGGGCATTCCATAGGCACGCCAAGACATTCCGAGGGAAACCATCCCAAATATTTCCCGCTGTGTGTGGCGAGGGCTCTGGGTCTCCTGTTACTTGCGTGCACGCAAGCAAGTAAAACACACATACAGTTTGAGAAAGTGATAAAAGTGAACACACACACACTGCGAAAAAATGCTGCTCGTACATTACACAAGTCATTCTTACAACCACACTCTCTGGCATTCACACATGTAGATAGTTAGTGAGTGCACTTATGAGTGAGTGATGGGCAGCCTGTATGTCCGTCTCCTTTTATTGTGGTTTTTTTTTTTGTTGTTGTTTTTTCCCTCTTGGGTGCAACATGTTGTCTCTCTTTCTGTCTGTGTTACTCCAATTTGTGAGTTTATGAATGAGTAAGCAAGCAAGACATGACCACAAATATCAAGCTATCACCTATGCTACACAGGGTGTATATTGTTTCAATGGAGAGGAGTCACTATTCATCAGAAATATGTGTTCCTGTTTGCTTCTCTGGAAAGCACTGAAATTCATAAGGAAATCATTAGAAGGAGGAACAATGTGTTACAGTCTAATGCAACGGCAAATAATAAGCATATTTATTATATGTACAGTATAGATGGGTTTTTTTGTTTTTTACTAGATTGATAATGGGAATAAAAAAAAATTTCCCATGTTAATATATTCATTAATGTGTTATTCATTGATTTGTCTATACAAATCATCTTTGAGAAAAGGCATTAAGTTAACATGTGAAATGCTGGAGATCACACTTTATTTTAATGGATAAGAATCCTTGTGCAGCAAAACCCTTACAGAATATAATTTTTAATTGAATTTTTTTTAATTATACATAATATAGATTTACATTTGAGCTTAAGTAGACACCTGTAACAAGTACTCAGTCCACTGTAGTAGCACATTTGTAGTTAAATGTTGGATTTTTGAGAAGCAGAAATTCTTTATTCTTTTAAATTTTACTTTTTTTCTTGGAAATTGTGTGAAAATGCTCGAGAAAACCCTTTAGCTTTTAACTAGTGGAATCGTTTGCTGACTCGTTTTAAAGTTGATACTCAGACACAATAGATGATACGCATACACACATAAGGCTAGATAAGGAATAAGATGAGCCATCATTCAACAAGGGCCTGGCCTTTAAGAAATCATGCCTGCTCTCTTTTCCCACAGTGAAGTTCGCCCCAGGATAGCATAGCAACGCTATGACACCTGTGTGTGCGGGTGCATGCATGATATGTATCTTTGTGTGTGTGCTTATGGGTTAATTTATAGTTGCTTAAACGCTGCTGAGGTTGCTCATAGAACTTGGGCAGACGGATGAATGCGTGTATAGGTTCTTTATTAGGACATTTAATTACAGTTGTGGGAATCCTTGAAAAGATAAAAATCTGTTCGGAAGCCAACTTTCTGCTGTTGCTAACTTTCCCTGTGATGCTTATTGGACAGGTGTTGACATTGACCCTTTTTTTCTATTTGAGTTTTAAGACCAAGAGATTCAGTTAATTAGCCTATATAAACAGGCAACATCTGTCTGTCACTCTTATAAGTCTTTTGTACTTGTATAGTTGTCCAAAACCAGAGATATAATAAAGGTCAATGGGGACACCTGTGCCAAGCAATCTGTAGGGTATCTCAAAACAGTTCCTGAATCATACTTTTGTCCATACCAATTTTATAAAATCCATTTCAACAAACAGGAAATTTGATTACACGTTATGGTTTAGAGCTTAGTTTTATCTTTCAATGTCACCTTTGTACTTTTACACACTCAAAGCAGGTTCATAGCATAAAAAAATATATCCCTGTTTACCACAATGTGATTTGTTTCAACTCATTAATTTTATGTTTAAGCACCTTGGTATTTCCCTACACACAAACAATAACTCCCAGTAATAACTCCCGGGTCCCAGTTTAAAATAGAGCACCTATTACAGTAATGTTAATTTTAGTGAACAACCTTTTTAAAAATTTGTTGAATGTTTGTTTGTCATAGCGCTGTCCTCAGTAATCTCAGATGAGGGGGAATCCGGAGGTGGAGATTTTGAAGGAGGCTTTGTAATGTTAGGCGGATTGAATACTGAGGGGAGGATGGCTGTGGTTTGTTCTTCGTGCAGTTGAACAAAAAGAAACGTCCTGCTCTTAAATTTATTCAACGAATGTTCAAGCGTTTCATCAAATTCTTCATGTTGCTGGTCTTGGCAACAATGTTCTTTTATATTGCATCTTGAGCAATTGGATATGAGAATAAAAAAATTGAAAAAAAAACTGCATGCTCATTGACTCATTGAAGCTGAGGAGATTTACTTCTTAGATATTGTTCTTGGTACCCATTGATGAGACATTTTTCGATACTCGCCAACCATCAACCACAAACCCCCAAAAATAAAAATGTCACAGCAGTAGGAACATTTTCAACATATACTGGAAATTGTGTTTTTAAAATTTGCCTGCAACAGTTTAGACATAGCCAGAGTATTTCTCTTTATTTTCCCACTTTCTCTCACTCACTCTACCTTATTTCACCCCCTGTATTTTCCTTACTTTTACTTCTCCTCTGTTTGGTTTCTTTATTTTTTTTTTCTGTGTATGCATGCCAACACATTTGTTCCATACATTTGATTTTTTAAATAGTTGATGACAAAAATTTAAATAGCAAATTTATTCGTCAGCAACCATGTAAAAAACAATGTTACTATCAAAGAAAAAGAAGAGATTTGGCAAGCAGTTACTCTCTGGCTGCTGTTCCTTGGCAGGTACTCGAAGTATTAGATCATGTGCATAACCTAATTTGTATGCATACCACAATAAACGCATGCCCTCTTAGACATAAATGAGGGCACAATTGTGTGCAAATATGCATGCTACAGTAACAGTATTGTTTAGAAAATCCTCAGCTCCTCACCTTCTCTAATCCTCCCTTTCCAATTTCCCCTATTTTGCTCCCCAATGTTTCTTTCTTTCAGTCCTTCTCTGTATCATTTTCTCCTTCTCACCCTCTGCGTGGCCCTCTCACTCTCCATCTCCCCTGTTCTCCCTCACACACTGTTCTCACCCTGTCTCCCTGATCCACTCCACTCCCAGTCTCACTCTCCGTTTCAGATTAGCCAAGGCGAGGAATCCGGTGCAGCCGGCAGCTGGAATGTCCTGTTTGTCTTGTTCTGTTTGTGTGTGTGTGTGTGTGTGTGTGTGTGTGTGTGTGTGTGTGTGAGAGAGCGAGTGTGTGTGTGTGAGAGAGAGAGAGAGCGAGTGTGTGTGAAGCTGGTGAAGCTGGTGCTGCTTTTTGATGTGTTCCATTGTCTGAGAGCCAAGCTGCTTCCTGCCCCTGCTTTCCCCAAAAGCCTGAGAGAAACTGAGAGGAGGAAAAAGAGAAGGGAGACAAACTGCAAGAAAACATGACAATGACAAGTTTACACAGACAGAGGGAAGCAAGAAAGTGTAACTTCAGGGGGAAAATGCCAATGGGAGAAGTGGGGAGATGGCAAAGAGGAGAAAGACGAGGCAGGAAGTGATGGAGGAATGGAAAAGGGAGGAGAGAGTTAGAGAGGGAGGAAGAGAGGTGAGAAGGAAGGAGGGAGAGCTTCAATAGGGCTTTTCCTCCAAACACCAATACAATGAAGTAGTGCGTAATTTCCCATGTCCCCCACACCCACGCATACACACACACACACACACACACACACACACACACACACACACACACACACACACAGAGTTTCTCATAGGTTACATAGCTTTATTCTCTATAGGCGGTTGTATTTGGCACTGTCTCATTTGTCCCTCATGGGTGCTCTCTGTTTCTGTGGTCTACGTGTAGTCTGACACTGTGAACAGCACAGGTAATACAGATATGCCAGGATAAGAAATAATGGGGAAGAGGGAGCAAAACGGTGCGATACAGCTATGGGAGGAGATGCAGAGCAAGAGGATGTCTGTGAGCAGTGAGAAATGAAAAACAATTGCAAAGTAATAAAACACCAGAGGAGAGAAAATAGCTCTCAGTGCCATTTGGGTGCGTGCTGTGTATGAGGTACATTTCCCTGTGAAAATGTGGACGTGCATAAATCATTCAACGTGTGTGTGTGTGTGTGTGTGTGTGTGTGTGTGTGTGTGTGTGTGTGTGTGTGTGTGTGTGTTTGAGTTGCTGGCCAGTGGAGGGGTTTTGACGGGGCAGAGCAGAGCATTCCTGCTGGGTGGTGATGTCATGAGAACTAGCTCCCCGCTCGCAGACAGACAGCCCTGTTTATGTTCCCCTCCAGAGGAGAAACCACACTGTGTGTGTGTGCGTGCGTGCGTGCGTGCTTGTGTGTGTGCACGAGAGCATGAATGTGTGTGTCTCTCACTCTCTGTCTGACTGCATTATTGGCTCATGGGGGAGGTGGGGAAGCCGAGAGGCGCTTGAGAGGGTCTACTTTCCCCTGCCGCTCAGGGAGAGGGAACCACTTACTGATGCCTTCCTCTCAAACATACACACAGTAAAAGGAAGTTTCTCATGTTTTGCAGAGCACAGTAGCTACAAAGCCAGACTGTGCTGCTTTGAGTGTTTGCCCTCTGCTTCTAAATAGTCTCCTAAGGGATGCAGATTTCTTTGCAGTATAATGATAATAAATCTTGGGTCAGCTAATGACAATAGAACCAAAAAGTAGATATTTAGCTATTAACTGTGCATTATTGTTGACTTTATTGTATAACTTGAAGATTTATGCCTTTCTTTTGGTGTATAAGTCAGGCTAAACACATAATTATGGGCAACTGAGAGTTTAACTCCATGAAACCAGTTACAAAAGTAGGTCAGAATTGTATTTAGGAGAAATTTGAAAATACTTAGGAAAAATTGGTATTAAATTTGTTTTCCAAACAGTGTATGTGCCCATCCAAATTTGTTGTCTACTTACTTTTAGTTTATTCACAAATTTTGCTTACATCAATAAAATGGAATAGATAACTTTACAAAAATGTTGTGAGAACTAGCCGTAACAATTGTGTTTCCCTCTTCCAGATACTGCTGGTATGACTGTCTTTGTGTCTGTGGTCATGGTATAATGGTTTCCCTTGCGATAGTGAAATGTGATCTTCAGTCTTTGCAGCTTAGTGAATCATACATCATTCTCCCACATTCAAGCCACAGTGCAACATAGCAAACCATCCGAGCTCAGTCTGCCTCTCCGAACAAAACTAGGATGATAAAGAACTCTTGTCAGCCACGCTAATACTTGCCGGTGAGAAATAGCCGAGAGGTTTAGGGTTGTTATTATCAGAACTCTGTGGCACACAGGCCCACTTTAGTAGGTTGGGGTGACTCCTCCACATGCAGTGATGCTTTCAAGGCAGCCATTCTTTCTCACATGCATATTACAAATGTGCCCTTTCAGCAAATTACCATTTTTACCTTCTCTTTTAAGTGTTTTTCTACACTGTGATCTGATTGCTGTGGCTTCCATGAGGTGGAATAACTTGTTTGTAAATTTAAGCCAAGAATATAAGAGTTACATCAGTTTTTTGTGAAGACAGCTCAATGTTTATGCATGTGGGGTCATGTTTTTCACATGTTGAGGAAAGCTCACAAGCTGCACAAGCTCTAGTAGACATTTGACAGTCATAAAACACTATTTGAGAAGATGAGATACTTAAAGCAAGGCAGGTTTGTGCTTACAATAACAACACCCCCTATGGCTTGAATGTGTTCTAGGAAGCAAATCATATTTTCCTTCCCTGCTGTGTAACCTAATGTTAGGTTACTGACTGCATAATTTTAGCTACCTTTCAGCTCATGATTGCCGTCTCTCTGCATGATGAACGTGTGTGGTCTGTTGACTGTGTTTAGAGTCACATAAGAGTAGGGGTATTGAAATTCTGTGGTTGTATGTGTCTTCCTGTCTTCTGTTTATAGAATTTCAGGACTGTTAAGATTTAAAAAAAAATGTCTGACATGATGCTGTTGGAGTTAAAAAAAAAAAAAAAAGTGGATGATCCACAATTCACAAGTTTGTAGAATCATATGATGTGTGTAACTGTATAACTAAAAATCAGAACTTTCCATGTGTGTTCTGCAGGTTTTTGTTTTAGCCATCAATCAACAAACTGATTTACACCTTAAATGTCGTGAATGTGGTTAAAGCAACTGATAACACAGAAAAACGAGCAAGACTGGGTGTCACTGACGTATTTATCTATACAATAACCACCTCTGACTTTTTTTTTTTTCTTTGACACCCCCTGTGTATGTGTACGCTGTGTGTTAGTGCAAGCTTGTGTGCATGTGCAGTTTCCAAGAACAAGTTGTGTCAACAATTAAATTTAAACCTCATGGAGACAGAGATAATAGATGGTAACCCCCCACATAGCCTGTGGTTTGTGAACTCCTCCACTGTACTTTGTGTGTCTGCATGCATGTGTGTTATGTTTGGAAGTTGAATTCTCCCATGATATATTGTTCTTTTTTTTTTTTTCTTACTTGTCTCTCATGTGTAAAACTGTGGATGTCATCATTGTGACTGCGTGTTTTCACAGATTATGTTCTAAGTGTAGGTCTGCACACTCTGTGAACATTCTTTAAATGTCTGGTCTGCGTTTGTTTTTGCTGCTTGTACGTGCATGTGTAGGTCTTGGGAATGTGAGACCACCTCAGCCTTAAAACCTTAAACTATGTCTTGCAGTGGTTCTTCCAAAAGCCTTCAGTTTGCGTGATGTGATGCTATCAGGAGGTTAGAAGTCTGTTTGCTTTTTGGTAGCTCCAGGCTTGGCGGGCACACGCATGCACATTTTCTCTGTTTTGTTCTCTTTCTCTTCTGTTACCCACAGAGTGAGATTAAAGTGAAAGTTTTTGCTGGGTGGGAATGGTCACAGGCAGATACCCCCCACTCCACCCCCAGGGAGCAAAAAGATAGAAAGCTGGAGAGGTCAGGCTGCTTGGCCTGGGAAAGGCCTGAAAGAGTAAAGGGGGGGCATTGTAGATAGATAGAGAGGGTAGATGGATTGATAGAAATTGGAATGAAGAGAATGGAGCAATGAGAGGGTACGGAGAAAAGATGTAAACAGACACACAAAAAAACAGAGGGAAAGAAGGAGAGAACTAAGCAATATTGAAATAGTCAAGTGGTTTTACCAGCGTAGGGTATCAGTATCAACAAAATGAAGAAAGAGGGAAAGGAAAATGAGAAATCACATAGAAAGGCTGAATCATAGAGAAATACTGAAACTTTGGGGAAGAGATAAAGTAAGACTAGAGGCCAAGATTTCAGTACTGAGTGGCTACAGAGAGACATGCGGGATATAAATGGAATGGAAAATTAGACCCGCAGTAGGTAAAAAAAAAAAAAAAGATGATGATGCGCAACTTGCGTCTTTCCCCATTTCCTCCTCCTCTTCAGGCCAAGGAAAACCAGCATCTAATCTTTCTCATAGGAACTACATCCCAGCATTTTAATTCATGAGGAAAAGTTTCAGAAGTATGTTTAGACCATATGTCTTTTTCTTGTGTGTTTGCTCTGGTGACCAGCGGAATTACCTTATGGACCAAATACAAGCATAGCAAACAATAATAAGAGCATTTTTGATACAGACTAGGGTCAGCTATGGCTTTTTTTTTTTTCATTCATGATATTCCTGAAAAATAAAAAATCAACTGGTTTCTAAATACAGATGATAAAATATTTATGACCTTCATAAAACCAAATTATCAGGTGCTTCTGCAAAAATAAGAATGTGATTTTTAAAAAGGCAAAAGGATAATTTAATATTGTGACATATCACAGGTTGGCTTTATTATCAATACAGAGCATGTTTATCCTTAATTTTTATATTTTCATTCATCTCAATGCACCAGTGCTTGAACCTTGTATGGTTTGAAGTAATCTTTCTACCTCTATCTCGATTTTCAAATGCCAAACATTCCACTCATCTCATTCCTAAACTTATGTAAACTTTCAATCCGAAAGTTTGTGTTTGCACGTGAGCTTTTAGAGGTGTGTGGTTGCGGGTGTAACTGGGTGTGTGATGGTATAGTAATAGTGTGTAGTTTGGGTGTGAGTGTTTTGTGGTTAAGGGTGTTGCCTGTTTGCATGGGACGCTTCTATCTAGTAAGTGTAGGACCATTAAAAGCGTATGTGTGGGAGAAGCAGAGCTTTCCGCATGTCCCACCAACTCAAACCAAAACTGCATATCCATTCAAGAATTAATGTAGCAACTCAAGCCACCCAGCGTCCCTCTTTGTTGCCGGTGGAAACCAGAGGTGACTGGAGCGCCTGAGTACCTGTCTATCTGGATGATCCCATAGACCTCCTACACACACACACACACACACACACACACACACACACAGGCCTCCTTGGACGCAGGGAGCCCTTTCTTTCTTTCTTTCCCTCCATTTTCCTGCTGTCTATTTTGGTCAACTGGTGGCCCGTTCCCACAGTGCTGCTGTTCCCATGGTTATCGCCGCGGAGATAGCGAATGGGGGTTGGGTTGGTGGTGGTGGTGGGCTTGACAGAGCGGGAGAGACAGCGTTGCTCTGTTCGAAGAGATAGGGGACTCTGTGGCTGTAGAGGCGGCGGGGGTGAGGTGGGGTGGGGTCGAGTGGGGGTGGGGGGGGTGGATGAAGGGTATGGGGTTTAGTGTGTGTTTATGTGTGTGTGAGTGTGTGTGATGTGTAGCTCCCATGAACATCACAGGTGGCCCATGAGGATTGAGCCAGTATGGGTTTTCAATAGACATGATTTTTAATTGAATCTGTCACTAGGTGATAGCATATCTAAAGTATTCTGATAATTGTCATTATGTGTTTGAAGATGTTTATCATATTAGATATTTATCATGGAGGGTTGCAGGTACTTTGATTTTAATGTAAGGTCAATATCCGCATTGGATGTCAACATGTCTGTCCTCTGCCATGTGAGACTTCTTTCTGAGGGTAGATGCCACTTCCTGAGATCAAGAATAGTGGTGGGGTGCAAAAAGAGAGGTGGCAAAGGAAGTGCAGGGGAAGGGTTGGGGCCAGGAGCTGGGTTTTTTTTTTTTGGGGGGGGGCTGCGAAAAGAGGGAGCAAGTGAGCAAGGTTGGGAGGGGTGCGGGTGGGAGTGCGGGGCTCAGAAAGAGGGACGGATTCAGTTCCCACACTTCTAATTACTGTGTCACAGGAGACTGAAAGGGGACTGCCCCTGGCCCTAGGGAATTTGCTGGGGCCGGTCGCAGAGAGGGAGCAGCAGCGGAGGGAGGGAAGGGGACAGAGGAGGCGAGGGGAGGGAGGGAAGGAAGGGTGGAATTAAAGAGGGTGTATGACACAGGAACTTCTCCATCGTCCTTTCTTTTTGGTTTTACCTCATTGCATTCACACTGGAGGTGAGCCCCTTCACTATGAGTCTCCTCCCCTCCTCTGCCCGAACACCCCAACCTCTCACCTCCGACCCACTTCTCCTTAACCCTCCCTTACCCTCCTCCACCTCAGTCCTCTCTTTCCCTTCAGCCTTTGTTCACCATCGTGTACTGCTTCCTTTTTACCCCCCCACCCCGTTCCCCTTTTTTTGTACCTCCCCTCCACCTCTCTGCTTTTCTAATGTTGTGTTCCTCTCCTGTGTCTCCTGTTGACATGAACAAGTCTCCCAGAGACATTTTGAAGTGAGTTTGAACTAACACACACACACCCAAACACACATGCCTTATCCTGCATTACTGCCACTTAACCCCAAGCCCCTCCACTCTTTTATTTGCCTTTATCTCAGCCTCCCATAGCTTGTCCACTGTGAGTTGTGTGTGTTGTGATTATACCTGGGATGACTCTGAGAGAGGCATACTGTATACGTGTGTCTGTGCATCTCCATGAGCTCAGCAGTTACTTGAGTCTGATAACAGTTTGAAGCAGTAATGATGCTACTATCTCGCACAGCATCTCACTCTGTTTTCTCACAGGCCAGTTGGTCATTTGTGGTCCCAATGAAATAACATCTTAACACTGTTTGCTATCTTTTGTTCTGAGATGAACACCAGGTTTTTGGGTGTGCAACAGGGATATCAGTAAACCAGTACCAATACCATTTAAAATTCTGCAATTTTAGATTATAAATTTCATACCGTGAAGTGCACGAGCACACTTAACATATAACATCTACGGTACCTTCTGTGCCTATGGTGCTGTAGAAAATCATGCTTTCAGAATTTGAGCGTCAACTTGTAACTGATGTACTGGTTCTCATGACTGTGTACAGATGTATGCTTCCTCCTCAATCCCCATTAGTGATCAAAATTCGATGTGGTGGGTTTTGGGTGTGAGTTGGTTTTAAAAAAAATATTTGTTTTGGTCTAAGGACTTTAGCTCAATAAGTTGTGCAAGAGAAGAAAAAAAATTAAACTGGATTGTGTTAGAATTGTTATAAAGTCAAGTCAATGAAGACCAACAAATTTTGTCATGCAGTTAAGTGACAACAGCACAAAACATTACCTGTTATCACTTTCACCTCAACTCTCATGCTGAGTCTGTGAATTTAAAGTTCATCCAACACACCGATGATCCATGATGCTGTATCTTGGAGAATGACATATTTGTAATGATGAAAAATGTAAATTTTCCAAGGTTTTAATTATCAAGATAATTGAAGATAATTGTTTTGGGTTTTTTTTTGTTTTTCATTTGAGCATGGAATTTCATTCATGACCTTTGTGAATAGTATACATAACAAAATAATTAAACTCAATAGTACATTTACTGGTTTGCAGAGTTCTCGGCCACTTTCATTAACTGAACTGGTAGGAGGGGGCAATTAGTCCTAAGGCTATTAGACTATATAATGACTGGCAGATACAGTCCAAAAATGGATGCAGAGTGTGGACACACACACAGTTCTGTGTATACCACATTGGGTGCCTGAATATACAGATCCTTACTGACATGGGAAGATGACCAGAATTATATCGCACAGAGCCTTGTGGCTACGTGGATGAAGATTTTATAAATCGCATGTAATACTGCTTGGGCTGTTGTTGTTAACTTAGTCCATATTTGTTTCAGTGGAGCGCAAAATTCCAGATGAATCTGGCCTGATCTGCTTATGCCTAAAGCTGCAGAATTTACCAGAATTTCTACCACTACCGGTTAACATTGCGGCAGATCAGGTTGAAAAAACTTAGAGACTAATCAAAACAATAAAAGGGCTCGTAAAACACTGCTAGATAAGCAAGTACAAAGAACAGAATTAAATTCATATTGCTGAGTTCACTGCTTGGACACTGAAATAAAATCACAAGGGTTTGAAAGAATGTGTGAGTCTTCACCACAGAAGATCTTGATCGTTTTCACCATCATCTAACTCTGTGCCCTTCTCTTAAATCCCGTTGTCATAGCCCCTGTTCACTGCCAAGTGTTTGATGCTAAGGAACTCCCTCATCTAGTTACGCACACTGGTGGACACGCAGACAGGCATGTAAAATGATTTGCCAACCTGATGCTGACACCTTCTCTGTCAAGAGGGCGTCAAGGAGAGTTACTTCCTCTCCTTTCTTTCACAGCTCTTCAGGAAAGAACAGACCTGACCAGCAGCAGCCAACACTGTCAATATTTACAGTCCTGGATGATTCACTCTGCATTACAATAACATTCCCTGAATGCCTGCGTGTCTCTATATCAGGAGGAGATGAAACAAAAGAAAAAATAAGAGAAGAGGTGAAGAGGGGGGATTTAAGGGTGAAATATGCGCCAGCAGCAATAAACGTTGAGAAAAGGAATCTGCCAATGGCTCTCCCATGACAGGACTGTACGTGGGTGGGTGGGTGGGTGTGTGTGTGTGGAGGTGTGTGTGTGTGGAGGTTTGTGTGTGTGTGGATGTAGTTCAGGTTGATGGATTCAGCTCGGTGGAATTTCTGTTTGGGCTGTGTGTGGGTGTAGTGACAGTTTGAAAACTGTTAGCGCATGTCGAGGAAAGCTGTAGATGTCGTAACATGGGGTTGAACGGGTGCAGTGAAGGCATGGGAAAAATGGGCATATTTAGACTGTTTTAGTAAGCGCTTGTAAACGTCACACTGCAGAGGCAAATGGGAGGAAAAACATTTGGAGCACCAGGTCTGTCTCAAAAAGACAAATATTAACTGACAGTTGTATGGATGCTCTACATTTGAGAGAACCACTTGTCTTTGTTGCACTTATGACAGAACCACAAAACCCACCATTTGTCCCCTCAACCACTTGTGTTTTCCTAAAGAAAACAAGCAGAGAAAGATCCCAGGGTTTCCCCAGCTTTTGGCAGCATGTGGAGTTTTCGCTCAGTTGAACGTTGTTAATAGGTTGTGATAATAATCCAGGGTACTATTTTGTTTTATGTATAAAACTTTAAGCTGGGGTTATTTATGATTTCTCAGGGTCAAACGAGTGTGATGCTTCTTACTTTTGCAGGGTTTCCTTCATTTTTTTGTAAGTATTTTTTTGTAGCACTTGCTGTTAAAATTTCCACTCTTCATCATGTTAACAAAGTAAAACAAATTTTTCAGGAACACAAACAATACATTATATGTATGTAATATAATATACATATTATACACAATTGATCATAAACAGTTTTTTCCTTAGCTATGATTTCCACCAACATCTTCTTCTAATGTCAACTTTCCCAGATCTTTTTAGCTGCAACCTCTGTTTTCTAAAACGTTCGATCGTTTCTATAAATAAAAACTCTGTTGCTGTCTAGACGTGTGGACTGAACGGCACCACATACTCTTGAGCAAAGTTAAGTTATAATGCTGGATTATTAGTCGTACTACAAATTTCAGTGTGATTTTTAAATGAAGTTTTGTTACTTTTGGAACAGAATGTGGAAGTTCTAGTTTCATTCATTAATGAAAGAAGCTGCATAATTTAGGATCGGTTGCAAACGTTTAAGCGATGAGGGATGAGACTAATGTTTAGTTTTATCAATGGTTAATCTGCTGTTTATTTCTTCATTTAATCAGTTTTATTTTATTTTTTTAAAAAGATTCCCAACCTGATTTCCTATAGCCAAAATTGATGTGTAAACATTGTTTTTTATGACCAAGAGCTCCAAACTCAAAGATATTGAGTTTACGTTCCTAAAGGAAAAGAAATACGGCTCATCTACCCCACAGAGGAGCAATTGAACACCTAAGAAATGTTGGCATTTTTGTTTGATAAATGATAGAAAAGTTGCAGAATGTTGCAAGTTAATTAGATTTCTGTCCATCAGCTAATCAAGTATTGGACCAATTGTTTCATATTTGGCCGATCTGCTCCTCATACACCAGCCAATAGTAGTTCTTAGCCATGTAGAGGCTGAACCTCCTAACGCAGAAGACCTTTCGGGTTTGACAACCAGACTGGTATGGGAATTAACTAATACTACAGTTGAAAAGCACAGTAGGGCAAGTGTTGAATGTCATGTGCAACCCACATTTTCCTAAAACTTGTTTTAGCCTGGTTGTTTTAATTTTAACCCATAAAAAAGCAACATATCAATAGAGGCTGGCTGGTGGTCTAATCCAGCTATTTATGTTTTTAGATGAGCTGTTTTTATCCCTCTTTAAAACCCATTGCCAGTGAATGCTGTCGTCAACGGACCTTTTCAGCACGTTGTTTTCCTGAGCTGTTTGGCTTAGACTGGCCCCAGTTATCTGGCGTCTGAAGAGAGAGAAAAAAAAGAGTACTTGGAGATGGAATGAAAGGAGGAGGTTAGAGGTGAGAGACAACTAGAGAGAAGAGGGAAATTGAAGGGAACACTGGAAGGGGGTAGATGGAGCTTCAAGCAAGACATGGAACATGGGAGAAGACATAGGTTCAACGGGAGAGGGGGAGAGATAGAGATAGAGGTTGAGGTTGAAGGTTGAGTGGGTAAAAAACAGAATGAACTGACTGTGCCAAGCCAAGGGAAAGCATTAGTGCTATTTGTGCGACGGCTTGGCTGTTATCTGCTAGACTCGAGACTATTATCTTCTTCATTACCCCTTTTAGTGAGCTCCCACAAAGAGGAACTGAAGGAGCAAAGGAGGGAGGGAAGAAAAGGCAGATATGTTGAGAGCAAGTGGTGAGAGCAAGTGAGAAAATGGCTGAAAGTGGAAAACAAAGTTGACAAGAGAGAGAAACAAAGAGAGCTTGAGCAAGAGTTAAAGAGACTGAGTGAGAGGAAACAAGCAATGCACGAAATTGGAAAAATTTCTCCACATATTCCAAAGCAATAAAAAGTCCTGTGGTGCCTCATCTTATGCCCTACGATGATCTGTTACGACTCCTACTATGATACATTGCCATTAAATCAATATATTTTCCGTTAATGTAATGTTACTTACATGCATGCTGCCTGTCAACTTTAACATAATCTAATCTGGTAACTGGAATATAATATTTTTAGTTGTCAAAAATAAACAACAGTATTGTATATGCAGAGATTTGTCTCTTAATTGAAAAAAGGTACAGTGGCTTTGATAAACATAATGTAGCATCTTTAAAAAAAAAAGTAAATGCAGTAAAATAAAGTACAAAAAGTAGCAAGACAAAAAGTGTCTTCAAAAACAAAGTAATTCTAAATGAAACCAATTTCCATATTGTTTTCACAAACCGCATATATAACATAAACTCACCAGAAAGCTTTCACTTTCATAACAAAACTGGATGGTCTGTATCCACTGGATTGGAAAATCAGGAAGGAAAAACTAAGACTTCTATAATTTGAGTCTGAGTTTGAGTTTCATGCAGGTGAATGAGTGGTTACAGAAGGAGTCAGAGAAGTAAGTGTGTGTGTGTGTGTGTGTGTGTGCGTGTGTGTGTGTGTGTGTGTGTGCGTGCGTGTGTGTGTGTGTGTGAGAGAGAGAGAGAAGAGGGAGAGAGAGAATGAGAGCGGCATGTCAGTTTTTACATCTTCTGCATGCCTTTGTGGTATGCGTGCGTGCATGTGTTTGTTTGCGAGTGAGGTGAGTCAGACGAAGGTGTGTGTGATGTCAAGCCCAGACAGGCTCTGCTGTGGTCCAAGTTCAGGTTGCTGTCAGGTGGTAGTGGTTAGTTAACAGAGCTGGTAATTACCTCAGACTGTTGGGCTGAGACACTGGCCAGACACCCTCAGGATACTGTGGGAAAGTACATTTTGAAGGTCACCTCTGTATTTCCCTCATGGTCCTGCTGCAGCAGAAAAACTGACCCTTACTCAAATTGTTAGGATACAGTATATATAGGAAGAATTTATTTTGAAAACCATCTACCAAACTACTTAAAAAAAAAAAAAAAAAAAAACTGCCAGAGGTAATCATATTATACTCATAATCAGTTGACTAAATTTTTGTTTTCTTCTCAGACAGCTCACTATTTTTACAATTGGACAAGTAACCTAATATTTACCTTGATAATTGAATTTTCCAGCATTTTTTTGACAAATCCTTTCTCTATGATCATTACATTATACGCTTTTCTTAATATCATTTTCAAGTAATCCAACTTTTTGAGTGAAGTCTGACAGCCCATCGGAATTAACTAAATAATTTACCCATGTACCCTCAATTTATAACATTATCTTTTCTACATAGGAAGAGTAATTTCAATGACTTCAATAACAATAAATAAGCCTATGCTTTAATTTCTGAGTACACAGAGACATTATGCTTTAAATTTCACTAAAAACTGAAATAATGGAGGTATTCTGAACATTTTCTTTTGTGTTTGTTTATTTATATCTCTCAGAAACGTTTCCTAGTTAAGGAAAATTATGATTCCATTGAATCCTTTCCTTTTGTTCCCCGCTCTCACCTCTTTGGTTACTGGTAGGGCATTTCAGACTGACGACTGTATTCAGGCTTTATTCTCACTCAAAGATAACAACTTGATTTAATGATTAACACTGTAACGATGTCAGCGTTTCCAGTTGGAGGGTGCTTAAAGAAGTGAGCTGTTTCCAGTCCCCTCTCTTTCTGTCTAGCCAAAAAATTAACCCCCTGCACTGCGTTTGCATCCGTCAGTGAAATTCAGTTATGAGATTGTGTTTAGCTGTTTAGCTGTTGGCAAACATGCAAATCACCTAGAATGACCATGGGGCAGTGTGGGAAAGCAGAGAAAAAAGTGCTTTCTGCCTGTAAGCTTCTCCTTACTCATCATTTCTGTGATAGCATGAGGCTGCTTTTTCCAGTTCAGCATGCCATCCCACTTACAATGGACCTACATCATTTCACAGTAAAGTGGCAACCAAATTTCTTCCAAGCAGAATGAAAGGGAAGCAACGATGGTAGAACATCCCAGACATGGGATGATTGGAGCAAACAATGAATCTCTGGTGTTGTATGTTTTATTTATCTCTCTTTGGAAAGCATACTGTAGTTTTTAGAAAGAAAATCTGTTCTTTTCTTATACACTGTGTATATGTTTTAGACCACAGCAGCCTTGGACGGTGGAGTTAGGTGTTTTTAACCCTTAGCGTTATACTTGATATTCACATTGAGAAGGAACAGACAACAAGTTCAAAGAGAAACGATGATGCAGTTCTTGCTCCCCTCTTTCTCCGCTTCTCTCGAGTTCCCACGCTGCCCCTTACCTGACTTACCACAATTTGAATCAAATCACCAGTGCCCAATTGGCTGCTCTAACCATGTGACCTACATCGGCCCTAAAAGCGCCGCCTTTTGAGATTGGTCTAGGATTTTCCCATGGGAGCTGCCTACAGAGCCAATGCATTGTGTGTGTGTGTGTGTGTGTGTGTGTGTGTGTGTGTGTGTGTGTGTGTGTGTGTGTGTGTGTGTGTGTGTGTGTGTGTGTGTGTGTGTGTGTGTGTGTGTGTGTGTGTGTGTGTGTGTGTGCGTGTGTGCGCTAGGGAAAAATCTCCCACCCCCCTCCTCCCTCTCTTTCCTACCTCCTCTCCACTATCCCCCTTTCTCTCCTCTTTTTTTCCACCACCTCCCATCCTTTGAAACACAGTATCACACTTTAGATAGCCTTTGTTGTCACGGCAAGGAGCATTCTTTCTCTGGCACAGCCACACAGAGTGTGAGAATGCAGGAGGTTCCCTGAAAAACACAGAAAGAACAAAGGTCAGACAGAGTAAGAAATTGCAGCAATGCAGCAACTGCTTAAAGTTATGTAAGTTTAACTAAGAATAAAAAATAGTATGTTTTGGTGGCATTTTGATGCTCTTCTATGGCCATACATTGCAAGAAGAAGCCTGGTGAGAACCGACCTTAAAGCCAATATTGAACTACACTATAATTTGGCATGATCACAAATGTTCGTTGCAATAGGGAGAATCTTGATGAGGTGCAGTTAGATTGCTGACCTATTGCAGGCATTGGTTCTATAAAAACTTTAAAAAGTCCAGCTGACCAACCTGCAAAAATTTACAGTGACTGAAGCCACATGCTGTGCTTCTTGACAACTCTACACATGATATTTTGCCAATGCAAACATGACACATTTGAACTGATTTGGTTGTACTCTGTCTTATTTTTCCGTGTTGCTAGGTGTGCAGGACCTGAAGAGAGGGCACCTGTACACCTTCATTCTTTGTATGCTCTGCGTGACAATTGCTTACGTGAATACTAAAGTATTTAGGTTCTGCTGTGGAAAAATCAAGTCATGATGCATTGCAGCAAGCCAAGAACAGAAAAAATTTTATCAAAATTATCCGATCCGACCCAGTTTCCAGTCTTAGATGGAGGCACAAAGCTAGCATCTGTATTCATTCAAATGTAATTAATTCCTCACTACTTTGACCAAGCTGATTTTGTCGCGTCCATTTCCATGAGAACCATGAGAACCATTAAAGCAATTCAAGCAATGCGTGTCGACAAATGTTTTATCTGTAAATCTGTTAATGTAATTATGATCTGCATTATATCCCTGAGACATTTGTCATATTGTAATTTCTAGATTTACTCTATAAACAAAAAATTTGCCTAATAGATCTCTGCAGGATCTCTGCATTTGTAACTCGCGGTGTTTTGATTAATTACAGATAGAATTATTTCCATCCAGGCTGCGTGTGTGTTAGGCGGTGTGCGTGTGTGCCTGCCCGTCCATGGCTTAGCCTTGAGAGTTCAGAGCAGGTTCTGGCTTGCTCGACTCTGGGAAACTTTGAGCTGAGCAAATAGCTGGGTCTGTTTTCCTGGCTGCTGCCACGCTCATATGTGTGAGCCATGTGTATGCGCTCTGAGCATTTGTATGCATGTGGTCTATGTGCACTGTGGTGTAACCTGTGTGAGTTTAAAGTGTTTTGTCTGTGTGACAAATCTGTGTGTGTGTGTGTCTGTGTCTATGTTTCTGTGTGTCTGTGTGTTTATGCATGTTAGTGTGTGTGTCTGTGTGTTTACGGCAGAATACAATACAGAATGTACTGAGGGAGAGATGAGCATCATTCCCACAGACAAGACAGAGGATGACACCTCTGCTATTCCCACACCTCCGCCGTCTAGCTGCCTTCTCCTGTCCTGACCTCAGTCACCACAGAGGCAAACACCCCACTCTGCATGTGCACGCAGAGGAGAGGACATTATTTTGCATTGGATGAGTGTATACTTCTGATTTGCAGTCGGGGTAAAGAAAGACAAACTGGCTATATGTGAGGGCAAAGCTTTTGTGAGCCCACCTCTAAGTGGAATGCTGTTAACTGGGTGGAGCTCAGGTGTGTTGACAAGGCTTTTAGCACTGACATGCTGTCAGGATGGCTTACAGACGAGTGTGTGTGTGCATGTCAGGGGCCGGCAAACAAGAGGTCACTAATGTCCCACCAGGGAGACCTTTACTGTGGAGAAGGACAGGACGGCAGGGACATGTGAATGTTACTGAGGTGTAAATGCCTTCGCTACACACACACTCGCACACCTATCTGATCTTTCTCTAACACTTAGGCCCTTTCACAGAAAAGCAACAAACGGAAACATTTCTATTTGCCATTGGTGTAAAACGGTGAGCACCAGTTGTTATGCTCTGCGCCTCGGCTTTAGACCAGGTTTAAACAAAAGTCTGCCACTTTTGAACTAAAATTGTCACAGCTTTATTAAAGAAAAGTAGTTTCATAATTGTTACTCTATGATGGAGGGAGATTTTTAAAAATAGTTACTTTGTCCTATAGTACAATAATGATTATGTAGCTGGGTAAGTGGGAGCAACTGGTGAATGTGAAGTGATCATACTCAAAATTGCATAATCTACCTTGTGTGCATCTATATCTCAATAAGCTACAATATGTGTGTAGACATAGCTGTTTTAGTGGACACATTCAGCAAAAAAACAAGATGGTCTTGTTCATCTGCAGATGATCAGATCATATTTTAATTAACAATACATTAAGAACTTGAAATCATGAAACCCAATAATTACTATTATGATGAAATGTGCCAAAGGAATGCTTACATTTCACTAATAACTGCTTTTATAAATACTTAGTTTCACTTGTTATCTCCACATGTCCCAGTAATGTTACGAACCAAGTAACTACATTATGGGGAAAACTCCTGAAAAAAAGCTCTTGAAAACATTTCTTTTAACTCTTCTGCTAATGACATTTTTCATTTGTTTGTCCAGGCATGTAACAGTGACCAGTATGTGGCAGTACCCAGAGAAGACATGGTCAGGATGCTTAAACGGAAAGGTCAGTCAAACACCTCTACTTATATGGAAACTCATTCAGTAATATGGGAAGTTTTTATTTTTACTTAACCTCTTATGGTACTGAACAGAAAACATGAGGACGAATCTACATGCCATTAATCCTGGTGTTAATGTGTCTGTAATGCCTCTGATAAAGTAGGTTGGACGTCACTATGGCTGGTCTCACTTAATTTTGACTTTTTAAGAATGAATGAAATTGTCTTGTTTTGCCTGTAGGGTTTCTTCAGGACGAGGACAATACTGACCACATACAACAGAGGTCCAATCAACAGGAAGAGGAGAAGCAGGGTGAAATCTTGACCCACAGTGTGACCCCTGAACTTCCCAGGTATGCCCTTCAATGTCGCTGGGCCTCCCTTTCAGGGCTGGACCCCGAGACCCTAACCTTTGCCGGGGGGGCGCCCATACAGCTCCACACGGTGCCCCCTGCCCTCCTGCCGAGGATACCGCTCTTCTATGTCTGTACCAGATGTGGCAAGGTGTTCTGGGAAGGCTCTCACTTTGGCCGTGTCCTCTCCATGTTTCAGGGGGTCTTACACATAACAGGCACGGACACTGAATCAGCTGCAGTACCAATTAGAGCAGCAAAACAGAACTGACTGACTGTAGAGCTCCCACAATTCATCTAACCAAAAAACATCAAGAATATTATTTTACACATATAGCCAAAAAGAATTACACAAAAATGCCTCATGCATGACAGTAATTCAGTTTCCCTTTTTTAATTGACACGATAAAATAATAGAAGAGGCATAAAGTTTAGGCTGAAGTAACAAGTGAAGTGATTTGTATCACTTTAAATGATTAATCATCTGGGTAAAAATTTGGTGGTTAATTAGGATAAAAAAAATTTTTTTTTTTAACCTGATTCAACAGACTGACCTCAGTAATTGAATCTCCTTTTACCCGTCTGGTATTAAAACTTGACAGTCGTACCAAAAAACAAAGGTCATGTGGTTATTATTTATTGTCTCATCTTTAGTCATCCCTGATTTCTTTTCCAATGTCTATGTTTTCAACGGTTGTAAATATGTCGTGTTAATAAGCATTTAAAACTCATTCTAATTTTAGGGAACCAAAGACTGGTCTTGTTGGTGTTTTGACTTGGCAATTTTTTGTCGCTGATAGTATTCATCGTTATATACAGGTACATTTATGGTGATATATGGTTTTGATCATATTGAGACCATTTGAGTTGTTAAATCCTCAAAATATAAAGCAAGTATGTACATAATATGTATTGAAGGTAAATGTGTTCCATTCAACAATATCTATTATTTTATTTGGTGGCAACTTTTTTTTAATGTTTCGACTGAAAAGCTGCAGTTAAATAATGATGACTCAGTTTTGCATCTCTAACAGTAGGTTACTGTATACTTTCATTCTCCATGATTACGTGTATATGAATTTTACTATTTCAGTGGAAGCTGAATATGTGTTAATAAACATTGTTTTCATGTAATTTATTTATTTCTTTATTTCAGTGTGTTTCAGAATTTTCAAAGCAGATGGCGAAGATTGAGAGTTGACAGATTGATGAGATCATTTAAGCTTCACTGATGTCTGTCAGGTGTAACACTAACAGAGTGGGGGTTTCCTGCCCCAAGGCTCCAAAGTGAGCAGGTCACAGAGTAACCCAACACATACACCGCCTGAATCCCTTCACATTTTCTCATACCTTCCGTTCTAATTCTCTTCTCCTCTGTTCCACAAATGCCACATTGGGTTTGTGTGGTTTTCCAAAAGGGTTTTAAGATATCTTATGTGGAAAATTCAGATGTTTTCGGCCAAGGTATGCATTTTGTTTGGGCTATAGTGGAAGGCTGAGTTTTGATCCTTCTACACTCATAAAAGATAAGGAGCCCCAATCAAAGCCAGATGTGCACTTTATTTTATTGATCACTCAGCTTGCATCAAAAAAGCCACAAAGACAGGTCATTGTGTGAATCACTGAGGTAAACGGGCTTTCAGTGACTGGTTGAATTAAAGTGGTTACAGTTGGAAGTCAAAGGATTGAATCTCAGGATGATTCACTGACACTAGACAATGAAAACACTTTCTCTTGACCAATCATGATGTTTCGTTTTGTTTTATTTAAAAAAAAAAAAACACTGTATAACAGTCATCTCTTTAAAAAAGTTATTATATTGAGGCTATAGATGTAAAGTGGTTAATAAACATTACCAGCTGCAAAATCTTAAGGGCATTGCACACAGGAAAGGTGGGCGTGTGGCTTTTTGTTGAAGAATGCAATGTTGCACCATGCATAGCATTGTCACTTCTGAAGAATACTGTTACAAAACTGGGCATCTGTGGCCATGAATGTGAAGTCCACTGTTAATTGTGAGTTCTGGGTAAGCTAACCTGCTCCTGTGCCCTGGGTAAATCCAACATCTATGGACTGTCACTCTAACAAGAAGCTGTCTCGGACAAGGAAGATCATGTGGATTACTTCTGTCTCAGACATGACTTACATGTTCTCAAGCAGGGCATCCTTTAATCCTAGGATATGTTTGCTAATAATACTTCAACTTTTAGATGTTTTAATTCAAGATGTTCAGGATAATCCTGCTGAAAAACGTGAAACGTGTGAAAATGTACTTCACCAGGGCTGTCACATTTAGAGCACTGATACCACATACTAGTAATACAACCTCTGTAGAGGTTTTATATGTCTTAACCATAAAACCATTTACTAATGCTTTCTAGAGATCATGGGCCTTCATCGGAACCCAGTGTTGCTGGCCATGTTTTAAAATGTCTGGTGTATATCCTCCTCCAGCATGACACTATAAATATTAATAAGTCGTTAAGTGGTCTCAAAATAATCCATGTCTGCAGCTGCAAATGTTATTAAATTGTCATTAAATGGATTGTGGTCTAGATTTTCAGCAGCTCCATTTCAGACTTTAATACGAATGGCAGGGTTTCCCGAACCTCGGAGTCAGCTGCACTGTTTTTGTTCCTGTTTTCGTTTGAAACACTGACTAATTGGAGATGCGGGAATTGCTCGTCATCCTGATTAAAAAAAAAAAAAAATGTTTTTTTAAAGCTGAAATGATAAAAACAAGTGTTATTACGCTGGGGGACGATAAGACCGCAGCCGAAGGCATTTTCAACAACATACTTCCAAAAGTCTGTTTTGATTAATGGTTGCAACTGATATATTTCTAGTTTCAATGATTCGTAAACCAATACGGCCAAAGTGCGCCTTATGAAAAGCGACACCACCGTATTATTGGAGTAGCTAATCGGCTTGTGTTTCTAGTGATACCAGATACGAAGTAACACCTCGCCTGTGCAGTTTCCTGTTTCATGTGTTCGGTCGTTTTTCTTTTGTCCCTCATTAATTCGTGCGTTTGTGTCGGGAAACAAAATTTCCAACTCGGCGTTAGATTGCTTCTTGTTCGGTTTTCAGGTGTTGAGGACAAAAGCTGGATGATGAACTGAATGCGTGACTGATCTTGTCAGCAGAAAGTGGCCGGTGATCTCAAGCTGAGTAATTCTAAACCTACGGAGGGGTAAAAAAATTAATAAATAAATAAAAAGAAATCTTTACATCCACATAATGAGGGTTGAACGAGACGCTTGCGGTTTTAGTTTGCTCTAATAATGTCGTTGACTATAACATGACCCTTTTTTTTTGCTCAAACATACATCCAGGAGTACAAAGAAATCTTGGCATGTCGCCATGCGTTTTTTTTTTTAAGTAGACTGTATAATAACCACAATAACATTAAGCTACCCTGAAGCATTTTTTATTGCCATGAATGAAGTCGGCACCCAGGCTCTGGAATAAGCCCCTCTCTGTGCGCCCTGTCCCGTCCTTGTCCGGGTGGTCGCAGCCCCTGCCTCTTTGCAGAGCGCAAGCTTTCTGCTGCAGCACCGTGTTATTTGATCCTTGCTCTTTCTTTGCTGGGAAGAAAAGCTCGCCTCTTTCCCACGCTCTGGGGACACGTGGTGCCCGGAATGAATTGGATTCACAAGCGCCTCCCTCCCTGGTGAAACGTCACACTCTCTCTCTCTCTCTCTCTCTCTCTCTCTCTCTCGCACACACACACGGGACACTTCGGTTCAGCGTGCGTTTTGGCACGAGTGTTTAAGAACAATATTGCCAAAGAAAAATCGACATTTTTACATGACAGTTGCACATTTACCCCCCCCCCTCTCTCTCTCTCTCTCTGTCTGTGAGTTTTTCCCTTTCCGGACTCTCCTCTTCGGCGACATGCCTGCGCACAACACGTCGGGACGCGGCGCGACGCGTCGGTCCGGGAGGCTCCTCCTGTCTTGTCTGGCCCCGGCTGCTCCGGGTCCCGGCGCCAAAAACTCGGGCCCTGCGCGTCGACCTGCCTCGATCCGTCCGGCGCTCCCTTTACGACGCAGCGACACGACACTGCACACACGACTCTGGCTTCTTTCTCTGCCGCTGAGAAAAAGAAAAAAAACAAACCCCAAAACCAACACGTTTTGTTTATTAACACGCTGCAAACGAACAGAGATATGGCTGCACATATAGAACCAGAATAGACCCGTGTCCTATTATCTCTCTGTGACCAGTTGTCACTTTACTGAGCTTGAGGAGAGTTGGTGTAGCCTCTGTGCCCAGGTCAGCCTTCAGACTGGCTGAACAAACTGCCTTCACTCAACTACAGCAATCAGATTTTCGATTTTCCATAATTGCAAGATATGAGTGTGATTGGCCTGCACATTTACGCATGTATGGGGTGTGTTTTTGATCGTTTTGAATGGATCTTTAGCCTTTTCTGATTGTCTCAGACATTTCTTTACACATGTAGTGTGTATGATAATAGATGAGTCTCCGCATTGAATAGAAATTCAGAGACTGTGTAGAACTAAACAGAAAACACTATCAGCGTATTTTATCTCTGCTTGAACAAGTATGTCTATACAACAACCGCAGCGACGCTTCTCCCCGGAAAATCATTGCCAGTGGTAGTGGGGGTGGGGGGTGCCACAGAGTTTGGGGGAGAAACTCATCCAATAGTAGGAACTTTTGGCTCCTGCGGTCTGTGCAAATGTTTTCCAAGTGTCCAGACGCACTGCAGCCAAAGCACTGATAGCGGACAGATGTTCCTAATTCCCCAGAAGATGTTTTTCACTCTTCAGTAACCCAAAGAAGAAACATATATGTATATATATTAAAAACAGGAAGAAAATAACCGATACTACTAATCTGTCTACATTAATATGCTGTGAGAGTTTCAAACTACAAACTCCACTCTGCCTATACAGGCCAACGCTGTGTTATATGAGGTCCACAGAGAGGAGCACACATCTGTTAGTGTGGCCTGCGTAAGAAGATCTGAGCAGGGTATTCACCACATCTCTCTATGAATGACTCAGAGCCGCAGTCTTTGTTTTGGAGCATTTGCAGCTGTGGGCAACTTATGGAGAGGAACCATCAAAAAATAGGCAGACACACAAACAGTCACCTGCAGACGCATCTACAAGTCTAGAAAAACAAATGAATCACAGTCACCACCACGAACTCTCTGACTTATTGTCCATCCTTGTATTCCCAAGTGAACAGGTCCTTAAGTCAGATATCTACATTATACCAAATCTTTGACAAATATGTCAGATTATGCTGTGGCCAAGAAGAATCCTAATTTCGGATTGGCTGGCAGGTGTTAGGTGAAATTGCATTGTAGGCTATACTGGGATCCGTTTAACCATAGCTCAGGTCAAAGGTTAAACCACAGCTCTAGATGGGTTTCTACTATATGTAAACTTGCAGATGAACATAGCAACAGTACAACTACATTACCAGTCCAGTCACTGCTAAAACTACCCTTAGCAAAGACTAAAGTCAAGTCAGTTTTATTTAGCCCCAAATCACAAAGTTTCTTTACAAACACCCTCATCCATAAACTGATTACAGACCATCTGTACAAAAGTGGACAATGTCCAAGGCTCCAAGGTTTCCTGTTACAGAAAATAATGGACCCAAACGATCCAGTCGGATTTTTTTTGATTATTTAGACCTCGGAAACCCTTAGACCTTAAAAACACACACACAGGGATCGATTTGACTAGTGAGTGCGTGTTGAGGTGCTCTGACATAGAAAAATAATGGAAGAGGGGGAGATGGCATGAAGTGGCGTTTCCGTATCCTGCTTTTAGTTTTTACGCCAAAAAAAATGAAGCATGATGAGGACATAGAACGTGTCACATCTTTTTCATAGGTTCTCTGGTTGTCGTTTAACCTATGATTAAGTTCCTTTCCGTGGTAACATAACATAACTAAACACAATTCCCGCAGCTCTGGTTGAGAAACCAACTTTTGCATCCACTTAAGAGCCTCGGTAAAATATTAACTTTTCAGACGCCACAGATTACGACTTTAATAGACTCCTACCGCTGAAGGAAAAGAAGAAGAAAAAAACACACTGAAGATGTGAGTGAAAACCTGAAAAGATTCCTGCCGTCGGGTTTTCAATCGCATTTCCAGCGGTTCCTCTAGATCGACCCGAGTTGTTTGCGACCTTCATCGGGCGGGATCCCCTGTCGCCTTCGCCCCCGCGCGTAGTCCCGGCGCACGGTCGCGCACCCGTGTGGGCAGATTGCGGTCGCAGACGCGCGCCAAATGTACAGTTCAGAGTGTGGGAAAAAGGAGGACAGTGTGAAACCCGGCAAGGCATCGGAGCGCAGAGCGGTTTATAGACTGTTACACGGATGAGATGTAGATCGCGGCCGCCAAACGGAGCAAACAGCCCCGAGGGGAGGAGGAGGAGGAGGAGGAGGAGGAGGAGGGGGCCGAGATGTACCTGGCGCGGTTTTCGCGCGTCTTTCCCTCTCCTCCTCTGTATCTGTCCATCCGTGTCACTTTCACACGCATTCTCTCTGTCTGGCTGCGCGTCGCGGGGTCTATCTGGATCCGTCGCCACCTTTCTCGCTCGCTCTCACGCACGCTCACGCACACGCGCGGGAGCCCAGTTCCCACGCCGGCGGGGGCAGCTGAGCTGCGTGTCAATCCGCACACAGCGTCACCTCTTTTCACTTGCAAAAAAGGAAGTAGCGCAGGGCTTTTGTTATTTGAAGTCCCACCGTCTAGTCGTTTAAAAAACAACTGGAATATATCCGCGGTTTATGATTTAAACAGCAGCCTATCATCTCCTCCTCAGAAGTGCTTTTTTGTTGTTTGTTTGTTTGTTTGTTGTTTTATAAAGGGTCGTATACGACTGAGAGACTCCCTGGACCAGTTTTTGTTTTACCCTTTGCTTCAGCAGAGGGTGTTTCTCTTGACAAAAACACATTGGCTCTCTTGAGGTTTTCGCTATTTAGTCGTGAATCACACCTGAGCCTTGAGCCCTCAACCTTGAGAGAGCAAAGCTATTTAAACTGTAAACGCGCTTTGGGTTTTGGATGGTAACACCCATACATTTTTTTTTTATTTATTTCATGTCATACTTTCGCACGAACCAACTGAGATATGATCGGTGCTCAGTTCCTTGCCTGCAGAGAAAGTTGGGTAACGCAGAGCTCCGGCGGCAGCACATAGGTGCAGCTGCAAAAAACGCACCGTCCTCTGGAGAATGTGTCATCGTTTCAGCCCCTGGTGCAACATGAAGGGGAGTTAATGAGTCCAGGTGTTTAATTTAGACTAATACTAGGGTAGTCCACTAGCCAATGGTGACGTTTTTGGTCCCTTTGGGAAGAGAACTGCTACTGTTTTCCCTGATCTTTGACCTGTTGTAGGAGTCAAAATCAAAGTGCATTCGCCCAAGAACTTACACATGCTGTTGCCCCAACACTGCGTAAAATGTGACATTTTAAGAAAATGGGATATTTTTCTGATAAAGTTTTACACTTGGCTTATTTTTTCAGCAGCCTCTCCAAAATCCTCGCTGCTGCCAGTGACCATTTTCACTGGCCACCGAGACTCGGCTAACTTTTTGTTTCGAGTTCCTGTTGATGATAATCCAGAGGATGATCCTTTACAACGCGCCCGTTTGCTCAGCGGTTTACAGCTCTAACAGCACCGTGCCTCCGGCTTTGAGCCCACTTCCTGGGGTCGGCTACAGGAGATCGGATATAGAGCTGACCATAATATTGCTGCAGGCTGCTTGCTTAATATTTCTGCGGCAACATTTGGCTCCCCCCTCAGGAGACCACGCCCCCTCCCTGTAGATTCACAGGGCCTTGGTCCCTCCCCCTAACCGAGCCGGCAGCCTATAACCTCCCCGGGTTTCCGCCCATTCCTCCACAGTTGATTCTTTGGGAAGGTATTGTGATGCAAATAAAGGACGCGTAAAATATTCCCCCAGAGCGCTGCGCAGGGCAGAGACTCACACGGACCGCACGGAGGACGCAGACCGGGGCCACACGGTGGATTTCTATCGTTTTCGTCGCCACGGAACCCGTCCATCTTTCACAGGTAGGTCACAAATCTGCAGCGGATTACATTTCCGAGGCGTATTTAATGGCGAGGGAAAAAAATCAAGCGGGGTGTCCGTGCGTAAGCGTGTGCGCACGGAGGTCCCCTGCCTCGCTCTTGGATGTGGCGGAATGCGGGGACTCTCGCAGTCTGTAGGTGTGGAATAGGGATTCATGCGGACTTTCCTTGTCCTTTTTTTTTTCCCCCTGTCTTTCCCAGACACCCTGGCCACATGAACAGCGACACGCAGCCCAGGACGTACAGCCGGGAATCAGGTCGGACCGTTTAAGGCAACCCAGCGGGGACGGACCCAGCAACGAGGAGGCTGCCCTGTGGAGACGGTGCTCGTACTTCCAGCTTCCCCGAGTGAAGTCGGAGGTGTCTCTCTTCTCCATCCCCCGCGATACGCTACCTGCTGCTGCTACCGAGGGGAGGCTACGTCTAGAGGTCCCTGGATTGCTTGAGAGCACCCTTTAATGTTTTAGGGATTTTAGGATCTCTCAAATATTAACATTTTTGCACACCGAGTGTGTTATTTCCTCTCTCGTCCTTTTTGGGATATATACAGTGATCCTCTCCCCCCTTTTTAGTACTTTAAAGTGCCTTAATAGCTGGTTATAATCCAGTGTAACTGTGGCATTGTTACCTGACAAGAGACGCTCAACAGGGAGAAGACTTTATCATCAGCTCTAGAGCCCAGGCAGGATTACTGGTCCCCCCCCCCCTCCTCCCTCCCTCCATCCAGAGAGCTGCAACCATGAGCCAGGCGGATGTGTCGACTTGCTCCGCGCCGCAGAGGGTTTTCCAGGAGGCGGTGAAGAAGGGCAACACCAAGGAGCTGCACTCGCTGCTGCAGAACATGACAAACTGCGAGTTCAACGTCAACTCCTTCGGGCCGGAAGGACAGACGGCCCTCCACCAGTCCGTCATTGACGGGAACCTGGAGCTGGTAAAACTGCTGGTGAAGTTCGGTGCAGACATCCGACTGGCCAACAGGGAAGGGTGGAGCGCTTTACACATCGCCGCCTTTGGGGGCCACCAAGACATTGTGCTATACCTCATCACCAAGGCCAAGTACTCCTCTGGCGCCCGGTGATCTGTCTCTGCTGTCAGGTAAAATAAGAAAAACAACAAATAACGAAAAAACATCAGCAAAAAAAAAAAAAAGTGGAAAATAAAACTGCAACAGACAGGAAATCCAGGCTCTTTTTTTTTTTTTTTAAAAAAAGAAAAGCAAACAAGAAAACTGCCATTATCTACATAGTTGTGCCAAATTAAATCAAATAAACAAAAAACGGAAGCACAGAATAGGCCTGCACAATAATCTTCCCTCACTGTAAACCAAACGGGGCCCTCTCTGCATTCCCGAGCCGAGCACCGCATGGTCCATACACAGCGCTTCAACACGAATCTTTAACAAAAGAAAACACCGATCCGGTGAGTTTGTTGGTACTAAAGCTTTCCTCTTGAATGTGTATATTAGATCGTGTGCTCCACTATGAAAGAAGCCGGTCTCCATGTATCACACGCGTGTGTTGAGACTCCAGAGTGCAGATGGCCCAGTTTTTTTTTTTTTTGTTTTTTTCTTTTCTTTTTTGGTTTTAATCCACGACCTCCCATCCTCAGAGCAGTTGGATCGTTTCTTTGTTGGGGGGGGGGTGTAGACCTGTTGCTCCTCATTGTTCACTTGTTTAAAAAAAAAGACAAAAAAAACCAACCCTTTTTTAAGTTATTTTATATGAAACACGGCACTTGATGCTATATGGCTGCATGCTGGAATATCTGAAAGGGAAGACACATGAACAAGAGAAGAAGTGTTGCCCTCTGTTGGCCACCAGAGGTCTGTTTTCTGTAATAAATTCATTGATTCGTTTATTTTTATTTTCACTCAAAGAGCGGCATTATGGCTATCCAACACGCTTTCCAGATGTGTAATCATTATGTAACAACAACTGACTTCATCAACGTTGTGAAGTACTGTACACAATAGCTTTACGTTGTTTCTGTTTTTGTTTTTTTTGTTTTTTAAGAGAAAGAGACAGTAGCTGAATGCGCTGTGCCTCCTCCTGCAAGCACATCTTGCCATTGCTGGCGTCCGACCTTTTCAGGCCAGTGCGACCACTTTTTTTGCCTTGTGGTCATTGTGTTACTAAAAAGAAAAAAAAAATCGCTGCTTTCGCTTTGTATCAAAAGAAAAAAAAAAAAGAAAAGTCACATTTGGAATTCACTTTATAATCTCCTTTCAGTATTTTATTAACATCCTAGTCATCACTGTGAAAGCAGGCTGGGTTTTTTTTTTATTTATGAAGGTACATTGAGAAGATGCATTTTTTTTTTTTTTAATATGTTGTGGTTCTTCTTAAAGAATATCTAGGGTGACTCAAGCTGCTTCAGACTTGTAGTATAAACTGTCCCGTGTGGAGGTAGACCTGCCACTCTCCTCACCCACCACCATCCCAGTAAACCCCCTCCCTTGTTATGGCCTGTTGACCCTCAAGAGGACCCCCCCCTCCCTCCTCCCCTTCCCATTAAAAGGACTTTGTTTGGTTGCCTTTTGCCAGCTACCTCGACTGTAAAGTATTCTCAAGTTGTTCAGCTCTTCCACCACTCTGCCACGTTGTTTGGAGTCTGAAGAGATCCACAGTTTGTCTGTGATCATCCACACGCCAGTATGTTTTGGGTTTTTTTTTTTTTTTGGTTTGTTTTTTTGTAGCATAACAGACAGATGGACTTCATAAAGAAGATGCAATGAACCCATGCATCCCTGCATCCTCGGCCGGGGCAGTTTATTTTACACTACAACCAAACCAATTATGACAAGCAAAGCGTGATTTTGCCTTTTTCTGCAAGGGAGTCTGTGGTTCTCTCTCTGTCACTGCCGTTGTTGCATGTTTTCCCTATAAACCTCCACTTTGCTCTCTCTCTCTCTGTCTTCATCAGCCTGTTTGGTCTTTTATTTTATTATTTTTTTTTCAGTCATACAAAAAGATGGAATTTTATCGCATGACTTATAAATGCAGGGAGTTTTATTGCACAAACAAAAAAAAAAAAAAATTGCGGAGCCTTGTGCGCCCCCAGTGTTTATACGGGGTAACTGCAGGAGCCAAGGCTTTGGAATAGTTACTACTACTGAGCAGGACCCTAATACTGTTGGACGATGAAGACTTAGAAATAAAAACACCACATGACTGTTGCAGGATGTCACAGAAAAGGAAAAAAAAAAGAATTTGGTTCCATAAACTTGCCTGCTGCATTTTGAAAGTCATGGCACCCTAACATTTGTATCAATGCTGCTTGTATGTTTCTTTTTTGTGTTAATGTTTATGTTGTTTTGTTTTTTTTTTTTAAGCCTACTGCTCATATGGCCGACAGTTATATAAAAGCTTAGCAGCAGCACCGGTTCACCTCATGAGAAGCTGTTGAGAGAGAGGGAGAGTGTCTGTGTCTTTTTGTTTTTTGTTTTTAAATTGAAGTGTGTGTCTGTTTGTGTACGTGTGCTTCTCATGAGACACCACGCCGCTGTGTTAAACAGTCATCCAGACTGAGGACTTCCCATTTGTAAACCTGGAACGACCACAAGTAACTGAAGCGATAAATCCACTACATCAAGGTATAGATTGGTATCAGGCAACAAATGAAATATGCATCGCTTGTCTTAAACTTGATGTTTTTTCTTTCTCTTTTTTTTTGTTTTGTTTGAATATTGCACTGATGACTGTTGTTGAAAAGTTGGCTTTTATGAGTCAACATTTAATTTTTTTCTGAATAGAAAAAAAAAACAAACACAACAAAATACTATTGTATAAATATATGCTCCAGGTGATAATGTCCTAATGTGTGTGTTACTTTGTGGAAAAAAACATGATGTTTTTTTTTTCAACAAAGATGCGTGTATCTCTGTGATTGGGTGTATGTATATATACATATGGATATATATATATCAACGCTGATGATGAGGATGATGATGATGATGATGATATCTTGGGGCACTTTCTTTTCTGAAGTGCTGTCTTCCTGTTTTTTTTGAAAGGGGAATAATACATTTGATGGTAAGATCATTGTAACATGATTAAAAATTGCACGGTTGTGTGGTTGTGTGGCTTACCAGGGTCATAACATTTATGACGTAAGGAGCCGGCAGCCGGATTGGTGTACATGAGATGATTTTTTTTAATAAAAATTTTTTTTAAAAGTGCTGACTTCTTTGGACCAAGTTGTGTTTCTGGTCTTGCTTCATTTCAAGCAAGGGGAAACAGCTGATTTTTCATGAGTGATGCAGATGTTCCATCATGTTTAATTTTGATTTTTTTTTTTGTTTGTTTGTTTTGTTTTTGTTTGTATTCTTTTATTTTTGAACGTTTGTAACACTGTGATGATGACGTGATGTCACGTGGAGATGAGTGCTGTATTATTTTTGTACGTTTGTGTACAAGCCAGTAAAGAAATCATTAAACTCAAATTCACTGTGTATTGCATACATTTCTTCCTCATTTCTCAAGGCAGAGCTAGGTTTTTGCTTGGTCTGCTCTCAACCCCACCTCCCCCTCCTTCTGCATTTTTCATAGAAAAGGTTGGTTTGGGAAACAACCCCCCCCCCCCAATCCTCTCTCTCTCTCTCTCTCTCTCTCTCTCTCTCTTTTCCCTCCCTGTCTTCCAAGTCGGGCCCAACCCAGATCCCCATTCTCTTCTTTTGTCATTCATCTTGCCTCATCCTTTCACTGCCAGGATAAAAGAGCCCAATGCATTGTGGGTAGGCTCGGTTTAAAGAAGGGTCCCCTCCCCTGTGTGTGTTGTGGGAGAGCTGGTTTTATGTTACCCCCACACACTCAACAACTTTCCAACACACACTCTTCTCTTGTGCTCTCTTTCTAATGATTAGGCCTGAATCCTTGCGCTACAATTCAGCTCTCTGCTAACAACCTGCTTTTGCCTCTTGTGCTTTGCTTTTGCATACACTTGAGCGTGTCTCGTACTCATTATTTATGCTCTTTTTCTCTTAATCTCTTTTTTTCTTTCATTCTACTCGCCCTTTCTCCTAAGCTTTACTGCCCTTCATCTAATAAAGACTCACCAGCTCTCAATCAGCTGCTCAGGGCTCCACATTACAATCTACTTTATTAGATGAGAACAAAACCTATTCCTACTTGTGATTTTTTTGATGTCTATTTTTGTGATTTTTCTCATGAAATTTGTACTTTGAAGCCGCATGGCCTGTTGTAATGATGCATGAAATGGCCCTGAAAATTTTAGTTAAACTGATAACTGCACTCACTTCATCCGGACTGGTCGCCATGAGTCAAAAAAGGGGAAGAGACTGGAACACTGACTTATTTGCAGCTAAAAAGGTTAAGAAACACTGTGTGTGTACTTCACTGCACTTGTTTCAGCACCTGCTTATTTGCAATGAAGCCTTTCATTGAGTCATGTGCTGAGTTGTAACTGAAATATTAGGGTCGTGGGAAAAGTGACACGACAGTATTTCTTTCTACATGTCAGACCTGTTTATGTTGCGACATTTACTGGGTGTCGACCTACAGTTAACTGCAAATGTTTGAGTAAAAGAAAAAAAAAGTATTGCAAATGTGATGGGAAAAGCTCAGTGTCTGTGGTTTGATAATGTTCATTCCAGTATGATCTTGAATTCAAATGCCAAGTGCAAATAAGGAGTAGCAGCAGTGTACATCTGGTTTTCCCTGACAAGTAAAAGTTCATGCTATTGTTAGAGCAGCTGTTAAACTTGCTCTCTGAGCTGCAGTTGAACCATCTCTGACCTCAGCTCAAATGTTCTGCGCTGACCACATCAAGTGCAACAGAGCTGATGTATTTCTTTGTCAGATACTAACTCAACACTGGGAAAGTTAGCTCCTCTAAATACCGGCCCTCTGTGTTTTGATACCGTGGCAGGCCGAACGGGCTATCTGGCTTGCTGCTCGCTTGCCCCCCCCTCCCCTCCCCTCCCAGTCTCTCACTTCTGCAGGATGTTTTTGTTGAGCTGGGTTCCCATTGTTCACACACTGAGTTGGCAGGCCTCCCAGGGTTGCTGCTGGCTGCTAGGCCCCCTAATAGGTTCTTCATGTGCCTTGGCTCTCCTTTGCTCGTCTTGGTCTGGCCTTTGCGTGGAGCAGCCTGCTTTCGCGAGCCAGACAACACAAGGCATTTTCGGAGGAATTTTGCAGGGAAGACAGAAAAAATCAGCTGAAGCATTGTTTTGGGTTGTATCAAGTCCAGAAAACTTGGGAGAGCAGCATCAAACTCACTTTATTAAAAACGTGAACAGCCCAAATTGGCAAATAGAACTGGTTACAGTCCCGTGCATGTGAATTTATTATCCGTTTTTGTATTTCACTGTTAAATGAAATGAAATATTGTCAGTGCATCAATGTCACAGCAGCTGCAGTCAAGAGCAACTGTGTGATTATCTTTCACCTCTGTTCAAAAGACCATTGTTCAGTGGCTCATAAAATATTCATATCCATGCTTACACCCCTCATTTGAAGGGTTACACTTGATCTGTAAGACATGAGATTAACAGAACATCTTGTGATACTTGTAAAGTGCAATTTAATTGGTCTGGCGACACTTGATTCCTCATTTTATAACGGCTCCTGTTCAACCTGTGTATAGTGATATGAGCTTGAATCGTGAGATCCTGTGTTTGACTTCCTCAAAATACTTTCATACTGACATGATTGCTTTCTGATTGGTTAATAATGTACAAACGGTTTCTTTGAATGAGATGTTTGTATGAGGAGGACTCATATGAGAAACTTTTATGGGTTGCCGCAGGAACATGTTGGATGATGAAACCACATAAAGAGGAACTCAGAGAAATATTTAACAGTTTTTCCAGAATCTTGAACCAGGCGTCACAATATGTTGTGCTTTTTTTTCTTGTTGCCCTCCTCATGAGAACTGAGATGCTGTTTACAGTGCTATTTTCCCTCATAGGACTGTGTAACTTACTTGGGAAAATGATGTAACTTTAGCTGTTTGTCTCTTGAATATACTGGGCACAGTGTCAACTTCTAGAGTACGCTGGTTTTCAGTGTTTCCCATGAGGATGCTTCAGAAGTGGTTAGTAACTAAAATCATGGAGGTTCAAAGTCACCTTGTCAAAACAGGGTTTCTTCCAAATGGTGACATCTCCCAAAATTTGGCTGAGCTGCTAATTGGGATTAAAGCTTTAAAGCCCCTACACACCTGGAGTCCACCCGCAGAGGTGTTTTCAGTTCAGCTGCCTGGGTAGACCTCAGGATCGGTGGGCGTGTACACTTGATTGACATCTACTGACTAGATAATAATAGTTTTGCTGCATGAATTACAATGTAAACTGTTGTAATTCTTATCAGTGTAGGACTAGTTTATTGATGTTGCTTAATTTCCAGCTCCACCCAGCCTCCAACTGACTAGATGCCTGATTAGCAAGAGCAATGGAAAATACCCATGCGGTTGTGCAGCGACTTAAAATATGTTTGCAATAATTATTCAACAATGGCAGAGGAGACTAGCTGCCCTGGCATGTACATGTGTTGTGTGAATTTCTACAGCACACACACCAGCCTGCCTGAGGCCTCCTTTATAAAGAAGTTCTTAGACGCCGGGCTTGATTCTGTTATATGATAATATCAAAGAATGATATGGGGAAGTTGTTTGTGTTCACCTGACAAATGTAAGTCCAAAATTCACTCTCCTTTTAGCTCTGTTTTGGACTGTAACTCCTGGGGAAAATATCTGGCTCATTAGGCTCTAAATGCCCCATTATGTTCACCAGCTAGTCTCTGACTGTGTCTGTCTGCCCGCTGTTTGGCATAGGGCAGGTAGTGTACTGTGGAGAAGTAGAGCCTTTTTTGTGGTAAACAACTGTCTGCTTTTTATACAAATATTGATTATACCTACTTTAAAGGTGATGCTGACCACAAATTGAATTCCCCTACATTTTCCACAACACTCTTAAGGCAATTGCCTTAATGACATCATCTTAAGATGACCTGACATAGTAGGAAGGGACAAAAAACAACAACAACAATAGAGTCCTCTATAGATGTACTGTGTGCTTCTTCTTCTTTTACCAATGTAGTAAAAAAAAATAAATCAAAGCTTTGTCTGTGAAATGCTATGACTCAAAATACTCCTGATATCAACAAACGGACTCATTATCTAAGTTAGAGAAGGGACACTAGGTATTCTTAAAATGCAAGACTGTAGCTGAAAGAAAAAAACGTAATATAATCTGTTATTTCTCTACTCAAACATCAGATAGATATGATTTCAAGCGACTAAATTGCATGCAGCATTTCAGTTTATTGCAACAAGTGTTACTCTAAGTTGGATATAGCATAGCTGCAATAAAAAATGTTCATGTCTAATACCAAATAATTTGAGAGACTGGAGAGGAAAGTGCAATGATATCAGCATAGAGTCAGTGATGCTGGCGGATGACGAGTAGCAATGAAATCCTGCTGATACTGCACTTTCTCTATGAAAACAAAAACATGTCTGTCGCTAAACACCACCAGTGACCTGACCCCCCCCCCCCACCGAAAAAAAAGTCTGCCTGTGAGTAAGGAGGGGAGTAAAAGAAATAAAGTGAGAGAGAGAGACAGGTGGTCGGGCCGGTCTTCTCCTTGCCCTCCGCTCCTTTTTGAACTTTTCTTTCATTCTTCCAGTTTATTCTGTGCTTCTCTCCATAGCACTAGTGACAAGGCGCTCCATTCACTGCCTCATTCTTCCACCCCTCCCTCCTCTCTCCATCTCCCGCACAAACCCCGACCCCATCCCCTCCCTCCTGGCTCCTTTGTCTAGCTTGCGGGGGCCTGCTTTAGCTGCTATTCACCAGCCAGACGGACCGCCATTGACTGGTCCCCCACCACCCACCCACCCATACACCCCCTTACATCCCTCCCTCCACAAAACACCCTCACACACACATATGCACACAGCAACCTGGCCATTCCCCACCCTACGCCCTGTATCAGGCAGCTGCTATGCTAATAGGGAGGAAGGGATGGATGGATGGAGGGAGGGAGGGATGAGGAGGAGAGACAGAGCAGCCAGCCTATAGTAAAGGAACAGAGGGAGGGAGAGCAGGGAGAGTGACCCCGCTCCTCCATCTCCATAGTCATGCCAGAGCAGCAGCAGACCTCCTGTTACACAAAAGGAGTCCCCCGGCCCTCCTCCTCCCCTTTCTCACCCCTCTCCCTCCTCCTTCCACCCCTCTGTTCCCCTCTTTCTCATTCAAATCCATTTTATACCCCAGTGGTAAAGGGAGCTGTAAGTGCAGTATGTAAAGTAACCTTACTCCTGCCCTGCAGGCGTAACCATTCAGGGCTCAATACACAGAGAACAGCCTGTGTGAGTGCGTGTGTGTGTCCATTCCCCTGCTTTGTTTAGGACTGCAGCCCATACCTCCACACACACACCCACACACGCACACACACAACTGACACCTGTCCTTGAGTTGAGTTGCGTCTCCCTTCATAGTGTTAGACAAATAAGAGACATACATGTTTCACACACACACAAACACTAACCAATCACTGGTTTTATAAGAGCGATTTATAAGTAAGGCTCAGCCATCAGTTTATTAGGTACACTTCAACCACGGCAGTCTAATGCAACAACCCTGCAATAAATGCTAAAGGCCATAAAAGTTACAACATTCAATGAGACTGTTTTAGAGAAGTAGTGATTCAGCTTTGTGAGCATAAATGGCCATCACATATATATTAGTGAGAGGAGGCTTAGATCATTTGTTGCCTAAACGAATTGGCAATGCTTGAAGAAGAAAACTCTCATATGTAGCCTAATAAAAATATATGTACTGATCCTTTAATGAAGTGTGATTATACACAGATGCTGTGTAAATACAAAGTTTCATTTTCTTTTTTTTTCAATTTTCATTTCATTCAGCTTTTCAAGTCCATTATATTTTTACATGTTTATTTCCCCTTTGCGTTTAATTTTTAAATATTCTTCTTCATGTAATCAATTTCAAAATGGCTTAATTTGATCAAAAGTTAGGTTTAATATGCTGCCTAGAAGTATGCAGTTTGCCAGACAGATTGAAATGCAATACATTGTGCCAGTGGCCATGTGTTGGTATGTTTGTGTCAGCAGCTTTTTTCTGGTAGCATATGCATGCATCTCTCATGGTGTGTTTTGGGGTGGGGGGATTCTGGCAGGAAGGCAACTCGCTCTCTCTCTTCATCCCTCCTGTTCTGTTATTTACCCCTGTGTAGTGTGACCCTGTGCCCCCTCGGGGAGGCACGTCCCATTTGACATCTGCCTGTTTGCGGGGAGGGGGGGGGCATATGGGACTTCCACACCATCCACCCCCCCAACAAACCACTCCAGACCCAGCTACCTCGTCCCTGCAACACACACATATTACTCCAACACCACAGCTCCTGCTGCCCGCAGCCTTTGTTCCACTGTGTGTGTGTGTGTTTGAATGAATATGTGTGTGTGTCTGTCTGTCCATGCGTGTGTGTGTGTGTGTGTGTGTGTGTGTGTGTGAGAGAGAGATGTCATGCCATTCCAACACAGAGACCGGCGGTAAGCCAGTTGGGAAGAATGAGTGGTTGTGTTTACATTTATAGATAGATAGATAGATAAAAACAAAAACACATTGGCCTGTTGGGCCACTTTGTCATGACCTAGTCCAGCTGGACCCCCTGGACTCAGGCAAGTGTTGTTTGTGTGTGTTTGTGTGTGTTTGTGTGTGTTTGTGTGTGTGTGTGTGTGTGAGAGAGAGAGCGAGAGAGAGAAAGAGTGAGAGGCCATTTTTAAGACAAATGTTGATACATTTAATATTTGCAAATTGGGTTTCGATGATGAAATTCTTCAGTTCCTGTGTGTTTAAAATAATTCTCTGGTAGTTATAATCACTTGGTAAATATCTCCATGTCACTGACACATTTGACAGAGCAAGTCACGCATCCATCCACACCCATATCTGGCTGCCCTTACACGTTGCATGATGTACCAGCACCAGTGTACCAGTTGCCCTTTATGGATTATCCTCCTACACAATGATTTAGTGTGCTGGACGCACAATGAGCAGGATCTAGGCTAACAAGCTCGGTGGAGTTTAAATTGCCCAGTGTAACACTGACAAAAACTGTCGGTGATACCACACTCTCTGACAGGACTGTCTTTGTCAAGGACTGCTGCTTTTGTCTGACAGGCTGTTAACGATAATACCTCTTGTTAAAGGGTTTACAGTGAATTAGGTTGTTAACACATATTATGACACAGATGTTGCAGCATTTTTTTTCTATTTCAGCAAAGAAAATGAGGCTTAGTTGGCTTTGGAAATTAATCTCTATATGCACTGGCTGAATTGTTTCTCTATAGGGTGATTGGGAGCACATCTAATCCTACATTTAGGCCAAGTGTCGGTTTAGGCCTGTATCTACTCATTTGTAACTGGTTACTGATAGCTTTGCATATATATATATATATATATATATATATATATATATATATATATATATATATATATATATATATACAATAATATATATATATACAATATATATATACAATAACTTTTTAGCAGTGAATGTCATTATTTTTTGTCTTCCTTCCTGTCTTTATCTACTCTCTTGATAAATGTGAATTTACCAGCATTCCTCAGTGTACATAATGAAGTAATGGCTCCACTTGTGTTTGTTGTGGTTGTCTGCAACGATGACATACTGCATATGTACTCTAAACATACAGTATCGGTTTGCATTCTTCATGGAGTCAGGTTCAGGTTCGATATGGGGGCACTGATTATCATCTCATCCATACACAACTATAAAACAACTCTGCTAACAAAAAGCAGTGTAATGTTATAAACACTATATATATGATTTTTCCGTATATGAACTTTCTGGTTCAGCTGTTGAACAATTTGACTGTTGACTTGTGTTTACGTGTCAAAAGTCAAGAGTCAGTTATTTTTGTGATTAGTGAATAGAAATGTTTAATTTGTTAACATGAATATATATTTAGGCATATATCTGTATGTGTGTGTGTGTGTGTGTGTGTGTGTGTGTGTGTGTTTGCATGTGTGTCTACGTGTGTGTCAAGGAGTAATTATGGAGAATAAAGGCCTGGTTGTACAGAGTGAAACTGTGGGTTTTGAAGTGAGATGGGAGATGCTTTTCTGTTTGGCTGAGCAGACTCAATGGTCCTATTCAGCCAGCCCCCTTACTGCCCATTGTCCTCCCACCACGAGCCCTCCATACACACACATACACACACACACACACACACACACACGGCTGTAGGGACTCAGTGGAATATGAGTGGAGGCCCGCAGGAGAAAGAGGGATGGAGTGTTGGGGGATGAGGGAGCTCCTGCTGAATCTGAGAGCTGTTCGAGGGGGGTGAAGTGAGGAAGAGAGGTGATCTGGTGGAAGGAAACATTGTTTGATGGAATACTGGGATAGAAAGAAAATTGTGATGCCTATGTTTCTCTTAAATGTAGTCTTTAAACCTTTCTTAATACAGTTTATCAGCAGGAGCTTAATGTCTTACTGGCAAATACTCAAATACCCAAACAGTTTAATGTGCCTTTTACTCTCAGTGATTTTAACTGCCATTCTTCACCCAAAGGAAACAGGAATAAATCCCTGTTTACACAAACGTTGAAGCAGGACCTCGTGCTGGTGTAGGTGTAATCAATAGTCATCCCTGACAACACATTAATAATTTGTTATTATTTTGTACAACCAATGAACCAGCAAAGGGGAAAAAAATGGAGAAAATATCAGGCGAAATCATAATTATCTGTCTTAAAGACAAAGTTAATGACAAAGTTAAAGCCTGCAAGGGAAGTTCTTTATGGCACATGTTAGTGTCCATTTGTACATTAATGTCCATAGTTTACACAGGTCAAGAAAACACATGTATACACAAGCTCAGTTCGACCTCTCCCCCGGTAGTTAACTAGCTCCACACGACAGAAAAACACCCCTCACACTACAGCCTGCACAGGAACACTCAGTGGTCACACAATAGTCTGACTGGGGGAATGAGGCGCTCGCACTCGTTGGGGGTTAATGATCGTCGGCCACTGGTTTGGAGCCCATTAGGCCATTGATCTGGCTGCGTCTTTTATACCACCTGGGGAAAGGAATGTGCTGGGTCTCCTATTGTGTCTGTCTGCGAGTATCACTGCATGGTCATACACTCTGCTTGTGTGCGTGTGTGTGTGTGTGTGTGTGTGCATGTGTGTGAGTGTGTAAGTCAAAGAGAGGTCAGTCAAAGCAGAAAGGGCCAGAGCTTTGCACACTATGAGAGACAGTCGAGGGTTGAATTTTCTTTGTGGTCACTTGGTCAGGGGCCATATGCTATGGATTTAAGACACACATGAAAAACATTTATGACCATACACCGACTGTATATATAGAAAAAAATGTATAAACACATTCGTGTTTCCTGACTCATTAACCTGTACGAACCGACACCACCACGGAGTCCCTGAAAAATACACCAGGCGGGTAGATAAATGATAATGCAGAGCTCAGCATCTTTGGTGACACACCACACACACAAAGGGAGAAAAGAGCTTCCTTCACAGCTGCTTCTATTAGGTGGCTGAATTTATCGCTTTCTATCCTATCCTCCATCCTTCTTTAAAAAGAATAAGACTTCTCCGTAGGTGGAAAACAACTAACTATGAGCACTCTCATCAGTTTATTTGAGCAGCTGTTGCATGCCCCTCCACTTTTTTTCTTAAATCAATAATTCTCCATCCCCTAAGTAGAATTTGGATGAGGTAAACCATCGCTTAATAGAATGGCTTGCATCATATGAATCCTTTATAGGTGAAAAAAATGGCATTTACTAAAACAGCCTCTTGATTCTCATCTGTTGAAAGGATCCTCATTTTGAGTTTGTTTTCCTACAGGGGTTTTATCAGCTGCTAAATTGATTGTGCTTATTAATCGCTTGATTCCATTATATAAAGTATTGATGATTTATATTTTACCCTAACTCTCAGATGCATAAGAGGATAAAAATGACTATTTTGTTTAGATTTTGTTTCGATATTTTTTCGCAACAAATGAGACTATATTCTAGGTGTTCATCAAAAATCGCCTTTTTGCCCATTTACCTCTATTACTCGATTAAGAAAATTCAGTTTTTGTATGATTACCTCAAAAATGACCCATTTCCTATGGAAATCCGATGGAATCTTTAAGTGACTTTTATCAGGGACAGATTTTACTATGGTCCACACATTACCACTCACATAAATTACTTTACATGGCAAGACAATTTGAGTTTGACTCATGTAAGTGTTATGATGCATGTATGTTTTACCTCAGAAAAACTGTCGATACTAATTAATTGGTGTTCTACACAACATTTAACCCAGTACATGTGGGAGAACTGTGTCTAATACTACATAGCTCTGCTGACTTGTAGCTAAGTTGCATAACTAAGAATGATAGACTAATATTTTGATACTGAAAATGACAAATAAACAGTGCATAGTTTAAATAATGCCAATGTGGAATTCAAATAGATTTTGAGCTGAATTATGAGGATCGCATATATTATACTATATATTTATTTTAAATGATATTCTAATATATATCTTCATTTTTGACCCACTGATGAAGGAGTGTAGGATCTAATAATCTATGCATCTAAGGATAATTAAACAACAAGTAGTACAGTAACTAATAAACCCTTTATGCTGTTTTGTCACAATCAGAAGGATTTTCCATTGCATTTATATTTATGTCTTATTTTTCTGGACAAGCAATCAACTTCTACATGAGTAATATTTGAATATGATTCTTTTGCTCTCTTTCCAAACCTTAACAGCTTTTGCTCATTTTTCTGAATTCTGTCTGTTTTCGGAGCAAACATTTTGTTCAGATCTCGGACTTACTGAAAAGAGCCAGATGACACAGCTGGGATTTAGGGGAGGGGGTTGGTGGGGTCTTTAAATGCTGGGGGGCTGCCAGTTTGTCGGCCATGTAATCAGAGTTGAACTTGAAGAAGGAAAGAAAGTGATGTCCAACACAAGATGAGAGAGAGGGAGAGTGATGTGTGTCTTTGTGTGTGTGTGTGTGTGTGTGTGTGTGTGTGTGTGTGTGTGTGTGTGTGTGTGTGTGTGTGTGTGTGTGTGTGTGTGTGTGTATACGTGCATGTGTGTGTGTGTTAGAGGGGGGTCCTCTGTTGGCAGGACAATAGTCAGTGGCCGTGGCAGCAGCAGCGGCAGCTGACCAGAGAATCCCCTTCTTCTTTTGTCATCCTGCATAATGATGTCTCCACCACACACACTGCCTCTCCCTTACCCTCCCTCCCTCCTCACCCCATCACTGCTCATCCCTCCTCCTGATTTCGCATCAAGGCATTAACTTCAGCATCCTCTCTGTCTTTCTCTCTTCACCTCTTCCATCCCTTTCATCTTTTCTCCTCTTTGTCCATCACACCCCTGTGACTTCCAAGTGTTTTCTCTAGATCCTGAGCTTCAGTATCACATGTTCTCTCTATGAACCGTTCGCTGTGAGGATGTATATCTAACATAACCTCTGTGATGCTCTCCAAACTCAGTAAATATCTCCACTACAGGCCATATGTTCATTGTATGTATGTCCAGCTCCCATCTGTGTGCAACCTGCGTGTATTGACATCTGTTTCACTTTGTTGAGTGAGAGAGACGCTGATTCACTTATAAGGTTGACTGATCACAAGTATTATTAGTATTATCATCATTATCAGCAAAGTCTACTTAAAGTATGAAAAGTAAAAGTACTTGTTCCACATAAAAAGTTGTGTCCCTTATCATAATATATAAGATTATTAGACTGTTAATGCTAACACATGAATGCGTAAGCAGCATTTTAATGTTGTAGTTGGATGAGTTGGAGCTAGGTTCAGCTGCTTTTATTAGGTAGTTTAGTCCAGTGGTCACCAACGTGGGGGTCTCCCCCCCTCTAAAGGATGACAAGATAAATGTGATGGGTCGCGAGATGACTGAGAGGGGAAAAAAATACTTAAATAAAACCATCTGAGAAATTCTGAGGGGAAATTCATTTTATGGATCTTTCAAAAGTATAAAGAGGAGTAAGAGGGAAATACTCAAGTACTCAGTACCCCAAAATTATACATAAGTGCAGTACTTGAAAAAACAAAATGTCAACCCACTCATTCATTCAATATTTCCAAATGGTAAGAGTAGCATTCCCAGGCTGTGAGTGGCGTGGACCCTGACGTGTCCCAGTTACAGGAATGGTGAAGGCCTGGCAGAGGGGGAAGCCTGCTTTCAGCAGGATGGTGGACCGTTTGGAGGCCTTAGACCTAGTATGGACAGTAGGGGGAGTATTAGGTGCAGTGAGGGAGGAGGGGGGGCTGGTTTTATCCTTCTAATTGTCCTGAATGTTTATAAAAAATTATCCTCTCCTCTCCTTTCCTTTCTTTTCTTTTCCTTCTAACTTGCTATAAACAGATTCTAAGTTCATGAGACGCGTTAGTCACAATCAGTAACAGTCAGTCACAGTATTTCTTTGAATTAGTAGGCTTTCAGAGCACCAGGCACTGTGGAACTGACTGCATTTTGTGCACTTAAAATGAGTAATATTGACTAAGTCAGATGATCAGCCACTTAGAAAAACATACGGGCTAGCAAACCTCTAGAAAGACAGACTGAGTTCACTGATGTGATGAAACAGCTGAAGCGTGGTGGGAATTTTCCTGTCAAATATGCGGTTAGCCGAGCCTGTCTATGCAAAGGTACTGGAAAGTTTTGTGCTTGACCATTCGAAGTTAGCGCTTCCTCTCTCTCTTCGTGGGAACTTGCTATTTTTTTCCTCTCTCACTCTTTCTGTTCCCTTGAAAAGAAAACTGAGGTGTCCGAGTGTGACAACAAGTGTGTCTTAGTGATTATGCATGCGTGTGTGTGTATGTGTGTGTGTGTGTGTGTGTGTGTGTGTGTGTGTGTGTGTGTGTGTGTGTGTGTGTGTTTGCACTTGTTTGGTAGCTCTCCTCCCAGCAGCACCAGGTGATATGGCCTGGTACGGAAGGTCACCGCTGTGATGTCACTTCCCTTTCCTCTCCGGATATTCCCAGCATTCTACTGCCAGCAGCCGGGAACTCTGGGAACTAAGAGCAGGAAGCCTGGCTCCTTCGCAGGAGAGAGAGAGGGAGAGAGAGACAGAGAGAAAGAGAGAGCAGTGGTGATGTTATGTGGTGATTTTTGCAGAATTTAATGACTCATTTGCTTTAAAAACAAATATACACAGTGAGGAGTGACTTAAAACTGAAGGTGAAGAGTTAATGACACAGATATGAGGAAGGTTCTGTTGTGTGCCGTTGTGTTTTGAACCGTTATGTATTGTTCTGTACTGTATTAAATTGTGTGAAATATATGAGTCATCTTTAAATAGAGAAATATTGCCCCCACCTGGTTATGCCCACACAATGAAAATCAGTAGGCCAGTAGATGACAAAGGCCCATTGAATCCCTGTGTTTCGCTTCGAGTGACTTTATTTAATTACTTTTTGGGTTCCCACACACCCCACTAGTGTATGTGTAAAAATATTAATGATAATAATGATAATAACTGGAAAATCTTAGTCCCTATAAAACTCAATAAGAGGGAAGGTTTCAAAGCAGCAGCACGTCCCTTTGCTGAGGAGGAACAAAAAATAGAAAGACTTAAGGCTTTATGCTTAAACCAAAGAAGCAAATATTTCATACTTTATAAGTTCTGAGGACTATATATTTGCAAATATATATTTTTTTGTTTATCAAAAAGTCATTTACAGATAATTGTAAAGTATGTACATACGTAATGAAACTTCTGTAAGACTCCGATAGCATGAATCCAGATCAATTTATCTGGGATGGGAAATATAACGCTTCATTCAAAGGACTGACTGTAAACACCAATTAAAGTTTTGGACTGCATGAAAACCCATTATATTTAATCATGTTTTACACATGAGTCCTCTGATAAGCAATTCTCATAAAATTAGGAAAAGCAATGAAGTATCAAGTTCAGTAAAATGACTAAAATGACTTTTTTTTTTTGTTGTTTCTTTGTTTTTTAAATAATGATCTATGTAAAATACAATACATTGCTAAAGATTAAGCCAGCTGTTCCCAACCATTTGGCCTTTGAACCATTACAAAAAAATCAGTGTCTAGTTGGGGCTCCATTATTACATTTTAGATATCTATAAGTTACTATTATTGTCATTATTATCTATTATTATTAGTTATTCATTTGTCATTACCTAGACAAAAGCAAAGTTTGGCCCTTGTTACAAGAGGCTAGTACACAGCAAACAACCACAGAGTCAGAAACTAGAAGGAGGAGTCGTACCAGATAAATAGCTCTTATGTGAGAGAGTGCAGATTTTGAGAAAAGGAAACGTTTTCACTCAGTTTATAACACAGAGCTGATACTGTATCTAGTACATACAAACAACAACCCCTACCACTCTTTACACGGAGCGTGATCTATAACCCGCCAGTCAGTCACCTGGACCACAGAAGTAACCTGATCAGGTAGCGTGGAAAGAGCAAGGGGAGAGTGAATTACTTCTATCTTTACCATGAACCTGAAAATGGAGAAAGTCTGCATTTTTGTCTTGTGTCATTTCTATGTATGTTTTGAACCTAGGAGGCAACTACATGAGCAGATGCCTATAAACAATAAAAACACCAGCAACAATCAAATAGAGCAATGATCTATTTTATTGGTGATCTGGGGTCATATAGCTTCTCAAATTTTATGAGAGCTGAGACAAAATCTCATTTCTTTATTCTGTGCCTAATGGGAAACCAGATTATGTTGCATTGCTGTGTAATGAGTCCAGATGAGCAGCGATATTTCCTCGTCTCACTCAGCTTTCCCCCAGGAGCACTGCGTCTGTAAAGAACAAAAAGACATTAAATGCATTTATTATACATGGGGGGAGGCAGTTTAACCAAGTTTTTCTTTGTAGTTTTTGTTTGGTATGAGTAATGATATCAATGTGCTGAATTCTCTTTCTTCAACAAGAATAGAAGTCTGTGGCTATGTCATCTAGATGTGTCTGCAATTCTTTTTGCATTCTGCCTGTGTTTCTGTTCCACATCTTTATCTTCATATTGAATTCACCATCTCACCATCTTTAACCACCCCGCAGTACTCCTCACACTCAGCCTTGCTGTAGAACTGGTTGCCGTTGGCCTGGCAGACGTCCTTTTTGTAAGGCACGCACAGACCGCTGTTGGAGTCAAAGGCCCAGATGGGGGGCTTGCCCATGCAGGGTTGGGGTGCCATGGGAAGACGGCACACAGCTGGAGACACAGAACAGGGCAGTGTTGATATTTTTTTTCACGCATTTCCATTGTTGTATACTGTTTTTTCACAGCCATGCGCATCACGACAGGCAGTATTAGTTTCTGGCCCGCGCATGAGTTTGACAGTTCTGTTCGGGTTGTCCCTTTTTTTAAACTGTCATTCATGGGGATAAAAAGTTAAACAAAGACGGCAGATGCAGATATCGTGTTTCGTGTTGCCCTCCTCACCCTCAGTCCGACATCTCTGCAGACACTCTCTCTCAGATACAAAGTTGTTCTGGTTGCCAACACACCCTCCATAATAAAAGATTTCACAGCTCATTGAGGAAGCGTTGTAGAAGTAACGATAGTGTAGGCCAAAGCATGGTCCTGAATCTGGTGCTGCATTACAGACCTCTGGGTTGGGGTGGAGATGGGGGGGGGGTACACAATCACAACATCATTTTCATTTTAGGTTATGCTGTACTTATATATGAAAGAATATCAGGGTATGTCCTAAATCAACTGAGTACACTGATCTCCTACCAGTTGCATTGAAAAGAGGAAGGTCATCACCAGAACCAGCCTCCTCCCCTGGAGTCAGATACAGCGCTACGTTTCTCTTCACCCGCTGGATGACGGCCACATACAGACTCAGTCAGAGATACAGAGCCAGGTATTCTCTCTAATGCTTATGTTTTAAATAGCATAAGCATTTGTCTATTTATGCTGTGCTATGTTTATGCTGCTTAAAATGACAGCATCCTATTTTACTGTAACTCATTGTTCCAGTGCTTTATTAAAGCTATATCACATTTTACATTTGTTATGTGAGGGATCCATTTATAAACTGCTGCTACTGCTGCCACCAGTATTTTTAGTAAAATACTTTACCAGCTACTGTTGAGAGGGATTTAGAATTATTTGACTTAAATCCAATTGTATTTAAACTGCTCAGTAAGAAGAATAAAACAAGAACATCAATCAGTCAATTACCGAGAGACAAAAAATGCAAGTTATAACAATATAAGTTAGCTTATTAAATGTATTTCTTATCTTATTTGTACCTGAGGCTCAGGCTGAGCTGCTGGTTCTGCAACCTGCTCTCCAGGAACACAGTCACCTGTGCAGAGATCAAATAAAAACGTATCATTGGGACATTTAGACTCTTTTAACATCTTCAGTCTGGTATTAACATCTCTCTCCATGCTCCTCTGTTGCTCTTTGAAATATCGTATGAACGTTTTTACATGGAGGTATGTGAGTGCAAACGTGTGATAATCTGCGTGTTTGTGCTGTACCTTTGTTCTGCTTAATGATGATAGTGTTGTCGCCCATTCCCTGTTGTCTGACCAGTGTTTTGAAGTCCTCCAGCACAGTGGGTCTCACAGCCATAGTTCGACCTGAGGAGGACGAGTTGTTCAGATGAAGCAGATGTCAATGAAAATTTTGACACAGTTGCAAGGATGTTCTTTAATTCACCTGAAGATGACGTCACTTAAATTAGTCAGATATTAACTTTTGTTAAAATGACTGATTTCACTATGGAATCATTGTCCTCATTTGAAAAAAATTATCCAGTTTGATTTGAAATATTATCTGTGAGAGCTTATTCACATGCATGACCACAATATGGTCTGTCTTACCATAAAGTAGGGTAAACACTTGAATAAATTAAAACTAATTATACAGAGTAGTTTGATTTTGTTTTGTGGTTTATCAAGCAGAATTTAAAATTTTAAAAGACCAAAATACAATAATGGAAAAAAAAAAATTAAATGTGCCAGTTTTTTCTATGGAGAGTGTCCACTTACTGTAAAGCTTAACTGAGGTGCTCTTCACCTCCGAGGATTTCTGTTTGATCATTATCACTATTGCATACTCATTGTAGTTTGTGTGAACCACATAGGCGTCCACGTCTGCCCCCCACTCTGCGGGACGGAGAACAGTGGGAGAATCACAATACCTGACAATAAAAAACATCACTGAAGAGATCGGTGCATGCGAGGGAGAGATACGCACTTGCAACATGGTAGGAGAATCGTCCTGGTGTGGTGGTTAACTCATAGTCCCCAGAGATCTCCTTACATGTTCCATGTCTGCGCACATGCGCGTGCACACACACGCACACACACACACACACACACGTGTCAGACATGGTTGCATGTTCTCAGTTGCAAGTTCCTTTACATCATGTATGATGCAGCAAGAATCTGACAAAATCTGACTAATCTGACTAATCTGTTCATTATCACTATTGCATACTCATTGTTTCAGATTTTTAAACTTTATTTTGGCTGTTGCACTGCACTGTGGTTGATGTAATCTTCACAGGCTGCTGACAGGATGGGCCTGTGTCTGTGTATAATCATTCACGTAATAAGTATTTACATTTGTTCTTGACACAGTCCTCCCCCCACTCGACCCACCTGATTTCTGCCCATTTTTTGATTTCCCTGAAATATTTTATAAAGAGTGCTGCTATTTGCTGATTTATTATTAAGCAATTATTGCATGTATGAATTTTTTTATTTTGACAAATATTTCTTTTCTAATTTTAATTGGTTTGAGGGGTAACTATACCTTTCAAAAGGATATATATTTTTCAAATTGTGTGTTTCTGTGTGATAGATACACTTCTTACAAACCTGAGTACAGCTCGTGTCATCTTGAGTTTGCCTTCAGTGGTGCCTCGCTGCAGGACCAGTTTACCAATGGCTGCATCTCCCCTGTGCTGCTGCATATGGGGACATGTACTGGCCACGGCAACATCATGCCATGTTCCCAGAAACTGGTTGGAAGAGATGCCATAATACATTCTCCAGTTTACTTGCGTAAAACACATAAAGCCTATAACTGAAATAGGTACAGTACTTTTTTTTTGGTATATCAGACAAAAAACATAAAAAATTAAGTTTCACACACTTTAAAAAAAAAAACATGCACTTGCAGTGCTAAAAAAAGGAAAAAGATGTTAAAACTGAAAAAAGTATTTATTTTGCACCGCTGAGACCAGTTATTCATATGGCTCAGTACAGCTTTCCCAGTGGAAACCATGTTACATTTTTTGAACTGAATAATGGTTGACTAAGAAAAACAAATAACATATCCATCAAATAATTCCAAGGATATTGAAATGCTATCATTTAAAAAAAAAACAAAAACACTTCTCATCACAGACTCACACTTGAGAGAAGCACTAATGAAGGACAAGCACAAAGCCCTGTTCAATTTACATTTGATAAAAAAGAAGAAAAAATTGTGTGGGACACCAACACACACATGCAACCCTTATTAATTTGCATTTGTACTTATACTTGACAATTCCACTGTGTTACTGAAACTGATGTCTTTATTCCTAACTGCTTTAACATTTTTAATGCATACAAATAACCACAGATTTAATCTTCCACAATATATGTATTTTCAGGTCATTAATATATGAAGGTTTCCCCTGACTGCAGAATGAAACATTTTATCCCCAACATGTCAAATAAATGGTATTAATCAATTAACATAAAGAAAAGACTAGAAAAGAGAACACATAGGATGAACAAAACTGCACTTCTGAGCATCTGCATTTAATCTCAATACACTGAATGTATAAAATCAAGATGATAGAATACTGCAGAGGAAGGAGGGAAAATGAAATGCAGAGTTGCAGATGTCAGTCACTCACCCTTGTCAGATCAAAGTTCTCCTGCGTAGTGTAGCTAGGTTCTGGAAGTACAGGGAGCCCTTCGAGGGTCCAGGTCCATCCCAGGACCAATAGGGAAACCAGAACCACTGCTTTCTGCATCCTATCAGCCCGTCTACCTACACCTCTCTGAGACACTGAACCCCAGGAGAATGCCACCCCCCCCCCTCAACTCTTCAAAGGCTGATAGGGCATTGACCTGTTTTTGAGTGCTGTGGCCTACGCATGTACACATACCAACAACCAAACAAACAAGTAAAAGAGCAAAGTTCTACTTGTCTTTCTGTCTGTCTCTCTGTACTCTGACTTGCCTGGGTAGCTGACCACTTAAACATTGGACTTCATGGTTTGGAAACATCTACAAATCAATAAATGTCTTAATCTGAGAGACGAGTGAGAGACAACTACATGATATTGTATCTTGTATTAGGCATGTGGCATATACATGTGAAGTTTACATTGCAAATGCCTTCAGCTGGACAAGCCTTTTTTATTAAAGGTTATCTCGTCAAATTCTAAAGGTAGCCTCTCTGGGGCAGGGTCCATATCCCCATACAATTCCTTGTCTATGTTTTGGAACTACAGCTCCAATAATCCTTTGGGAGATGTAAAGTCTGGTTTTATTTGAGTATAAATTTGTTTACATTCTTGCAAAGTATCAATATTATAAACATGCCGAATAAACCATCTGCTGTTTGTGATGTGCCGGTGGATGTAAAGATGGAGAGACAACTATCGGTGAATTAGTTTGATGCTGAAGAAAAACCTAAAAACGTGACAATTCTCAGGCAACGTCTAGAATCACAAGGAGCCATGTATTTTCTAAGATTTTGATGCAAGTGTGTGGACTTTCATTCACAATAGATGAATATAGTGATGAATTAGTGAAAGCAACTTTCACTGACATGCAACATAATATTATATCAATATAAAAAGCAGAAAATCCTAGCATGTCATTCAGCAGATAGTCTAGATAGAAAATTTAAGTGAGGATGAAACTGAAATTCCTACTGGTCCCTGGTAAGCAATAAATCAGTTATTATGAAAAGATACCATAATGGTTGTCGGCACCTCAGGACTCTATATTTTTTCATTTCTTTCTATCTCTGTTCATCATTAACTTATTTCACATTTGAAAATGACCTGAGTTTCAATCAAACATGTATAGTAGTATAAGGTATACAGTATGGGCCTCAGTAGATCATCTGGAAGGTCAGGGGCTATATTATATATTTATTTGGACATACCAGACATTTCATACATATGAAAATACATATGAATTTACAACACCACAATAAAATAGTGATATAGTAACATATTCATACAGTTTGCAGTGTATCCACTGGAAATGAGTGCTAACAAAAAAATAGTTTTATCCATTGAAGTAAATGTTTTTCACAGTCGGCTGATGCATTGATCGTGTGACATGAATGTCTCATGAGTGTTTGTGTGATGATCCTCTTCTTCAGTTTGTCCACATGATCTTTCACCTTGTAACAGACAAATATTCATTATATTATATATTATATATTGTTATTTATTACATGCTAAAATTGGAGAGAAATACAATGAGGATACAAGGAGAATCTGAAATAAACAGATGGATGAAAATTGCCTTTTCATTGGGTATGAAATGTCAATGAAACCTGGATGGGGAACCTTGTTGCAGATCATTCCTCACCTTTCTCTCCTCATTTCCTGTCATCTCTCGCTCTAATAAAGGCATGAAATGACAAAATAAATAAATAAATAAAATGGCAATGACACTGGAAATATGGTAACAAATAATACCCCCAAGTATTTTAAGAGTACAGTATGAGTTTACAGTTGTACACTGCTACTCCTATGGGCTACCATAGGTGATCTGCAGGAGCCTGAGTCAGCGTATTATGAGTGGAGAATATTATTTAAACTTGAATTTATGCAATGTGACCTTTAAACAATGAGTCAGTTGTCCTCGGTGTCAACAAGTGGCACAACATTTCTCGTCAACCTCTTGGGTACACAAATCTGAATCATAGATACAAAAGGTGCCCACAGCCGGTGAATGATCATTCTTATTACAGAAACATAAATGTGGTTTCATTATGCAGTTATTATTTTAATCATGTACCTGAGGCTGAGCAGTGGGCTCTGTCACTTGCTCACCTGGAACGCACTCACCTGGGAAGATGGTAAGATGCTTTTCATGAAGACGATATTTGTCTTTTTGTGTCAAAAAAACAGTCATAGAAAATATAATTTCTGTTTCAAACCTACCACATTTTCATACGCAAATACAGTCTCATATTACACCAAAATAGATGCAGCTGTTATTGTTGTAAAATATTTTACCTGTGCTTTTAATGCTACAAGAAGTCAAAATAACAGCTGTGAGAAAATGTGTAGGAACATAACAAACATACTTTTATTCTGATTCATGATGATAGCGCCGTCACTAATTCCATGTTGTCTCACCAGTGTTTTGAAATTGTCCAGCACATCAGGGCTCACGGCCATAGTTCGACCTGAAGAAGGTAGAATTTATGTCACTCAAAGTGCTCTGTATATCAGATAGAAAACAATACATTCATACAAAAAAGTACTTTGATAGATTCAAAAATGGACACTCACTATAAAGCTTGACTATGGTGGTTTTATTTCCTGATGGTTTCTCTGTGCTCAGCTGAAGCATCATTGCAAACTCATCATAGTTGGTATGAACCACGTAGGAATCAACATCTGCTCCGAACCCTGCAGAAAGGAAAGGGTTCCCAATATGTTGAATGACAGACCTGTAAACACATACTGTATTAGTGGCAGATGTACTAAAATACTGTCTGACATTACAAAAATATTGTTATATGGTGTGAAATGTATGGACAGAATGTAAAATTAGATAAAAAGGAAGGGGATTCAAAAGAAGCTGAGAAACATACTAGCAACGTGGTAGAAGAACTTCCCTGGTGTGTTGGTCAGACTGTAATCTAGGGACGTCTGCTTACATGAGCCATTCCTACATTCACACACACACACGCACACACACACACACAGGTTACAATTAGTTTAACATACTTCAGAGTGTGTGTGTGTGCTGGCGTGGATGCAAGTCTGACCTGGGAGTAGAGGCCATCATTGTGAAGTTGCTCTCTGAAGCAATATGTCGCAGCTCCAGTACAACAATGACGGGGTTTCCCCTCTTGCGCTGCATGTAGTGAGGACAGGTGGAGACCACTGCCACCTCATACCACTGCCCCATGAACTACAAGGACAGTGGGAAGATTCACTGTACATCAGAAAGAAATATCTAAAGCATTAGTATATAGGACATGCGGCCATAAGAGTAATCTGTAAAGGGCTATTGTCTACAGTTTATACCATCATTTGACTTGTTTAATAACCACACTGACGAATAAAAAAACAGACAAAGAAAGAAAAGTGGCAGTTGGCAAGTTAGGAAAGAATTTAAAAAATTACAATTTAGTATCATAAGTTAAAACATGACTAAAAGATGGAGGAAGGAAGGACTAAAAAGTTATATGTGAGCCACTCACCCTGCCCAGGTCAAAGGTTTCCTGCGTGAGGGTAGGAGTTTCTGGGAGCATGTGGACCACCTGGAGGGTCCAGGCTGAACCCAGGACCAGCAGAGAAACCAGACTCACTGCTCTTCGCATCCTGTGAGCCCTTACAAACCTGTCTCTCCTACACGGCTGCTGCACTGGGTCAAACTGATGCAGTGCAAATGTGAATTTTTCTCTCCCACAACACTCCAGAAAAAATAAGAAATAAAAAAAAAAAATCCAAAAACCAAAAGAGCAAAGTTCTGATCATATCGTTATCTGCCTTTGTGTGTGTTGCTGTGTGCACAAAAGCGTGTCCATGTGATTGTGTGTTTGTTCATCCAACTAATCAGCAATGAATCACTGGACTTCAGAATTTGTAAACAAACAGTCAGTCAATACATGGCAGAAATCAACAGCTGATAATTAGTAGAGAAAAGGCTTCAGTGCTTTCTGCCAAAGGTCTCATACTTCAAAAGTGAGGCCTCTGAAGTCAAAAAATTTGAAATGTTTCTTCACTGACAGGGAATGGGAGGTGATTAAAAAAGATTTTTGCTTGGATTTGAGTTGTTGTCTCACACAGCCTGCTTAGACATTTGCTAACATTTGTGCAGTGAAATCCTCCCCCTGGTGTTCACATTAGAGTAAGGATCTTAATCATACATAGCGAGTAGGTGGTATGTCAGCACTGCAAAACAGCACAGTTGGTTATATATAGCAAAAGTCATGCATGAAACCTTTTTTTTTAACTTAAATAAAAGTATGAAAATATAATCACTATAATGTATATAAAGGTCCAAAAGCAGAAGTACTCATTATGCAGAATTGTCCATTTCAGTGTCATGTATATTATATTACCTGATTATAATTATCAATGTATTAAGCTGTACATCTCTTTGATGATGAAAATTTTATCTCAGCACAGTGCTTGAGTAATTGTACCCAATTACTTTCCACCATCAGGTGATTAACATTTAGAAAACTCAGAATAATGTCAGCTAAACTGCCTGATAATAAAAGTTTTTTTTTTCATATAAAAATATTAGATGCAAAAAAACAGCAATGAAAAATCTTTTTTTTTTTTGTAAAGTATGTTTTGCAAAGTTGATTAAGTAAAACAAACAAACCAAAAAAGGCCCTAATTGCATGCTAACAGGCTCATTACATTTAAATAAAACCTAACCTTTAAATAGCTTGTGAATAGGCATAAAGACAGAAACACACTGACACATACACACACACAAAACCCAGAGTTTAATTTTGTTTATTTAACTATGTCAACACAGCAGTAAAATTTAAAATTAATTAAAACATTACATTAAAGAGGATGATTTATAAATTTAATCTGCAGTGTTTGCTATCTATCATGTATGTTGCCAGAATGATGATATTTGCTTTGCCGAGAGAAATGTCTTTGCTGTACTTCATGGTAAATGCTGGGGAAAAGGTGGACTGAAAAACAGAGCTGGGGCAGCACATCAGAGTACACTTCCACCGCACCTCAGGTACATCTGGGAACCTAGAGGGAGTCACAGAGACTAATTCACACTCAAGACTTGTTCCACACCCATGAATCTGCAGTTCTCTGCCCTGGTTTTCACATGTTTATCAAGAAATCGACCCACCTAACGTCCAGATCCTGGTGGTGGGCAATTTTCTGTTGCCAAGAAAAAAAAAAAATAGAATTAGTAAACATCACAGTCATTTAATTCTCCCCATTATTTGTGTATTCATGTGTATATGCTGTGTGTGTGTGTGTGTGTGTGTGTGTGTGTGTTAGCCCCTTCTTTACCTGCTGGAGGTGGAGTAAGAATAGACTCTCTGGAGAATCCCTGGGACAAGGCAAAGTTTTTAAATCTAGTAATTACATCAGCCCTAGGTCTTTGAGTGCGACCTATGAATAAAGACAGAGACACAAGTAGACAGGAAGACAAGTGATAAACAGTAGTGACTCTGCAGTTACACTATAGTATACAGATGTTATGTAAAAGTGTGTGTCTGTGTGCGCGTGTGTGTGCGCATGTGTGTGTGCGTGTGTGTTTGTGCGTGTGTGTGTGCGTGTGTGTGTGCGTGCGTGTGAGCGTGTGTGTGTACATGTGTGTGTGCATGTGTGTGTGCGTGTGGACGTGCGTACGTGTGTGTGTGCGTACGTGTATGTGTTTGTTTGTATCTCACCATAAAGTGCCAACTGTGTGAACTCTCTGTTAAAAACCTTATGTTTGAGAACCACAGCGTATTCGGTGTAGTTTGTGTCCACAACTGTGATGTCCTTCACCATGTTATGACCTGACAGTAAACACAGAGGAGACGGAAAAAGACTTCTTGGTTTTCAGTACTGAACATGAACTTAACCAGAGAAAAATGAGAATGAATAGAGAACCATGTATGTGACGTTGTGATGCACTTTGTAGAGCAACCAGTAAAAGAACCTAACATTTGGATGATTTGACATTTGGGAATTAAAGATGAAATTGTTTGGCAGTAATGTAAAGATATTTGAAATCATATTGCATATGATGAAAATGAAAGATCCAAAAATGTGCAAGACATATGTACTATATACACTATATGCTGTTAAAAGTGGCAGTATGACACAAAGAATGAAAGTTTAAATACATTTTGTATGGAAATGAATCAAGATGTGCCTTTATTTGGAATATATGAAAAAATTTGAAAGTGTTGATAGCTGTCTACAATGTTAGATATAATACAGGTACAAACTATGTATCCATTATAATGGTTTTTTGTTTTTAAAAGGAAAATCTAGAGTTACTATTTCTGCTTGGTCTGCTAGGTCTTTAAAAAAGCAGACATTAAATCAAAAGAAACAGCAAGAAAATCTTGTGTGTACAAATGTGCACCAGTCAAATATTTAAATTGTCATGGAAAAGGTAGAGTCACAAGGATGACTGAATATCACTCCTTTTCTCTTTTTCTCAGGTTTGAACCAGAAAACTGGATATCTCTTCGAAAGGTGATCGTAAGTGAGCAGAGACTTACGCGTGCTGAAGTAGGTGAATTGTCCAGGTACACTGGTCTTCTCATACTGGTACAGCTTGCTCTTACAGCCCATGGGTCTGAAGCAGACAGAGGAAACACAATGTGTCTTTACCTTCTCCAAAACGTGCCCAATCATCCATCTCTGCTTGTTTTCCCCTCTCTCTTTGACTAGCACATACATATGCCCATGCTCACACGTCACCCCAGCACACACAGACTCACGTGGCGTCCCACATTGTGAGGTTAACGTTGCCATTTGGCAGTGGTGTGATGATGCCCATGGAGGCCTTCAGTTTGTCTCTGTAGGGGACAAAACTCGGAGAGTCATAGGCCAGGCCCACACGGTACCATCGCCCTGCAAACTAAACACACAGGTAGGCAAACAAATTAAGATCTTGAGTTTCTGAGCGTCTTACCCTAGATTTGACTTTTACCATAGCTGTCATTTATGCACGTGGCACCTTTGCTTTCTGTGCTCTGACTAAATGTCTAAATGTCTGATTCTGTTTAAAAAAAAAAAAAAAAAGCTCACTAGTTTGTAAACTTTACAGTATAAGTCTGGAACAGGGAAAACCACCAAAACCAACAGTGCATACTTTAAGTTGTTCTCTTGGTACTTTGACTTCCTGCCCTGCATGTTATTCTCAGATTCAGTCCCACTGATTCCTACTGAAGATGTAAATCTTTGAATCAGGTCATGTAGATGTAATTTAATCTTTATAAAAACAGCTGGGCACTGTAGCTTTAGAACTAAGGTAGCTCACTGGCAGTGAATAATGTGCAGGGACTGTTTTCAGCTATGGGTTTGACGTGCTAGTATTTAGGAGAGTATGACGTTGTATGTGTGATCAATTCACAATAAATTATAGCTACCATTGTCATCATAATGAAAAGAGCACATCACTGGGCGCGATTGAGTGGCCCACTGATGTGTTTTTTACAGTTTTTAGACAAAAATGAAAGTCTGTGGCACAGAGGAATAGGATACATCAGGCAACACTCATTAGTAGGATCATTCAGTATTGGTTTTGGTCTTTTTATTAGATTTGTTGATATCAAAAAATATACAATATCAGTAGATTGATTGTTTTTTTCCATAAACATGGAAAAAAAAAACATAAATTACTTAATGGAACATCTGTCCTTTTATGGCTGTTTTATATGTATACATGGATTTTTAGAGTCTACATTTTTAGCATAAACAGCCCCAGTGGGAAAACAAGAGACCTCGATTTGTTCCATGTTGCAAATACTGCTGTTAACCACAATGTTTCTTCATACCTTTACATAGATCCTAGACAGGATGGAGGGACTAGGAATGTTCTGTAAATGGTCATCCTGACATGATGCCTTTTTACACAATGCAGAACTTGCTGCTGCATATTCTTCGAGCTACTTTAGGCTTCGTAGATAAAGAATAGGCATGGGAATTGGAAGGTGAAATAATCTGAACAATAGAAGAGAAAATCTCAGGTTGGGTGTTGTCCTACATTTTACCTGAGCTCACATCAGACTGGCTGCTAAGTGACCTTTTGATAAATCCCACCATAGGGATCTTTAAAATTTTTCTAGGATAAAACCGAGTAGCTTATCAAATCAGCCACAGGAAACAAGTGAAGATCTTCCTTTTCAAGACATTTCCCATGGCATATCTGCCTTGGGAAATGTCAAACTGGGGTCAGTTTGACATTGAGGTCAACCTCTGGCGTGTGACGAAACCAGAAAAACAAGGATTCACAAATTTATTAATCATAACAATTTGTGACATGACTGTCAGTGCAGAGGCGAGACTTAAACCCATGTTTGTTTTGCTTCACCAACTGAGTAGCTGTTCCCAAACTTGGACTGTACAAACACAGACACACACACACACACGCCCTTATACAGTGTCCCTCACAGATGGATTCACTAAAAAACAAATAATGAGAGTACTAACAGAAGAATCCCTTCACTTAACAAACCAAGCCAATTTAAATACGTTAATGCTTAAAACAGCCATAAAAGGCTGAATGTATGAGTGCGTCCGTCCATCTTACCCTCTGCGTGTTGAAATCCCTTTGCGGCCTCACATCTGCGTGCACCATCATCATGCACAGCATCACCATGACAACAGCGACCATGGCAGTCCTCATGACTGCAGGGAGAAATGAAGCGGCCAGGTGAACGGACTGAAAGGTTGAGAGAGGGTATCCGACCCAAGCTTGACGTGAACAACTGTAGGCAGTCAGCAGACAGGTACAGAGTGGCAAAGCCTGTGGCAATGTTTGTTTTTCTCCTGATCCACCCACCTGGTTGTCAGCCAATCATGGCTGAGGATCTGGGAACACTGGCCAAGTGTTGAAGATGTGTGGTTCCAAAACAACCCAGACTTAGACTTCACTTCCCTATAAGTATGGGAATATATCATGCTTGTGGTTTATCAGCATCAGCCGAGGCTCATTTCATGTCCCCAAAAGCTCAGATATGCTGGTTTCACAAGACCTTGTCCTACAATGAGTGATGCACCAAAAAGAATTTTACAAGGATCAGTAACTTGTATATATATATATATATATATATATATATATACCTCTAATAACACTGTTAACGTTTTAAAGATACCAACAGATGGGGGTGGAAGAAATATTCAGACCATTTACTCAAAGTAGCAATAGCAGACTAAAAAAAATGCTCAAACACAAGCAAAAGTCCCACATTTAAAACCTGACTTATAGAAATTTCAGAAGTATCAGTAACAAAATTCACTTAAAGTGTCAAAATTACAAGTATTTATCATGCAGAATGGCTCCTGTCAGTGTTGTATTATACATTAATGCATCATTATTACTGATGCATTGATATGTAATTGGTGTTTTAATGTTGTCAAGGTGGAACAGTTTTATATCCTGATGGGTAGTTTAATCTTTACAATGCATCATATTATATTAGTCACTCGTTTGTTTTGTATGTAAAATCTTATATTTTGAAGTAGAGTAGAAGAATAAAATGGGAGAAAATGGAAATAAAATAAAGTACATCAGATTTGTACTAAACAGCACTTCTCCACCACTGCTGACTGATTAAGATATTTATAAGACACAGCAGTGGTCATTGTAATTACTTTTATTACTTATTATTATTACTTTTTCACAGGCTAATTTTGAAACTGCCTTTTAGAATCTCTTTTAGTTTCAATATTTCTGTCTTGATGAGAATCATTTTCTCATATTGAAAGAGAATTCCTATCAAGTAATGCTTTAGGTTTGTTGCAAGTTTTTAATTTTTTGTTCCAAAAAGCATTAAAAAAATAAAGATACATTACTCAAAATATCTGTTACTCTTTGTACAGATTGCGCAAAAGCTAAACAATAACATTAAAATTATGTAGTTTAAAATTAAATTCATATTTCTGAGCCTCACTGGGCATTAGCTTGACATTCCTAAAATTAGGACTGTCTGTAATTGGTGCTTCGCACTGTGTAAATGTTAAAAACAGGCCAACAGTGAGGAGAGTAAATGAATATACAGAACATACGATCGATGTTTAAAAGTAGGTTTGGAGGGAGGTGTGTTTGCAGGGCACAAGAACTCCTCATTGAGCTTTTTAGAGTTGTGGGTCTAATTCAACTCTGGCTTCCTCTAAATTCCAATTCCATTTTTTTTTTCATGGAGAAGTAATTAATTATCCTGTCCAGCAGAAACAGCAGTGTACAGTTATTGTTTTTTTTGTCTTACATGATTGGATCTGATCTACATACACTCACTATGGTGTATGATTTAGATAGAATGGTTTAGTTGTTGGACTGTCAAGACGGGCCATTCGTACTTTTTGAGTAGAAAGGATTTTTTACGGATCCAACAATTATTTATGTTAAAGTAACAAATACAATTACATAAATATAGTAACATTTAAAGTTTTACCCGGAAACTCTGTTACAGGAAGACCAATATAAACTAAAGTGAACTGCTTAACCCGAGGTTTGCTGCAACGATAAAGCACAGCCTTTTTGGGTAAATGGACATGTTGTTCATGCTGATACAGTTAAGCTACTGCCAGCATGAAAAAAAAAACAAAGAATCTATGTGAGTTAGCTAAGCAAAGAAGTCTTGCATCAATCATACTGAGAAAGTGGCACAGGAATCAGAACCCAAGAGAATAATTTAAATAGTTTTTTTTATTAATAATGATTTTCCATTTGCAGTACTGCTTTTATCTCATTTTCTTGAAATGCATGATGTAAAGCTAGCCTTCGGTGGACAAGAGGACATCAGTGTGTGTGTGTGTCTCACACGCACAGCACACCTCACAGACCTCCCCTACACACTCTGCACAAGCTGAGAGCTGCCGCATGTGCAAACTTGTTTCATTCTCTAGCACTGATGTTCCTGAGGACCAGGACAGGGAGAAAAACACAAACAAAAACTGCAAAAAAACCCCAAAAAAAAACAGGATGAGAAATTTTGATCGGAGGCATGAGGGACAGTAAGACCAGAGAGACAACACAAACATACTGTGTATACACAAGTCTTCCCTCAGGGTTTGTGATCTGTGGCCTGTCTGGTGTGTAACGATCTTCACATGATCGTGAACTTCACTGTGCCCTTAGAGGTGACTTGTTCTTTGATCACAGGTCGGTTTTTTTTGTGTGAGGCGATTTACATGCAGAGACTCTGCTCAACTTGACTGATCTCAGAGAGAGCTTGGAAGGCTGGTAGACGTCTGTGAGGCTCTCACAAAATCAACCGAATAAACTTATACATCAATATTTACAATAAATGAACATAGACTGAATAAATTTACTATCTCTGGGTGTTGGGGCCAGATTGATTTATTCTGTCAAATAATGTCAATGAAGTAAATATGCAGAGGACCAGGGAAATGGTCCTTTGTTTGACAAGCTTTTGAAGCAAAAATGCAAAAAGACAACTGCTGATTTGATTATAACTGATTATAATATCCACAAACCAACCGAAACATTCAAATGTTATAAATCCGGTGTACAAGTGGAGGCAAAAAAATTCCACATTTTGAAATATATCACGTAAGGTTTCATTTAAACCAATACATTTCCATCTACAGTAGCTTGAAATGTAGTCGTTAGGTCCTTTCATGAATAATCCACGGACAGCATAATAAAACCATGGCATATGGACACTTGCAGTATGTGCACCTCTCTTTTACTCTCCCTTGCCTGAGAAATTATTGGCAAAGTTACAGCGCCACCCTCTGGTCAAACAGGTGACTCAAAAAACTCAACACACCCTGTCACACAGACCCCTCACTCCCTGCACGCCTTCGGCTGTTTTATGCATTGACCCATCTGGGATATGTCAAACAGGCACCTGGTTGACATTTACACCCAGAGAGGTAGATGCCTGGCTGGTTTCTTGTGCCAAAGACATAAAATCATAACAAAACAAACAAAAAAAACCAAACAAAAATGCTATTTGATTGTCCTTCACTCATACATAAATCCCATTTTTTTTTATAACAAAATCAGATATCTATAATTTTGCATAAAGAAAACAAGAGCAAACATATAATAATGAAACACAAAATAAAATTAACAGTTCTTCAAAAATAATAATTTAAACTCATAAAAAAAGTGAAAATGGAAACATCTTATTCAGAGTGCTCTGCTGTGGGGCTGTTTAGTCACGCGCCCCCCTGGTGGTCAGGGTTGACAAGTGCAACCCTCAGTCAGAAGCATCATAACAGCCAAACTATGTTCCTTTAGATACATAAATCACACTTTACAAAATCATCATCATTGGTCACTCATTTGCTTTTCACGAGAACATTTCACACTCATCATTAAAGAATAAATACATGTGTGTGGGAGAGAGAGACAGACTCTTTGAACTAAGACTACAGAGGATGCAGGGATGAATCTCAATTTCATTTAAACAGCTTTGTTGGTCTTTTTCTCCAAAAAGGGGAATGATGGGTGAGATCAGCTTTGACAAAATGAGTTAGCAGACCGCAGCCGTCATGGTCAACTGCGCCAGTCAGTGCAATTTACAAAGTAAGGAAAGCTGTGAAACATATTGAGAATCAGCCTGCAGAAAGCAGTGCCACAATAAAACTTATGAAGAATAGTAAGTCCTCTACATTATAGCCAGTCCTCAAGAGTTGGCAACAACCTGCCTGGCTGTACTGTAGGTGTTTTAAGATGTGGTAAGTTGCAAAGGTAAGAAAAAAAACTCACAGAGTAATGACAGACTACAGACAACACAGATCGACAAAGATACTTAAAAACAGTTTTGAGTGTGTAGCTGGAGCTTTACATTACCAACCCCCCCTGATCAATTTCAAAAGTTGACAAAAGAAAAACCATCCCAATATGCTAAGTCAAACATTTAAGGAACTCCAATTAGGAAATATGTGAAATGTATTCCATTGCTGTTTTTATTTACCATTGTCTGAATCAAGATGAGCGCAGCAAGATGAAGAAGACGAGGCGGAGAATGAGGCCTCGTACCTGACATAGACAGCCAAGGTCAAACAGAGGTGCCGGCTCCATGGGATGCAGGGCCACTCTCAGAGAGAGAGGACAGAGGAGAGAGGGAGGGGACCATTTAAAAGAAGGGACTGGGGTGGATGGCAGAAGGACGATAAAAGGCTAGAGTACAGACATTTAGCGAATGGAAACTTGGGTGATAACATCTTAAAGATAACCCGAGAATCAAATGGGTAACAAATAAAGACAGCTTGAGGACAATTAAGGTTATAGTAAGGACTGAAAGATCAGAGGGAAAGGAAGTAAGGAGGGTAGAGTCCTCAGAAATGCTATGACGGCAGCTTCACAACATTTGGACTCTTGCCCAAAGAGGAACCAGCGCAAACTTGCCCTGCACCCGGCAGGATGAAGATGTCAGCTGCTGGGTTGCCTCTGTTTCTTAGGGGATGATTCCTAAGAGTAAAATCTGAGATTTGGGCCAGCTTTGCAAGGCCACTAGGAAAGGGAACCTGGACACAGACAAATGAGATTATGATAGACAGAAGCTGAATGAGAAGAGTGAAAGTAAATGTCCAACACAGGGAACCATGTGTGCTGCTATATGTGGGCCAGGGCCTGTGAATCTGGGAGGTGAACTCACAGTAAGGCACAGTGCTCTGCTTGTGGTTCACAATGCTCATTCATGCTGCTACAACCTCCACTGACAGCTACCGCAAACAACAGACAAGACATCGATGACAAAGCGCGTTTTCTCTTCTTCTACCGCCGAATTTCCGATGCATTCTCTCTTTTACAGTGTCCCTACTCCCCGCATTTGAATCTTTGGATCGTTCGGCTCTCCTGAATGTGGCAGGACATCCCTCTGTAGCACCAGAACATTCTTGAAAACACAACTCCTCACTGATGAGGGGATTCGGTGCTTCTCTCCTTTCAGTCAAAGTCCTCTTCATATGTTTCAGAGGAATATACACGCACCCTATGACAGGCAAAGTCTACCATTTGTGACAAAACCTGCACAATCCAGCCACACAACCACACTACATGTCAGCTCAGTAAGTGAACAGTGCTGTGTATGAAAACAGCCCCATGTACTTAGCCCAGGGTTGAATCAGTCAGATCACTTTACGTTGCCTTCTAGCAGCTGATATAAAATGCATTACTGCAGCTTAATTTAGGAGGACTCCAAGAGCTACTGAAGCACGGATTTGGATACAAGTAAAGCAGAGAAAACCAGATACATTTTCACTACAACCAAAGAGAAAGCTTTTACAACAACATAAATTATTAAAAATTTTGTATTTTCTTATATATGTAAACAAACACTACAACTTAAATATATTTGGTGTAATGCAGATGTATTTAAATACAAAGCTTTGTTTTATATCAGCTCTCATGTGGTGCGGCTGATTATTGCACTGCAAACACTGGAGCCCTAATGAACTTCAGTAAAACTATCAGCTTCAACCACTGGTCTAATTTTAAGTCCTTCACATCTTTATGTGCTGCCTTAAAAAAAAACCCAAACCCTTGGTGTCCTTTCCTCATTTTGTTCATGGAAATGGAGACAAGGAGACCAGAGAGTTCAAGGAAAGACTTTGATAAAGTTATCTTCAGACAGAGGAAAGGCAAAGTTGTCACAGAGGTTTGTCACTGCTGGCTAATTGTGCAGGTGAAGTCAACAACAGAGGCTCCAGTCTCTCACAAAACAATCCCGCTAACATAACAATGATCAGAGAGACCATTTAGCTCCGCATAGGTCCTTCCGCTGTGCCACCCAATGTATGCACTGGGTCCAAGTTCCTTTTTATTGTCCAACGAGTTTGGTTGTTACCTGGAGTTTCAAGTTTTTGCATTCTGGATACCAGGCAGCCTGTACTCCTCTCCCCTCCCCCAGTGGTGTCCCCAAGTATAACATCTGGTTTGATGGACCATGATGAATAGGCAGGGGGTTGTTTGAGGGCTGTGTGCACTGGGATGGTGATGCCATGAAGAGTGGTTTCAAGTTACCAAATAGACCTGGTTACTGGGTTTGTGCCTCTCTGTGTTTGCTGAGGTAGCGAGAGGAGTTGCTAGGGAGGTTTCAGGAGGGATGGATGGAGTGGCGCTGCGTGTGTGTGTGTGTGTGTGTGTGTGTGTGTGTGTGTGTGTGTGTGTGTGTGTGGCGTACATAAGTCCATTTTTTGGAATCAAAAAGCAAAATGGGTTTGGAAATACATGTAGAAGTGTGTTGGCATTTGACTCTGGGTGCACGGAATGTGTATGGCTATTATTTTCTATGCATTTCTGTGTGTTTATGGGGACACGGTTCTGCACTCTGCTATCCTGTTCACAAAATATTGTCTTCTATTCGATAACTGTATGTGTGTGTGTGTGTGTGTGTGTGTGTGTGTGTTTGTGTGTGTGTCTATGTGTAAATATGTATATGTAGCGGTCAGCCTGGTCATCACAATTTGTGCTTCCCTGACAGTATGGAGCGGTAAAGCTCCTCATCCAGCTGTGTGTAGCGCCCTCTGCTGGAATCTAGGAAGTAGAGTCTGTCTGACACTGTGCTGGGGTCAAAGCCGTCCCTACGCAAGTCTGTCTTCTGAAACTTAAATGTTCCTGAGGAAGAGGGAGACAAAGAAATGTGAGTTATTTCAGTTTGCCTCACAATGCATCTTAGTTTCAAAAAGTATAATAAGAAGAACTATATTTATCCTTGCTTCTTTGTATTTTACACAAACAGCAATGAAAAGAGCACTGCACCTGTCTTGTTGACCTCTGGAAGAAAGCGAAGGAATACGGGTCTGGCGTACGGAGGGAGAAACTTCTCCATGTCCTTCACAAACGTCTCCAGGTCAGTGGAGTGAGATGGATCAGCGATGGCTGCCATTCCAGCCTTTCCCTCCGCTCCTGTGCACAGAGAAACAGGCAAGTCAGAGGCTTAACTCGTTGGTTGCCGGAGGTTTCAGGTCAGACGGAGGCTTTTGTTTGTGCAAGGAGGTGAGGAGTACTGTGCAGTACCGTCCCTTAAATCTCCACGCAGCATATCGCTTGTACACTTCCTCTTCATTTACTGCTGTTATAGTCAGGGACAATTCAGGGTCATATAGCAGATGAGACATATTTGCCACTGTAAAATTACCTAATTTATCTATATACATCTTTGACTGATTGTGCTATATATTAGTTTTTTCATTTAGTGGCTTGACTGGCAGTGTATCTTTTCATATGTTGTCTGCTTTGATCTGCATGACCTGTGTATCTCTTGTTGTGTGTCACTGTTGTGTGGGTGATCAAACTAGTTCCCTCCTTTGGGGATTAATAAAGTTATCTAATCTAATCACAGTAACTGGAAAGTGGCATCTGTGATTTGTCTCTTGAGTCGCTCTGTCTGCAGAGTGTCAGCTACAGCTCAGCTTTACATGTGGTGACATTTGTAAATGGTAAAATTCAGTTAATGTCACAATAGGTCAAGAGTACGCAATGATACTGCAGCCAATCAGACTGTGCAGTACAGTTCTTGTCAAACGACTAACCAATCTCTCAATACACATTGCAGTAACCTTGTTTCTGATGCTGCTTGTGGCAACTCTCTGTATGTTGTTCTTTACAAAAATCAGTGTCTTAGCTTTGGTTTTCAAGGGTTATTTTTGATATGTAAGTTTAATAAAGTTGGTGTTATTTGATACATATTTTACACTAATATTAAGACCCAGCTGATAAACTGCCGTAAAAAGTAAAAGAAAGCAAGCGACAGGGATCCAGCTGAGGGACATTTCAAGTGTCATTTGGAAAATGGCCACATGTTCCAAACCAAAATGAGACCTTTAAGACACAAAATAAATATTTGAACATGTAGTATGTTAGAAGAGGATACCTGGTACTTCCACTCCATACACGACGACGTCTTTCATGTCTAGCAGCCTGCTGAGCGTTCCCTCCACCTCAGTTGTTGAAACGTTCTCCCCTTTCCAACGGAAAGTATCTCCTGTCCGGTCCTTGAAGTACATGTGACCGTACTCGTCCATGATCAACACATCACCTGGGGGTGGGGGGTGTCATATTTGTTTAGTTCCATCAACAGGCAATATGGTGATTAACTCTTTGTGTGTTTGTGTGTCTGTGCATATGGGACTAACCAGAGAGATAGGCGCTGTCTCCCTTCTTGAAGACACTATGAGCGATCTTCTTGCTGGTTGCTGTTTGGTTGACGTAGCCATCAAACCTCCGAAGAGGGTCGTTCTGAATGATCCTGCCAACTAGCTGGCCAGGCTCGCCTAAAAAGAGAGAGAGAGACAGAGAGAGACAGAGAGTCACGCAGCGTGAGAGAGAAGTGTGAGAGAGAAGTGTGAGAGAGAAGTGTGAGAGACCAGAGGGATTTATGAATGTATAAATGGCATTAGTGTGAATTCAAACTGCTATTGTAACCATACAAATTGAATTATGCTATGTTATAATTTTAGGGGGTTGTAGTTTGGTTGGTTTTGGCAGAATAACTTGGAGAGTGACTTTTATGGGTTAAATTAAAAAAAACAAAAAACAAATGCAATAACCCAACAGTAGCACTCTCTGATAGATGCACGTGTTTAGATTTATATGTGTGCACAGTAAACGTACCAGGTTTACAGGGAATGCAGACACCATCAGGTCCCCTGATGAGCTCCATGGTCTCTTCATCAACCCTGACCAGTCTGATGGGGTAGATGAAGGGTAGAATCTGACTGTTGAAGCCGCAAGCTCCGACCTAGAGGAAAGACAAAAACTGTCAAAGACCACAAAGCTTCCAGTGCGGAGAAGAAGACGAAAGCCAGACTAGAATCAACCAGCCATAAAACTGTAGTTCTGTGTGTTGTGCTGTGGGACTGAAAAGCTCCGTGAACTGAGAAAGCAAGCACATGCTGTTGTTCAATAGATGTTGCAATATGAAGAGGCTTTTAAAGCATCTTTATCAAAGCCATTGATAATGTTGTGACCTTGTCCCAGGTGTGAAGACTTAATTGGTTGGTGGTAGTCTAAGGATTTCAAAGGAGGGTATTTTTCCTTAAAAACCACTATGAAGTTTGGTCAGAGAATCTCAGAGAATGTCAGTTCTCTGCAGGACATGTTCCCACCTTGTTATCGAAGTTGCCCAGGCTGCAGTTGCACTCTGTTGCTCCGTAGAACTCTGCAATCTGAGGGATATTGAAGCGGTTCATGAACTCCTCCCATATGGACTGGCGAAGGCCGTTGCCCAGTGCCATGCGCACCTGATGTTGTTGCTCTGTGTCCCGAACTGGCTGGTTCAGCAGGTATCGGCAGATCTCTCCAATGTACTGCACAATCTGGAGTATGGTGGTAAGAAAAACAATAGTTTAGTGATGAGACATAATGGAAATGAATAGACTAATCACGGATTTAATCCCAAGCTCACAACAATGGAGAAGGGATTCATAGAGTTTAGCTTAGGAGTAACAATAAATCTTGAGATTCATTGTATAGGATGTGACAGGAAAGAAGTATTTTCAGCGACACTGAGAGGCTGTAGTGTGCTTGTCAATAACCAAATCTGTGGCAGGGGTTTCTAATTTACACTATGCTTACAGTGCAGTTGTATTTGACACAGTCGTCCCAGAAACGTGAAGCGGAGAACTTCTTCCTGATGACCACAGTCATGCCATGTATTATACACTGGCCCACTCCCACTATGTTTCCTGTTGACAGAGAAATATTAGGCGTCAAGTGCCAGTCAAACCATGGAAACAAACATTGTTTAAAAAGACAACATGTAGCTTCTACTTTCATCAAAATAACCAACTAGCATTATATATTATCAGTCTTTATGTGTATCCTGTTGGGTATGTGCCAAGTTTCTCCAAGTTTTTCTAATGTTTGGACATTTTGTCATTGCACACTAATTGAAAATGTGACTATGAAGTAAAAAACATGAAAAAAAAAACTAAATGAAGAAGCCAAGGCAAAAATTACATTCTGTCGCTATAAGGGCGTAGTCAAACATGTGTTGTTTACTGCAGTGAATCGGACTCACAAATTGCTGAACACAGCAATTTGACTCTGTGCAGGCCAAAACAACTGCAATGACACCCTTTACAGGGAGTCATCTCAGTATGGTCACAGACTGTTTCACCTCGCACCTGGCTCCCGTAGCGTTCTGCATACTTCAGCAGATAACCACAACCTAAAGTTGCTAGTATTAATCCAGAGAATGAATCGAGGTCTGACTTGGACAAGTAATGATACTGGGTTTTAATGATGCATTTGGTTTGCTCCGATTTTTTTTGTGCGTCACAAAAAAAGAAAAAAGAAAAAAGAAAAAAAAAATTGAACCGAGTAGAAACGGCAACAAATTTTTACCATGTCATCCACTGATTTGGACCAGAAGGAACAAACTACAGGTTTAAACATGCTCTTACTCTCTGCTTTGAACACACAAATCTGGCTTTACCTGCAGAGTGGTAGAGTGGAAGGCAGTCATACAGCACATCTTCTGATCTCATCCTGAAGCCATAATATACCAAAGCTGCCATGCGGTAGTACCTGAAACCCGGGGTGGGATGAAAGAAAGAAAAGAACATATCTTATGATACTCCACTTCCATTCTCTTCTAACAGTATTTGTACTTCACATGAAAGCTGTGCGGATCAACAAAGAGAGCAGCTGCAGTTCCTGTGTGTCTGTTAGTTAGCTGCACGGCTCTTTCCTACCTGCTGTGCACAACAATAGCAGCTTTAGGCATCCCAGTGGTTCCTGACGTGTAGATGTAGAATAGGCGATCTGAAACAGACAACACAACGAGAGTGAAAAAACATACATATCAGCGACAAAATCGACTATAAACTGGTTCTAGCGTGTGTAAAAAGGACACCCTGTCACGTTGACGTTTCAATTCACTTTTAATCAAATAAACATTTTGTTGCATGCTCACTTCTCATTAGCTCGGCTTTTATACCTAATCAGGCCTATAAACAGTTTTGAGGGCCATTGAGTCCCTTTTCCCCTCAGGGACACACTGTAATGTGTAAGAAAATTGTTCTAGTGGATAGACAGAAACTCCCTATTAATGCACTGAATCCTGCTTTAAGATGTATAAAATTGCCTCTACATACATTTGAGAGATCCCTGGTATAGCAACGGACCAAAACTGATTTTATCTCTAATAAACAACCACCACTGTTAAAAGCCCCTCAGTGCAACAGTACATTCACACTAGAAAACATACTGTATGTGTACACATGCAACTGTAATCACCTCTGAATGTGACCTGACTGTTCTAATCCTGATGCATTTTGATTGCAATCAGCCCAGATTGCCAGAGAAACAATTTACTGATCGTGAGCATGACCAAAGGTCACGGTTTTTACTGCTGCACCTGTCCATGCACCTGTCATGTAGTGGTGTAGCAAAAATGAATGGGCACGTAGGACTCAGTTCATTGTTCTGAATCACACCTAACTGATTAACTCTGTGGAAACATCAGTGGCTTTGCCCAACAACAAGCAATTCATATAATCTCTGGTGATGTGTCATCAGTAACTTCTCTATATAACAGTAAAATGAGTGAGATCATTTCTGTCATTTAGCTTGTGAACATCATTTGATTAAATACATAGCGAATTAAAGTTTTCTGTCTTACTCTGTGTTGATATGATCAATATCATGAATAACAGCAAAACAGAGATGATATTTTTGACATTTCAGTTCAAAACATGTTGTTTTTTTTCCAAAAAAGAATTAGTTGTGTGATTTCACTGAGTGTGAGTCATTGCTAGGAACCAAAAATATTTATCACCACTTGTAAGATGGCCCTTGACAAAAAGTTGCTTTGGTATGTGCTGAACTTGTGCTGAACTTTTGACAAGAAGAAATTTTAAAATTTTAAAATTACTGCTGTTGGTTGGTGATTTAATATTAAACCACAGAAAGAAAAACTTAAAATTTGTCCCAAAAGTGTCTGTAAAATAGAAAATAGAAAATGCTTTGAAACTCTGATCTCGATTGGTTCTGAGAGATTTGGTTGGACACGTTTCTCACTTGTGAAGCAGCGTTTGGGCTGGCAGGGCAAGTGAGACGGGGAATTAGCCAGCAGGGGTTCTAGGCACTCAGTTCCCTGTGGGACTCGTTTAGGATCCCAGTCTCCAGAGCAGAACATCTGCACGGCCTTCCCCATTGAACTGTGGACCTCCGAAACAGCTATGAGAGGGAGACAAACACATTAAAGGAAATTAGATTAACTTCACCATTGCCAACATCAAAAAGACTACATGTGGTGCAACATTTAGCAGACGGGGAGCTAAGGAGGTATGGGGCAAGGTAATATGGGTCAGGGTGTGTTAGAATAACACTGGATGGGAGGTGGGAGAGTGAGAGAGAAAAGAGAAACACCTCGTATAAAGGGAGAAAGTGCAGTGCAAATAAAGAGACAGG